>CM056052.1:438051890-438506890 GCA_029574335.1 Rana kukunoris
TATTCTACTGTGCTATAGACCTCCTGGCCCAAAAACGCACCTTGTCACTTCATTAACAGAATTCATCTCCTCTTACACCCTAAGCATCAAACACCTTTTGGTGCTTGGGGACTTCAACCTCTGGGCCAACGCCTCGTTGGACCCAGTCGCTGACGCTTGCATCGACCATCTGGAAGGACTAGGTCTGCAGCAATTAATACGAGGCCCCACTCATGCCTCAGGCCATACCCTCGATCTCATTTTCAAACAGGATTTGGAAATTTAGATCGGGGAAAATGAGCCACTACCATGGACCGATCACCATGCCATTAAATTTAAAATAGCCAACCATCTCAGGCCAAATAAAACTAGAAAACCGGTGATAACTCACTGGACTAGGTCCCAGAAGAAGCTCCACTCGGAACTCTTCAAAACGACCCTAGGAAATAAAATACACACAATACAACAACAACGAACAGCCGTAGAAACACTTGATGCCATCAACAAGGCACTACTTCAGTCCGCCGACTGGGTGGCACCAAAACGCAAAACTTACTTTCGTAAAAACAACGCCGGCTGGTTTTAACGACCAGCTGACGTTGCTAAAGCAAGAGCGTAGAAGAGCAGAAGCTGCCTGGAAAAGGAGCTCTTCAGATAGAAACCACACTATTTATAAGACAATAAACAAAGAAATATCATAAAGAAATCTTTATGGCGAAAAAAAATAATTTCGCCAACATCATCTCCAAGGCCCTAAACTGCCCCGTGAACTCTTCAAGCTGGTTTCACAATCGATGAATCCAGCCTGCTTAGAGCCCCCCAATGCTGATTCACAAGAATTTTGCAACAAACTATCGGATTATTTCATTAATAAAATTGAAAGAATCCGGAAAAGCATTGAGCAAAATGGAATCTGCATGAATCCCACCCCAAATCCCAACCCTGATACCATTATATACCGCCTCAAGCACAGAAATTCACCTTAAAACCCATCTCCATCGCTGCCACTAAAAATATCATTGGGACTCTGCGCAACAGCACAGCACCCAATGACATCATTCCCACTAAACTGCTGATATACTGGCACCAGCTATCACGCAGCTTATAAACCAATCATTCAAGGAAGGCATGGTGCCCTCCTTGTTGAAACAAGGTACCATAAAACCGATCCTGAAAAAACTCACCCTTGACCCGAAAGACCCAAACAATAGGAGACCCATAACGGGTCTAAATGTTTTCTCCGAAATAATGGAGAAAGAAGTTGTACAACAGTTACAACAGCATTTAGAAACCCAAAAATTACTTGATACGTTTCAATCAAGCTTCCGGCCAGGGCACGGAACTGAAACGGCTCTGGTAAAAATATGGGATGAAGTCCTAGAGCAGTGATGGCGAACCTTGGCACCCCAGATGTTTTGGAACTACATTTCCCATGATGCTCATGCACTCAGAAGTGTAGTGGAGCATCATGGGAAATGTAGTTCCAAAACATCTGGGGTGCCGAGGTTCGCCATCACTGTCCTAGAGGCAGCTGATGAAGGAGAATCTTCTCTCCTGATCCTGTTGGACCTAAGTGCGGCCTTTGACACGGTAGACCACGGACTACTACTCGCTATGCTAGCTGAAGTGGCCAAAGTCACGGAAAAGGATCTGCCATGGTTCTCTTTCTTCTTGGAAAACAGATCACAAACAGTGAAATTGGGATCTTTCACGTCAGAAATGCGTATGGTATCATGCGGAGTCCCTCAGGGATCTCCCTTGTCACCGGTACTGTTCAATATCTATCTCCGTCCTCTCTTTGACATCATCAGCAACCAGAAGCTACTTTACCATTCCTACGCAGACGACACACAACTGTATCTCCGGGTTAGCAACGGACAGGATCATTCGATGGGATTAGAGACATCCCTCACTCTTATAGATAACTGGATGACATCCAGTTATCTAAAACTCAATGGTTCGAAAACAGAGCTTCTCCTGTTTCACGCAAACAGGAAAAGTCTCCCCACCTCAACTTGGACCCCACCGCCCATGCTGGGAAAAATTATCACCCCGAGCACCAAAGTCAAAAGTCTAGGAGTCATTTTTGACTCCCACATGACAATGGATGCACAAATAGGGGCGGTAGTCAGCGGATCTCACCATCTGCTGCGCCAGTTACGCCGACTCACCCCCTTCATCCCTAAAGAGGACATTGCAGTCGTGGTGGGTACAATCGTCAATTCCAGACTCGACTATGCAAATGCCCTCTCTTTAGGACTTCCCAAATACCAAATCCCTCGTCTGCAAGTCGTTCAAAATACGGCTGCTCGATTAGTGACTGGTAAAAAAACGCGGGAGTCTATCTCCCTTTCGCTAAGATCCCTTCACTGGCTACCAGTGAAAGACAGAATCACTTTTAAGGCACTCTGCCTTACACACAAGTGTATTCAAGGAAACGCTCCCCAATATCTATGCGAAAAAATAAAAGCCCACAACCCCAATCGCACTCTGCGATCCACAAATCAAAACCTACTGTACATCCCAAAGGCAAGATACAAATCCAAAGGAGATCCGAGATTTGCTGTCCCAGGATCGCGACTGTGGAATGCACTACCAACCACCATCCGACTGGAGTCGGACCACTTGGCCTTTAGGAGAATGATTAAAACTCATCTCTTCTGAAGGCAGAGCCTTCATTTATCCAAGGAATGGAAATAGAGCCCAGAGGCGATTCAGTTCGCAAGTGTTGCGCTCTATAAGTTTCTCACTCACTCATTCACCACACAGATGGTCTGTCCTTACTTCTCAGCCACATAAGGTGGCTGATCTCTCCATCTGGGACCAAAGAAGACTCTAATCCCATCCAGAGCAGATCAGGAAGTATGAAATCTAATCAAGTGAGCCAATTGGGCAGAGTGATAATATTTGAGGAGGTTGGGCATTCCCAGGCCTCCGCCCGATTTAGGGGTGTACAAAGTTTTCCTGTTCACCCTAGGTCTCCTATGATCCCATATATAGTCAACAAGTTTAGCTTGAATTTTTTTTAGATCTTTACCTGCTATTGCTATTGGGAGAGTCCTAAATAGATATAATACCTTAGGCAAAATGGTAATTTTGACCGAATACAACCTACTGAACCATGATGGGGGTTTGTTCGACCACTTCCGAAGGTCCTCCAACAACTTCCGAAATAATGGGCGATAGTTTTTCTCATATAGTGTAGTGAGAGTAGGAGTTAGAAATATACCTAGATAAGGTAAAGCCTCATCTTGCCAACTAAAGGAAAAGGATTCCCGAAGAGCTCGCACTATATGGGGCGGTAAGGATATACTGAGGGCCTGCGATTTAGATTGATTCACATACAGACCTGAAAACATTGCAAAGTCCCCCGGGACTATATTGAGATTGGGCAATGAGGTGACTGGGGACGAGAGGAGCAACAGAATGTCGTCTGCGAAAAAACGCACATTTATGCTCCCGTCCCCCGCAGCCAACCCCCAAAATGTCTGGATGTGTCCTAATTTTGATTTCTAAAGGCTCCAAAGCCAAAATGAATAACAGGGGCAGGGGAGGACTGGCAGCCTTAGGCCTGGGGGGCAAGTCCAGTCAAGTGGCCCACTGAACCACAAATCAGCTCGTCATCCATGTCCATGTGGTTTTATAACGGATGATTGATGTTATGAAGCAAGACAAATATGATACAATGTAGTAATTAAAAAAGTGCAGATAGAACCTGTTAATGCATCCTGATCAGTGCCCATCAGTGCAGCCTGATCATTGTCCATTAATGCAGTGCAAACACCTCCACCTTCTTCTTCATTACTGTCCCCCCCAATTGCCCCCTCAGTTGTTGTTCCCCTGTATCACCTTCAAATTTCTCACTTGTCAGCTTCATGTATTACTGTCCCCCCCCCGACCCCCACTTGTTGGCTTTGTGTATTACTGTGACAGTAATACATTAAGCTGATAAGTGGGGGACAGTAATAAATTAGGCTGACAAGTGGGGGACAGCAGTGGCAGCTGGTGCTCAAAATTGCCACCACTGTGCCAAAAAAACGCAGCCACTGTACCCATCAATTGCTGACACTGTGCTCATCAATTGCTGCCAGTGTTCCCAATCAAATGCTGCCAGTGGTCTCTTTAATTTTTGCTACTGTGCCCCATCAGATGCTGCCAGTGTGCCCATCAATTGCAGCTACTGTGCCAAATGCTGCCAGTGTTCCAATCAATTACCACTACTGTACCCCATCAGATGCTGCCAATGTGACAATCAATTGTCGCTACTGTGCCCCATCAGATGCTGCCAGTATGCCCATCAAATGCCGCTACTGTGCCCCATCAGATGCTGCCAGTGTGCCCAACAATTGTCGCTACTGTGCCCCATCAGATGCTGCCAGTGTGCCCAACAATTGTCGCTACTGTGCCCCATCAGATACTGCCACTGTGGCATCAAACGCAGCCACTGTACCCATCAATTGCTGACACTGTGCCCATCAATTGCCACCAGTGTGCCCCATCAAATGCTGCAAGTGGTCCAGTCAATTGCTGCTACTGTGCCCCATTAGATGCTGCCAGTGTGCCCATCAATTGTCGCTACTGTGCCCCATCAGATGCTGCTACTGTGCCATCAAACGCAGCCACTGTACCCCTCAATTGCTGCCAGTGTGCCCCATCAAATGCTGCCAGTGGTCCCATTAATTGCTGCTACTGTGCCCCATCAGATGGTGCCGCTGTGCCCCATCAGAATGCCAGTGTGCCAATCAATTGACCGCTACACAATACACACTGACCGCTACACAATACACTACCTACAGACCGCTACACGATACACACTGACCGCTACACAATACACACTGACCGCTACACAATACACTACCTACAGACCTCTACACAATACACACTGACCGCTACACAATACACACTGACCACTACACAATACACTACCTACAGACCGCTACACAATAAACACTGACCGCTACACAATACACTACCTACGGACCGCTACACAATACACACTGACCGCTACACAATACACTACCTACAGACCGCTACACAATACACACTGACCGCTACACAATACACTACCTACTGACCGCTACACAATACACACTGACCGCTACACAATACACACTGACCGCTACACAATACACACTGACCACTACACAATACACTACCTACAGACCGCTACACAATACACACTGAGCGCTACACAATACACACTGACCGCTACACAATACACTACCCACAGACCACTACAAAATACACTACCCACAGACCACTACACAATACACTACCCACAGACCACTACACAATACACTACCCACAGACCACTACACAATACACACTGACCGCTACACAATACACACTGACCGCTACACAATACACACTGACCACTACACAATACACTACCTACAGACCGCTACACAATACAACAATACACACTGACCGCTACACAAACTACCCACAGACCACTACACAATACACACTGACCGCTACACAATACACACTGACCGCTACACAATACACACTGACCGCTACACAATACACTACCCACAGACCACTACAAAATACACTACCCACAGACCACTACACAATACACACTGACCGCTACACAATACACACTGACCGCTACACAATAAACTACCCACAGACCACTACACAATACACACTGACACTACAGCATTGGTGCATTTTACTATAGAGGCATTGGTGGACTACAAGGCCCAGCATTTTACTATAGGGGGCTCTGGTGGACTACTAGGCCCAGCATTTTACTATAGGGGGCTCTGGTGGACTACAAGGCCCAGCATTTTACTATAGGGGGCTCTGGTGGACTACAAAGCCCAGCATTTTACTATAGGGGGCTCTAGTGGACTACAAAGCCCAGCATTTTACTATAGGGGGCTTTGGTGGACTACAACAACCAGAATTTTAGTCCCACCAATGCCTCCTATAGTAAAATGCTGGGCTTTGTAGTCCACCAGAGCCCCCTATAGTAAAATGCTGGGCCTTGTAGTCCACCAGAGCCCCCTATAGTTAAATGCTGGGCCTTGTAGTCCACCAGAGCCCCCTATAGTTAAATGCTGGGCCTTGTAGTCCACCAGAGCCCCTATAGTAAAAGGAGGGGGGTAAGCTGACCTGTCAGATGAGCCCTCAGCAGACACACATCGGGAGGCAGGACTCCAAGAGCAAGCAGGCACGATCATCGAATCCACAGTGCAGCCCCGCCCCCGCCTCCACACATGACCAGCACCAGCTCAGCATGGCTATTCACAGACCCCCATGACTGCTTCCCGGCATGCCCCACCCCGCACATCGCACATGGCCCGTTCGGCCAATCACAGAGCAACCACTGGCTCAAAGCATATCATGACAGCGATACTACTGGCCACAGGACTCAACAGGCGGCCCTGCCTTCTTACAACTCCCACAATGCAGCACGGCAGCAGCCAGCCAATCGGCGGCCGCTGCTGCCGAGTTTTAACAAAAAAAAAACAGCGCTGCGGACCGCGGACGTTTTAAATATAATGTGAGCGGCCTGGGGGGCAATCTCCACTTTTCTACCTGGCCCAGTCCGCCCCTGAACAGGGGGGACAGGGGGCAACCCTGACTAGTTCCCCTACCTATACTAATATCCTTAGATTTATAACCCTTAACTAACAAGTTTGCAGTAGGGTCACTATAGATCATTTGAAGCGTCTTTAGGAAATTCAAACCAAACCCATACCTCTCGAGTATAAAGTAAAGATAATCCCAGGACAAGGAATCAAACGCTTTGTGTAGATCTCGTGATAACAGAAAACCTCCTCTTTGGCCTCTACCATCCCAACCTGAATTTAGCGCAGATATTATATCAATGATCCTCCTAGTCTGATCTGAAGCCTGTCTGTGGGGCACAAACCCTACCTGGTCAGGATGAACATACTGCGGTAAAAATGAGTTCATGCGAGTGGCCAAAACTTTAGTCAGCAATTTGAGATCCACATTTATCAACGATATCGGCCGGTAGTTCGCACAATCACTATGATCCTGCGGTAATAGTGGCCCGTGAACACGTCTGGGCCAGGAGATTTAGACGGGTTCAGGGACTTAATGGACGCCAGCATTTCCCCCGTTGTGAACTCTGCCTCCATCAGATCCACATGATCTTGATGCCGCGTACACACCATCACTTTATGTGATGGAAAAAAACAAAGTTTTTAAAAACGTCAATTTAAATGATCGTGTGTGGGGGAAAATGTTGTTTTATGTCTTGTGAAAAACGACAAAAAAAAATTGAAGCATGCTTCAATTTTTTGTGTCGTTTTTCAAAACGTTGTTTTTTGTTTCACAAAAATCACTGTGCATAGCAAAAAACGACGTTTAAAACAACGTTTTTCAACCCGCGCATGCCCAGAAGCTAGTTATGAAGCGATCTTCAATGGAAAAGAGTGGTGAACGTAACCTCGGTTTGCTAAAGCATTGTGAAAAAATGATGGTGTGTAGGCAACGTCATTTTTGAAAATTGAAGTTTCAAAAATTGTGTTTTTTAATTCACAGAAAAGATCGTGTGTACGCGGCATTAGACAAGGTAGGGAGAGATATATCATGTAAAAAATCCTCAGCCATGTTCTTATCAAAATCCTTGGAGGATTCATACAATTTGCAATACAATGTAGAGAATTCCCGAATTATCAACTGGGAGTTCTGGGTAACCTGACCATTCTTCAATTTCAATTTGGGGAGAGCAGGGTTAAACAGCCTGGGGTCAATTTTCTTGCTAGCAATGAATTTGGCTTGTTTCCTAAGGTATAGAATCTATGACGCGCCCACCTAAGGTGTTTCTCTGCCCTTGTTGTGAGGCTCAAAGTCAAAGCCATGCGCGCCACATCAATATGATTTCTAAAGTCAAGGTGTGGGTTGCCTTTCTGTTCCTGCATATGACGACACAACTCCCCTTCCTGCTGACGGATCATTTGTTCACGCTCTCGTTTAACCCTCGAAGCAAGTTGTATCAGTTCGCCGCGAATAGTAGCCTTGTGAGCCGCCCATAGCCTCACCAGAGAGGAGACCGATAAAGAGTTATCCGTGAAATACTGTTTTATGACCCGCTCGATTTCTTTCTCAAAAATTGGGTCATTTAGTAAGGACTCGTTTAGTCGCCACGACAATGGGCTGGATTTGATCCAGAGGCCAGTCAAGACTACCTGGACCGAGGAGTGGTCAGCAGGGCCGGTGCTAGACTTTTTTGCGCCCTAGGCGAGACCAGCTACTTGCGCCCCCCCCCCCCCCAAAAAAAATGTTTTTTAAAATAAAACTTGTATACTGCTAAAATATAATTTCTATATCTCTATAAGGTATAGAGAGGGCTCAAAAGTCTAGCACCAGCCCTGTCTATACCCCCCTGTGATGTTTGTTGACCCTCATTGAAGTGCCGTACACAGCAAACATAGTTGCCAACAATTTTTTTTTTTTTTTAGAGAGAACTGGGTGACAGCAGGGCAGAGAACTCTGGGTGACAGCAGGGCAGAGAACTCTGGGTGACAGCAGGGCAGAGAACTCTGGGTGACAGCAGGGCAGAGAACTCTGGGTGACAGCAGGGCAGAGAACTCTGGGTGACGGCAGGGCAGAGGACTGGGTGACGGCAGGGCAGAGGACTGGGTGGCAGCAGGGCAGAGGACTGGGTGGCAGCAGGGCAGAGGACTGGGTGGCAGCAGGGCAGAGGACTGGGTGGCAGCAGGGCAGAGGAGAGGACTAGGTGACAGCAAGGTGGAGGACTGGGTGACAGCAGGGCTGAGGACTGGGTGACAGCAGGGCTGAGGACTGGGTGACAGCAGGGCAGAGGAGAGGACTGGGTGACAGCAGGGCTGGGGACTGGGTGACAGCAGGGCTGAGGGACTGGGCACAGCAGGGTGGGGGACTGGGTGACAGCAGGGTGGGGGACTGGGTGACAGCAGGGCGGAGGACTGGGTGACAGCAGGGCAGAGGAGAGGACTGGGTGACAGCAGGGCTGAGGACTGGTTGACAGCAGGGCGGAGGACTGGGTGACAGCAGGGCAGAGGACTGGGTGACAGCAGGGCAGAGGAGAGGACTGGGTGACAGCAGGGCTGAGGACTGGTTGACAGCAGGGTGGGGGACTGGGTGGCAGCAGGCCAGAGGACTGGGTGGCAGCAGGGCAGAGGAGAGGACTAGGTGACAGCAAGGCGGAGGACTGGGTGACAGCAGGGCTGAGGAGAGGACTAGGTGACAGCAAGGCGGAGGACTGGGTGACAGCAGGGCTGAGGACTGGGTGACAGCAGGGCGGAGGACTGGGTGACAGCAGGGCGGAGGACTGGGTGACGGCAGGGCGGAGGACTGGGTGACGGCAGGGCGGAGGACTGGGTGACAGCAGGGCAGAGAACTGGGTGACAGCAGGGCAGAGAACTGGGTGACAGCAGGGCAGAGGAGAGGACTGGGTGACAGCAGGGCTGAGGACTGGTTGACAGCAGGGTGGGAGACTGGGTGACAGTAGGGTGGGGGACTGGGTGACAGCAGGGTGGGGGACTGGGTGACAGCAGGGCAGAGGAATGGGTGACAGCAGGGCAGAGGAGAGGACTGGTTGACAGCAGGGCTGAGGACTGGTTGACAGCAGGGTGGGGGACTGGGTGACAGCAGGGCAGAGGACTGGGTGACAGCAGGGCAGAGGAGAGGACTGGTTGACAGCAGGGCTGAGGACTGGTTGACAGCAGGGTGGGGGACTGGGTGACAGCAGGGTGGGGGACTGGGTGACAGCAGGGCAGAGGAGAGGACTGGGTGACAGCAGGGTGGAGGACTGGGTGACAGCAGGGCAGAGGAGAGGACTGGGTGACAGCAGGGTGGGGGACTGGGTGACAGCAGGGTGGGGGACTGGGTGACAGCAGGGTGGGGGACTGGGTGACAGCAGGGTGGGGGACTGGGTGACAGCAGGGCAGAGGACTGGGTGACAGCAGGGCAGAGGAGAGGACTGGGTGACAGCAGGGTGGGGGACTGGTTGACAGCAGGGTGGAGGACTGGGTGACAGCAGGGTGGAGGACTGGGTGACAGCAGGGCAGAGGAGAGGACTGGGTGACAGCAGGGCTGAGGACTGGTTGACAGCAGGGTGGGGGACTGGGTGACAGCAGGGTGGGGGACTGGGTGACAGCAGGGTGGGGGACTGGGTGACAGCAGGGCAGAGGACTGGGTGACAGCAGGGCAGAGGAGAGGACTGGGTGACAGCAGGGTGGGGGACTGGTTGACAGCAGGGTGGGGGACTGGTTGACAGCAGGGTAGGGGACTGGGTGACAGCAGGGTGGGGGACTGGGTGATGACAGCAGGGTGGGGACTGGGTGACAGCAGGGTGGGGGACTGGGTGACAGCAGGGTGGGGGACTGGGGGTTGACAGCAGGGTGGGGGTCTGGGTGACAGCAGGGTAGGGGACTGGGTGACAGCAGGGTGGGGGACTGGGTGACAGCAGGGTGGGGGACTGGTTGACAGCAGGGTGGGGGACTGGGTGACAGCAGGGTGACAGCAGGTAGGGGACTGGGTGACAGCAGGGTGGGGGACTGGGTGACAGCAGGGTGGGGGACTGGGTGACAGCAGGGTGGGGGACTGGTTGACAGCAGGGTGGAGGACTGGGTGACAGCAGGGCAGAGGAGAGGACTGGGTGACAGCAGGGCTGAGGACTGGTTGACCGCTGGGTGGGGGACTGGGTGACAGCAGGGTGGGGGACTGGGTGACAGCAGGGCAGAGGACTGGGTGACAGCAGGGCAGAGGAGAGGACTGGGTGGAAGCAGGGTGGGGGACTGGTTGACATCAGGGTGGGGGACTGGGTGACAGCAGGGTAGGGGACTGGGTGACAGCAGGGTGGGGGACTGGGTGACAGCAGGATGGGGGACTGGGTGACAGCAGGATGGGGGACTGGGTGACAGCAGGGTAGGGGACTGGGTGACAGCAGGGTGGGGGACTGGGTGACAGCAGGGTGGGGGACTGGGTGACAGCAGGGTGGGGGACTGGGTGACAGCAGGGCAGAGGAGAGGACTGGGTGACAGCAGGGTGGAGGACTGGGTGAAAGCAGGGCAGAGGAGAGGACTGGGTGACAGCAGGGCTGAGGACTGGGTGACAGCAGGGTGGGGGACTGGGTGACAGCAGGGTGGGGGACTGGGTGACAGCAGGGCAGAGGACTGGGTGACAGCAGGGCAGAGGAGAGGACTGGGTGGAAGCAGGGTGGGGGACTGGTTGACATCAGGGTGGGGGACTGGGTGACAGCAGGGTAGGGGACTGGGTGACAGCAGGGTGGGGGACTGGGTGACAGCAGGAAGGGGGACTGGGTGACAGCAGGATGGGGGACTGGGTGACAGCAGGGTAGGGGACTGGGTGACAGCAGGGTGGGGGACTGGGTGACAGCAGGGTGGGGGACTGGGTGACAGCAGGGTGGGGGACTGGGTGACAGCAGGGTGGGGGACTGGGTGACAGCAGGGCAGAGGAGAGGACTGGGTGACAGCAGGGTGGAGGACTGGGTGAAAGCAGGGCAGAGGACTGGGTGACAGCAGGGCAGAGGAGAGGACTGGGTGACAGCAGGGTGGGGGACTGGTTGACAGCAGGGTGGAGGACTGGTTGACAGCAGGGTGGGGGACTGGGTGACAGCAGGGCTGAGGACTGGGTGACAGCAGGGTGGGGGACTGGGTGACAGCAGGGCAGAGGAGAGGACTGGGTGACAGCAGGGTGGGGGACTGGTTGACAGCAGGGTGGGGGACTGGGTGACAGCAGGGTAGGGGACTGGGTGACAGCAGGGTGGGGGACTGGGTGACAGCAGGGTGGGGGACTGGTTGACAGCAGGGTGGGGGACTGGGTGACAGCAGGGTAGGGGACTGGGTGACAGCAGGGTGGGGGACTGGGTGACAGCAGGGTGGTGGACTGGGTGACAGCAGGGTGGGGGACTGGGTGACAGCAGGGTGGGGGACTGGTTGACAGCAGGGTGGGGGACTGGGTGACAGCAGGGTAGGGGACTGGGTGACAGCAGGGTGGGGGACTGGGTGACAGCAGGGTGGGGGACTGGGTGACAGCAGGGTAGGGGACTGGGTGACAGCAGGGTGGGGGACTGGGTGACAGCAGGGTGGGGGACTGGGTGACAGCAGGGTGGGGGACTGGGTGACAGCAGGGTAGGGGACTGGGTGACAGCAGGGTGGGGGACTGGGTGACAGCTAGGAGAAATTGAGTTAAAGATTGCTCAGTCAGTAGATACCATCTTGATCTTTGTCAGCTAATAGCACTATTTACTTCTATGTAAATGCGGCGGTCCGTGCGGCTGTAGGAGCGATCCGACAAGAGGGGGCGGCTATTCGTTTTTGTCCGCCCCATCCGGATCGCTCTCAGCCAATGCGCGCGCTCCCCCTGCAGTGCACTTCCTCCTCCTGTGTAAACACAGGAAGGAGGAAGCGATGTGATCTCTCCCTTAGCGGTTTTTTCAACCACCGCTGAGGAGAGATCACAACACAAGTAAGTGTGCACCAACACTACACTACACTACACTTCACATAAACACATTTAACCCCCGCGATCGCCCCCCCCCCCCTGTCACAGTGTCACTGAATGCAGTAATCATACATGTATGATTACTGTATTTAGTGTCAGTGTGACAGGCAGTGTAAAAGTCAGTTAGTGTTAGGTTCAGGGTAGCCCTGTACCCCCCCCTAATAAAGTTTTAACCCCTTGAACACTGCCCTAGTTAACCCTTTCACTCCCTATTGCCAGCGTCACTAAGCGATCATTTTTCTGATCGCTGTATTAGTGTCGCTGTTCCCGCTAGGTAGCTAATTTTTTTTTTATTGCGATTTTTTTTTACTAAAGACATGTGGCTAAATAAATTTTGGCCTAAATGTTTGACTAAAATTTAGTTTATTGATTTTTCTTATAACAAAAAGTAAAAAATATTGATTTTTTTTTCAAAAATATCGCTCTATTTTTGTATATAGCGCAAAAAATAAAAATCGCAGAGGCGATCAAATACCACCAAAAGAAAGCTCTATTTGTGGGAAGAAAAGGACGCGAATTTTGTTTGGGAGCCACGTCGCACGACCGCGCAATTGTCTGTTAAAGCGACGCAGTGCCGAATCGCAAAAACCCCTTTGGTCATTTGGCAGCATATTGGTCCGGGTCTTAAGTGGTTAAAGTTTGTTACAAGTAGTGTTGAGCAGAATATGCCATATTCGAATTCGCGATATATCTCAAATATATAGTCGAATATTCGACATATATTCGCTAAATACGAATATTCGTGATATTTTTTGGAAATTAAATGATTGCGAATTTTCGCGAATTTTTGCGAATTGCGAATTGCGAATTGCGAATTGCGAATATTCAAGAAATGCGGAATGGAGCACTCTGATTGGCTCAGAATATTCGTGATATATTACAATATAAAATAATTGCGAATATTCGAGAAATGCGGAATGGAGCACTCTGATTGGCTCAGAATATTCGTGATATATTACAATACAAAATAATTGCGAATATTCGAGAAATGCGGAAGGAGCACTCTGATTGGCTCAGAATATTCGTGATATATTACAATACACAATAATTGCGAATATTCGAGAAATGCGGAAGGAGCACTCTGATTGGCTCAGAATATTCGTGATATATTACAATACACAATAATTGCGAATATTCGAGAAATGCGGAAGGAGCACTCTGATTGGCTCAGAATATTCGTGATATATTACAATACACAAAAATTGCGAATATTCGGCAAATGCGGAAGGAGCACTCTGATTGGCTCAGAATATTCGTGATATATTACAATATAAAATAATTGCGAAATTTCGAGAAATGCGGAATGGAGCACTCTGATTGGCTCAGAATATTCGTGATATATTACAATATAAAATAATCGCGCAATACCGCTATTACCGAATAATCGCATTGCGATTTTTCGGCAATATAAAATGAGCGCTGCAGCTACTCGGCCCAAGGTCTCTAATCATACCAGCAATGCTTTTAGACGTCGATGGGGATCTCTAGGATGTGATCTGTTCTAAAAAAAAATTTAAAACATTCGAATATTCGAAATAGCGAATATTCGCCGCGATATTCGCGTTATTCGCGAATACTCGAATATGCAATATTCGTAGCGAATATTCGCAATGCGAATATTCGTGAGCAACACTAGTTACAAGTTAAAGTATAATACAACACCATAAGGTCTTGTCTAGCACTTAGTCCTACTGACTCTCATACACTCTGACTAAACATAAGAAGTCCTGAGGCACTTGTACACCAGTGTCCATTCCAGGTTCTTTGGGAAAAATAAATATGAAAAAGGTGTAGAGTGTATCACATGCATAGTCTAATAATAGAGAGTGCGTAGAAAAGCTTTATCAATGTATATATGTGTATACCGGTTTCATAGTCAAAGTGTAATCTAACAATAAAATTCTGTTGTAGTATTCCTAGGATAGTACAAATAGTGTCCATAGACGTAAATCCTGTTCAAAACTGAGTGGTAATGTTTAATAGGTCTATATTCTGTCTGGGACCCAGATAATCACTTACCCTGTACAAAAAGATGATCTCACTTTATCTAAAAATCCTGTAAGGGACATTTATGTGTATAATGCCTCAGGACTTATCATATGATCCTGTTCATATATGTTTATCTAGCCAATTTTATATAAGCTTATATTACTTTACCGTATACTATAGTATCACATGTTATGTACAGGAAACACACTTTTAAGAGTGACCAGGTTTTGGATTGGGCTGCCGGAGGCTTTCTACCCAATGCCTTGGCTACTGGGGCCCTTAGGCTATTAGCTCTTCTCCCCAGAACACACTTTAATATTTGCTAGACATTTTTATTCTATGCCTGAAGTACACATTTAGACACTTTTTTTTTTTTTTTTTAGAGGATACCCTTTTCTTTTTGTAGTGCTTAAGTGAGGGATAGGAGACTTACTGGCCAGCTATGTTCCTATGCACTAAATAGGGTAAATAGGTAACTAGTGACATATTAGATACCTCTACAGTGAGTTAGTAATGACGTATACTTGATATGTATACTAACTGAAGTGTATGTAGTCTATCTACATATATTGTATGTATAATTAATAGATTAATCCCTATATCTTGCTGGGGGATGTCCGAAATTAGATCTGGTGGATCTACGCAACACAATTTCCGAGTTTTCTGGAGCACTGTTTTCTCCTTGAACACTTGCTTCTTCTAGACTGACAGCTGCGCCTTCATCTTGGACAATGGGGGCAAGTGATGGTTCTTGACTTATGGAGCTTTCTCCCACACTAGAAAGTTCTGATGGGATTGAAGTAGGTGGGCGGATGGCTGGAGTAAACTCTGGAGCTTCTGGTGCCAAGACTGAGGTTGATGGAAAGGAACTGACCGGCACATAACCAAAGAAGACGTTTTGATCAGAAGGGAAGAGAGGATCATCTTCGAACATCAGGAGTGGCCTTTCAGGCTCAACTGGCTTGGTGGGCTGCACTTGTGCTGGCTGAACTGGAGGTGGAAGACTTGGTGGTGCAGAAGGAGGCACCAACCCAGGCAGGTCCCCTTTGTGACACAGTTTGTTCCGGTTTCGGTGGACAACTTGTGGTTCATATCCGGCTTTTTTAACTGAGTAGACATCAGAGTCCGGATAAGGGATGAAAATCATTGTGTATGGTTCAGTTTCCCAAAGGAAGTCCAACTTATGGGTCCTCTGATGCTTCTTCAGCCAGACTTTATCACCAACTTGCAACGGCTGGGCGGAGGCATGGCGGTTGTAGTCCTGTTGCTGCCTATAGTGTGCCTCGCCCATCTTTTTGCTGACTATCTCTCTCGCTTTCTGAATCCTTTTCTGATGTTCAGAGACCCACTCTGAAGAGGCTTGGGGTGAGTGGTTGAAAGGTGCTTGAAGTCCAAAGACTCTGTTTTTAGGCAGTTGACTGTGTTGGCCCATCATGAGGTAACATGGAGTATAACCAGTGGAACAGTGGACGGTATTGTTGTAGATTTCCAACAATTCGGGCATTAGTTGAGGCCACTCTTCAGGTCGGGATACAGAGGCCGCTCTCAGCATGTGGATAAAGACCTGGTTGATCCTCTCACAGAGTCCATTTCCTTGCAGGTGATAAGCAGTGGTCCTGAGTTTCTTACAAGCATGGAACTGGCACAATTCTTGAAACAGTTGGGCCTCAAAGGCCGGACCTCGATCGGACAAGACAGTTTCCGGACATCCAAGTATCTGTACCCAATGGGTGTAGAACATCTGGGCTGTTGTCTTGGCTGTTAAGTCTTTGACTGGCAGCACAACCACTACCCACTTGGAATAGTGATCCACCATAGTGAGAGCATATGAATACCCGGACCGGGTAGGCGACAGCTTGACATGATCCAAGGCGACCAATTGGTTAGGCCTCTCGCTCTGGATGGAATGGAGAGGTGCTCGCGCATTCTTGCGACCATTCTTGGTGATATAGCAGACTGCACACTCACTGCACCACTTTTTAACGTCGCTCCTCATTCCAATCCAGTAGAACCGGCGTTGGATGGTGGCTTCTGTTTTATGGACCCCAAAGTGTCCTGACTGGTCGTGGTAGGCATTCAATACCATGCGGCGTCTCTCCGAGGGATCAGAATCTGATGTAGCCTTTCACCTGACACTGGGTCCAAGAAGTTCCTGTACACCATTCCTTTGTGCACAAATAGTATTTTCCTCTGACGCCACAATCGCTTCAATTCGTAGTCCTTCTGACCCCGTCGTAACCGGGGAGGTACCCTCCTGGTCAATAAATACTCCTGCAGATCTCCCATAGTCTGACTTTCTTCCTGTAGGGTCCTCCAGGTATACAGGTCTTCCTGGATTGCTTTAGACCCAGATTCATTCCTCTCGCGGGTGACGACCACATCCTGATTCACAAATCTTTGATAGAAGGGAGGCATCTCCACATCTTCCCACCTGTCCTCCACTGGGGGATCTTCGCCCGGAGCCATGCGTGATAGTACATCCGCATTAATATTAGACTTGCCACTTCGATACTTGATAGAGAAGTCATAGTTGGCCAGTCTGGAGGCCCATCTTTGCTCAAGGGCACCTAGTTTAGCGGTGTTCAGGTGAGCCAGGGGGTTGTTATCGGTGTAGACCGTGAAGGAGGTGGCTGACAAATAGTCCTTAAATTTTTCGGTGACTGCCCACACGAGGGCCAGGAGTTCTAACTTGAAGGAATTGTAGTTAGAATCATTCTTCTCAGCTCCTCGCAGATTCCGGCTAGCGTAAGCGATCACCCTCTCTTGTTCTCCCTGCATCTGGGACAACACTGCACCGAGTCCTTCGAAACTGGCATCTGTATACAGTCGAGAGGGGCTGAGTATAATCCGGATAAGCCAGGATGGGAGGCTCTGTCAATAGATGTTTTAGAGCCTGGAAGGCCACCTCTTGCTCTTTGGCCCATTCCACCGGCAGCTTCCCATTATAGTTCCCTTTTGCCATACCTCACAGGAGAGAGGTCAATGGCTCGGCAATTTGTGCAAAATGAGGAATAAAGCGGCGGTAATATCCCGCAAATCCTAAGAAGCTCCGAATATCCTTAACGGTGCGTGGGATAGGCCAATTCTTGACAACTTCGACTTTAGCTGGATCAGGTTGGACCCCCTCAGTACTGACGACGTGGCCCAGGTAATGTACTTGTGGCTTGAGTAGATGGCACTTGGAGGGTTTGACTTTCAGACCATGCTGGATCAGTACTTGGAAGACGTCGGACAGGTGAGTCAAATGTTCCTGATAGGATTTGGAATACACAATCACGTCATCCAGGTAGAGTAGGACACTCTGGAAGTTAAGGTGTCCCAGACATCTCTCCATCAGCCGTTGAAAGGTAGCCGGGGCATTGCACAGCCCAAAGGGCATACTTTTAAATTCGAAAAGACCCATGGGGGTGACAAAGGCTGTTTTCTCCCTGTCTTCGACGGCCATGGGCACCTGCCAGTATCCGCTGGTCAAATCCAATGTAGAGAAGTAGGCCGCAGAACCCAGCACAGTGAGTGACTTCTCAATCTGGGGGAGAGGGTATGCGTCTTTATGGGTGATGTCGTTCAATTTCCTGTAATCAACACAGAAACGGATGGTCCCATCCTTCTTCTTAACTAACACCATGGGTGCTGCCCAGGGACTCTGGCTCTCTTGTATTACATCCGCCTTCTGCATGTCGGTTTTCTTGACGGTTTGGTACATGCCTGGTGCCACGGGCCAATGTCTTTCCTTGATGGGGGGCTTGTCGCTGGTCAGGATTCGATGCTTAATCATGGAGGTTTTTCCAAAATCGGTTGGGTGTTTGCTGAAGGCACTCTGGTACCTCTTCGCCACCTCGATGACCCCTTCGACTTGTTCTGGTGGGGTGAGAGATCCTCCTATTTGCAGCTGGTGCCACCAAGGTTCTGGAGAGTTCTCGGTAGCCCCTGACAGGGTTTGGGCACTCAGCTGTTGGACCGCCTTCCTTGAAGAGAGTATGTCACTGGAGTCCAAGAAAACAAGTTGGGCCACTGGAGTGTACTTTGGCAAGGTGGTGGCTACGCCGGACAAATTAACTAGGCGAACTGGGACCCGTCCATTCACCACTGTCACTAGGCTCCTTGCAGCTCGGACCAAAGGAAAATCTTCAGATTGTATAGGCTCCAGTAAAGCCTGATAGTCCTAATTCCTTACACCAGGGCGCGCCCGACACCACAAAATTGTCTCTGTATTCGGCTGCAGGGTCACAGACCTCATGTCTTGGATCCGAGCTTTACAAATTTCTCCTCTCCGGTTCGCGAACTTCTGTTCTGCTCTCAGAATTTTAAGATGGTGTTGCGCAGTCCTCTGGCCTGAGGGAGACATACGGGGGAGAGAGGCATGCAAGGCATCTAAAAAATCACTGAAGCAATGTCTCATTATATTCATCCCCAATATAAACTCTGTGGCCCCTGGTACTGTAACATTAGTGACAATTATCTCTTGCCCTCTAAGTGTGTGACTTCTCAGCTGAATAGTGGGCTCCCAGTACCCATGTCTGGGAATTGGTTTCCCGTCCCCTGCCATGACACTAAAATCCATATCACCTGGTTCACACAACGAATCGATATTCCAGTATTTATAGAATAGGCCCTTAGAGATGGTAGACACCTGCGAGCCTGTATCGATCAGGGCTTGCAGTTGGACACCATCTATGGTAACATTTACATAGGGGCAGGATGCAATGTATAAGGACTGTCCTAAGTACATTGGCTCTTCTGCTGGACCTGTGATTCGCTTTCCTGAGGGCCGCTCCTCGACCTCAGGGGACGCCCGTTTAAAGCCCAGCATTGCATATTCCAATGACCGGGTTTGTTACAGTAATCACAGTAAGGCCTACTAGAAGGACCCGAGCGAGGCCCGCTGTAAAGGGGAGGAGGAGCAGGGGTAGGTCTCTTTGTCACTGGAGGCTCTCTAAGTGCTCGAGTGGTGTGATTAGCCAACTCCTTTACCACCTGGGTAAGCTGGGCAATATCTTGTTTAACCCCTTGAATCTCAGTAATTGTAGTGGAGGCCGGGGTGTCAGCCACGGGCGCGGGGGCTGGTGGTAACAGTGGTGCAGGGCATGTCGCCGCACCCATAGGTTCCACTTTAGGGTCTGGATTCTCCTCAGGGTCCGCCCCCTGCTCTATAACTTGAAGGGCTAGGCGCATAAAGGCAGAAAAATACATATTGGGGTTCTGTAAGCTAACATCTTTAACTGCGCCTTGTCCCATTTATTTTGGACCCCTTCTATGAATCTATCCAACAATAATTTGTTACCCTGGTCAGGTGTGATATTGTCCAGTTTCTGGACTGCTTCCAGGGCATTCTGCAAAGCTACTGCGTATGCCCTTAGCGTTTCCCCCGGCTTTTGTCTCCTCTCGTACAGCCTGAGGCAGACCTCCGAGGGTGAGTGGGACTCAAATACCTGATGCAATCCCTCGAAGATCTGATCCACTGTAGTCTTCTCAAAAGTGGGCCAGGTTCGGACTTCCTCACGTGCAGGTCCCTGCAACTGTCCCATGAGCAACAGCACCTGTTGGTTAGGGGGGAGAGAGTAGAGAGAGAAAATGCTTTGGAAGCTCTCCTGGAAATCCTTGAGGGAAAAGGGATCCCCTCTGTAGTTAGGCAACACAGGCTTCCCTAGGTAGAATGGGGGAGCCCCGCTGTCATGACGTCATACTGGAGGAGAGGAGGGCAGCAGCCTCCGGACTTCTGAGCCAGGAGATGATCTAGACGATGATGGCTCTGCTGGAGATGAGGCCACAGGGATAGCTTGTGCAGGAGCCGCAAGAGGATCTGGCACATCACCTGCATCTGGTGATCTTGGGGCTGACATGTTGTAGCCTTGTTTGAGTGCACATCACCTGCATCTGGTGATCTTGGGGCTGACATGTTGTAGCCTTGTTTGAGTGCGCTGTCACTTTAGGAAACTTTGAGAGCGCTGTCTTTGAGTGCGATGTCTTTAAGTGCGCTGTCCTTGAGTGCGCTGTCCTTAAGTGCGCTGTCGCTGTGTGCCGGTATTATCTTCTATTGCCGGACACGTTGCTATGGCTGCGCCCGGGAACTTCCTTTTTGGTCCGGTCAGCAAATGTTTCCTTCGTGCAACACAGAGTGGATTCTCTAGTTCTGGCTTGTACACTGAACAATGACAGCTAACAGTCTTTCTTTCACCTCCCCCACCACTTTTATTTGCCCCTCGCTGAGTAAATTACTTTCAATGACGCAGTTCAGATTCTGGGGGGGAGGACTTGCTTTAGTGGCTGAATGGTTAAGGCGTACACCCGAATCCTGTTCGTGATGCTAGGAAAACGATGTGATGACCGGGGAGGATGAACCCCACGGCCACACACATGCGCTTGATGGTTAGCTGCTTGGTTCTTGGGCTAGGAGCCCAGAGTCTGGTGGTGTTAACCCTTAGTGAGGGTCGGATGGTATTAACCCTCTCTGTCACGTGACGCCACTGTAGTCTTGATATACTCCAGGAAACTACAGCTCCGGGGGCCTCCGTATCCCCGCTAGCTAGGATGGTAATAACACAGTCCACAACAGGGGTCAATATAAAGAAGGCTTTACTGGCATGAAGACAGGTGTCAAAATCTTCACAGCGTTCACACAGAGTGTCGTAAGGGTTCCACAAAACAGTCTCTAGAGGACCCCACAGCTGATAATGCCTGGGCTTGGCTTATTATATATCCTTGGCTTTTGTGGCCGGATTAGTAATACTGGGCCTATGCTTGACTAGGCTGAAGAATAGATACACTTACTGAAGTGTCGGTAGACTTGAGGCTTCTCGCCGGAACGACGGATTGATTCGATAATTTCGCTGAAGTACTGATCCTATAGTTTTTTAGAAGTACTCCGCGAGTGGCTGTACTTTCTCCTGAACGGGAGGTCTCTGGCCTGCACTGCTTCTCCTCTGACTGAACTCTGCTCTGACCTGCCAGAAACTGTGTGTAGCGCTAGACTCTCCTAAACAGGAACTCCCACCCCTTATATAGACGTGAGGAGACTGAAGCCCATTGGTTGAGAGCTGAGGGAGACTGAAGCCCATTGGTTGAGAGCTGAGGGAGACTGAAGCCCATTGGTTGAGAGCTGAGGGAGACTGAAGCCCATTGGCTGAGAGCTGTGGATCATAGAGACTTATCTGTATTTCCCTTGGAACTTACATTTAAAGTTTGTTACAAGTTAAAGTATAATACAACACCATAAGGTCTTGTCTAGCACTTAGTCCCACTGACTCTCATACACTCTGACTAAACATAAAATGGCGGACTAAACCTCTTAAAGCTATACGCACCTAATAAATGTATTATTCAACCATAACAGTATAAATCACATCATGACTAGCCTGCAGGGGAGGCACCACAAGTCGAGGGTCTCAATCTGACAGAGCCTACAGCAAATACCTGTACTGGGACACCGCACCATGACACAGGAACATTTTTGGCAGATTAAACCAACGGAAGCAGGGGGGAGAGCGTAAACACATGGTCTATGCCTGAGTACGTCTGATGGACGTGGGAATAAAACGTATAGTCCCTATCGGATGGATGAACGTCTCTCCATGCGTCGATTAAATCGTAACTATGCAAGAGACGAGCCATCGCACTACTCTGTCTGGAAGCGTGTTTCAGGAATGCTTTTCCAGGATCAGACTTGTCAAGGATCCGATCCAGAGAGGCATTGCTAACCTTTTTTTTTTCAGAAACATTTTTTATTTGTCTCCAAGAGGAGAAGTAAAAGAGAAAACAAATGACAAACAAACAATGAAAACAGAAGAAAGAGAACACACTGCAGCCATATGTTACAAAATAAACAAAAGCATATACAAAGTTACATACATATCCTTTGGAACCTGGTAGGACACTTAGCGACATCAAGGATTACATTATTGCACCATAGGCATGGACGCATAAAAGAACAAAACGTACCGTGAGGAGCAAGATCTGATTATATAGTGGGAACAATAAAAAAGGAGAAGGGAAAAGGATGGGGGAAGAAGAAGAGAGAGGAGGGGGGGGGAGAAGGGCAGGTGATACCGGAACCGGGCAGGAGAGACAGATAGCCCCACTGTGGTAGCGTGTGAAGCCACCAGGTTACCTATAAGTCCATGCACCCCATACCTTGTCAAATTTTTGGGGGCACTTACGGTTCATATATGTGAGTTTATATAGGGGCATAGTGGCGTCCACCAGGGCCTTCCATTGGGAGACCGATGGGGGCTCTGGTTGCTTCCAGTTGAGTAGGATAGCTTTCCTAGCATAGAAGGATGTATAAAAAACAAACAGCCGTTTGTGCGTGCTGGGTATAACATTATCACTGACCCCCAGAAGCAGTATAATTGGGTCCAGGCCTATCTGCAGGTTGCCCACTGAGTTTATGACGCTCACCAGTTCCGACCAAAATTGTTGAATAACAGGGCAGGCCCACACAACATGTATGAAGGTACCCAGGTCCGTAGCACACTTGGGACACCGGTCCGTTTGGGATGGGTAGATCCTAGAGAGCCTCACAGGTGTATAGTATGCTCTGTGTATAAATTTAAGTTGTATGTACCTATCCCTTGCCGAGAACATCAAAGGAATATATTGCTGAATACCCTCTTCCCAATCATCAGCCGCAAGGGCAGGCAGAGCCGCCCTCCATCTGTCATAAAGCTTAGACCCGACACCCGATTCCCCACAGGACAATCTAAGATACAGGGAGGAGAGAATGCGACCCACCCCCCTGGATGCCAAAAAGGACTCAACCCCGTATGACCGCAACTCAACCCCCCCAGGAAACTGAGCCCGCGTGTCTCAGCTGCAAGTAGCGGAAAAACATAGTGGAGAGTAGCTGAAAAGTGCTTTTTAACACATCATAGGAAAGGATTCCACTCTGAGACATAATCTGGCGCAGAGTCGTGATCCCATATCTGGTCCACAGAGTCGGATCAGGGACCGACTGCAAATGAGCCAGCCTGGGGTTGCCCCACAACGGTGTGCGCGGGGAGATGGTACCGGAGCCACTGAGCTTTGCAGTAATCTGTTCCCATACCTTGACGGTGGTCCGCATGGGGGCCGTCATATCAGGGTGTGCCTTAGGTCCCCGGAACACCAAGTCACTGAGTGCCGAATGAGAGCCAAGCACAGCTGCCTCCAATTCGACCGCAGGGTTGGATCGTGGCTGAGAGAACCACCAGCGAACCGTCACAACCACCGCTGCCCAATAGTATAGTTTAAAACAGGGGAGGGCCAAGCCCAAAGGGAACCTTTTTAGCAAAACATACGGCTACCCCCTTCTTCTCATCTGGTCTGTTAGATAAATAAACTGACGGGTACTTTGCATTCAAGAACTTCGGGGCCGAGGATCTAGAGAAGTGGGTCTCCTGTAAGAGAAGAACATCTATCCCCATCCTATAATATTGTTGGAAGGCCTTCGTTCTCTTAGCGGGCGAATTAAAACCCTGGACATTATGCGTTAAAATAGAATACCTCGCAAGCGGTCTATTAGCCATGATGGTTCAGTCTGTTGTACTCAAGAATCAGAAGCTTCAAGTGTCCGCCTCCGGGAGACCCCAGGCGATGCGAATTTAGTCCATCTAGGCAGGGGGATGCACCCAGAAAAAGATGAGCTTGAAAAGAAGGAGAAAAAGTCAGTATATAAAAAAGAAAATAGATAAGGAACAGTATAGCAATCATCAAAACGTGTTCAAGCAAAACAAACTAGGCAGTTTTCTTATCAAAGGATAAAAAAGCGACAAAACAAAGAATAATAAGCACGCCTCAACACAGCGTGCCAACGGGAGCTCAAGCACCCGTTAACCAGCGTGAAGTTACCTCCGCTCAAAAGAGAGGATAAGTTCACCAGTAGTGGCATGCGTTTCCACCCCGGCCTGTCTCACTCGCAGAATGGGACAGACAGGTGGAACCAGTTCGCCAAAACACACAGCAGTAATAAGATCCAAATAGCCCCTATTCGGGCTCAGAGTCTATCTTGTTATGAACAGTTGCAGAAACACATCTCAAATGAGACCAAAAATTCAGATCTTTAAAAAAAAAAAAAAAAAAATCATCAAAAGAAAAAGTAAGAAGAACAAGGAACAGAGTCACAGGGTCCCTCCACAATTCCTTTCAGCACCGGGTCTAGGTCCAAATCAGGAAGGACCAATCTCAGGAACCTGCTAAAAGGGTAAAGAGAAAAAGGAACACAGCAGTTGGCAAAATTCAAGTGTTGAGACCAGAGGGGGGACACGGACTGTCCCCTATCCCTGAAGCGCTAGGAGAAGTCAGTGGTTGAAATCAGGCCCAGTTCATTGAGCAACTCCTCTCCCAATTGGAATGAATTGAAGGAATATGATTTTCCCTTGTACGAAAACGTCAGCCTAAACCAGGGGTGGCAAACACAAGGCCCGCGGGCCGAATCCGGCCCGTCAGGCCTTGCCATGTGGCCCGCGCGGCAGGTGCAACAGATTGTCACCGATCCGTGACACCATGCGATTCGCTCCGCAGCCTCGGCCATAGGAAAGTCCCCGGCTTCGGCCTAGCTCCGGAGCGGCGGCCATCTTGGTACACCCGGCGGTGGCTGTCTCGTCAGGAAGTGACATTTCGCCGTTGCCATCTTGCTCCACCCCAGTCGGCTTGCCTAGTAACCAGTGCACGGCATGACACTCTGCACCGCCTCAGCTCACTGATTACAGACCTGGGACCACGGGACATGAGGAGAACTGCGAGATCTGCACCTGCAGGTAGGAGAGACCATCACCCGGGGAGCATGGCTGTCTGTACTGAGCGGAGGAGGGGGACACCTGTGACGCCAGAGAGGAGAGGAGGGGAACCAGTGTCACTGGGGTCCCCCTCCTCTCCTCTCTGGTGTCACTGGGGTCCCCCTCCTCTCCTCTCTGGTGTCCCTGGGGTTCCCAACCTCTTTGGGGTCCCTCTCCTCTCTGGTGTCACTGGGGTCCCCCTCCTCTCCTCTCCTCTCTGGTGTCACTGGGGTCCCCCTCCTCTCCTCTCTGGTGTTACTGGGGTCCCCCTCCTCTCTGGTGTCACTGGGGTCCCCCTCCTCTCTGGTGTCACTGGGGTCCCCCTCCTCTCTGGTGTCACTGGGGTCCCCCTCCTCTCTGGTTTCACTGGGGTCCCCCTCCTCTCTGGTGTCACTGGGGTCCCTCTCCTCTCTGGTGTCACTGGGGTCCCCCTCCTCTCTGGTGTCACTGGGGTCCCCCTCCTCTCTGGTGTCACTGGGGTCCCTCTCCTCTCTGGTGTCACTGGGGTCCTCTCCTCTCTGGTGTCACTGGGGTCCCTCTCCTCTCTGGTGTCACTGGGGTCCCCCTCCTCTCTGGTGTCACTAAGGAGAGGAGGGTGACACCATAGAGGAGGGTGACACCAGAGAGGAGAGGAGGGGGGACACCAGTGACACCAGAGAGGAGAGGAGGGGGGACACCAGAGAGGAGAGGGGACACCAGTGAATGAATGAATGAAAACTTATATAGTGCAACACATGCGAACTTAATCGCCTCTGGGTGCTTGTTGTTCCTGTCTCCTTTGGTATCAAAAGAGATAAGTCTTGATCTTTCTCCTGAACGCTAAGTGGTTCTCCTCCAACCGAATGCTGGTTGGTAAAGCGTTCCATAGTCTGGGACCTTGGACCGCGAATCTCCTTTCTCCTTTGGAATTGTACTTGGCTTTCGGTATCTGAAGGATATTTTGATGGGTGGATCGCAAAATGCGATTGGGATTGTGAGCTTTTATTTTTTCGCATAGATAATGGGGGGCATTCCCATGGATACATCTATGCGTTAGATAGAGTGCTTTAAAAGTGATTCTGTCTTTTACTGGTAACCAGTGAAGGGTTCTCAGTGAGGGTGAGATTGATTCCCAGGGTTTTTTTCCAAGTCTAGCGGCCGTATTTTGAACAACTTGTAGACGAGCGATTTGGTACTTGGGGAGTCCGAGGTAAAGGGCATTTGCATAGTCCAATCTTGAGTTTACAATTGCTCCCACCATGACCGCTATGTCTTCCTTGGGAATAAAAGGAGTAAGTCTGCGTAGTAGGCGCAGCAGATGGTGAGATCCGCTGACTACTGACCCTATTTGTGCGTCCATTGTCATGTAGGTGTCGAAGATGACCCCAAGACTTTTGACTTTGGCGCTAGGGGGGTGATGATTTTGCCCAGAATGGGCGGGGGGGTCCAGGTTGTTGCAGGTTGATTCATACGCTTGGCGTGAAACAGGAGAAGTTCTGTTTTCGCTCCGTTGAGTTTAAGATAACTCTTTGTCATCCAGTCCTCTATCAAAGAGAGGCATGTCTCTAGATTGAGGTGATGATCCTTTTTATTGCAAATGCGGAAATACAGTTGCGTGTCGTCTGTATATGAGTGGTAAAGCAGTTTTTGGCTGCTAATAATCTCAAAAAGAGGGCGAAAATAGATGTTGAATAACAGCGGCGACAGGGGGGATCCTTGAGGGACTCCGCACGATAATGTGCATTTCTCAGAAGTGAAAGGTCCTAATTTCACTATTTGCGACCGGTTTTCCAAAAAAGAGGAGAACCAAAATAAATCGCCTTCTGCGATTCTGGCTACTTCAGCTAGCCGAGTCAATAAAAGCTTGTGGTCTACTGTGTCGAAAGCTGCGCTTAGGTCCAATCAGAACCGGAAGACAAGATTCTCCTTCGTCTGCGGCCCCGAGAGTGTCGTCCCATATTTTGAGCAATGCGGTTTCCGTCCCGTGTCCAGGCCGGAATCCCGATTGAAATGGATCAAGTAGGTTGTGGGTATCTAGATGCTGTTGCAGCTGTTGGACCACTACTTTTTCCATTACCTTTGAGAGTACATTTAGGCCTGTTATAGGACGACGGTGGAGTGGGTCCCTTGGGGTCCAGGTTGGGTTTCTTCAAGATGGGTCGAATTATACCCTCCTTCAACTGGGAGGGCACTATGCCTTTGCTGAAAGATTGGTTGATAAGCTGTGTGATAGGAGGTGCCAGGATGTCGGCGCATTCCTTCAGCAGTTTAGTGGGGATAATATCATTCGGCGCGGTGCTGTTACGCAAAGTACCAATGATATTTTTGGTGGCATGGATAGAGGTAGGTTCCAGCGTGAACTTACCTGGTTGTGATTAATTACTGCAGGTGTTGTGTAAATAATTACGGGGGGGGCTAGGAGGGGAATTGTTTTGCTGAATGCTTTGCCGGATTCCCTCAATTTTATTAATGAAGTAATCCGATAATTCATTGGAAAATTCTTGTGTGTCCGAATTGGGGGCTTCAAGACATCCTGGATTCATGGTCTGAGTGACCAGCTTGAAGAGTTCGCGTGGGCGATTTTAGGGCGCTGTTAATAGCCTCAGAAAAAAAGTTTTTCTTGGCTTTGAAGATTTCTTTGTGGTATTTTCTTGTTGTTGCTTTGTAGACGATGAGGTTCTCATCTGAAGAGCTTCTTTTCCAGGCGGCTTCCGCCCTTCTGCGCTCTTGCTTCTGTAACGCCAGTTGGTTGTTGAACCAGCTGGAGTTATTTTTACGGATGCGGGTTTTGCGTTTCGGCGCTATTAAGTCGGCTGACTGTAATAGGGCTGTGTTTATGGTATCCAGTGTTTCTTCAGCCGTTTGATGCAGCTGAATTGTATTTATTTTTTTCCTTAACGTGGTTTTGAAGAGTTCCGAGTGGAGCTTCTTCTGACATCTAGTCCAGTGTGTTGTCACTGGATTTGATGTTTTAGTTAAGGGTGGGAAATCGGAAATAATGAATTTAATTGCATGGTGATCTGTCCATGGCAACGGTTCATTTTCCAAGATTTTTATTTTCAGATCTTGTCTGATAGTCGATCGTCGATCGATTCTCAAAAGTTGCTCAGTTCTTAGGACTTTTTAGTGATGGCTGGTAGTATTGCGGCAAATTGCCTCAGATCCCCAATTGGTTTCTGCAGAATATTGCAGATTAACCATAGTCGCCAAACACCAGGGGGAGGAGGGAGGGGAGGATATTCAAGGATTAATTTAATCCTCGATCCTGACTTGGTCCAGAGGAAGGCAAAAAAAAACCTGGCCGTGCTACGCCAATATGCTACGACAGGGAAAAAAATTCCTTCCTGACCCCTTACGGGGCGATCGGGCTAACCCTGGATCAAGTTCAAATGGTATTGAGAAAGGGGGGAGTGGGGCTTGGGTGTTGCAAGATGGCCACCACTCCGGCTGCAAAGAGCCAGGAGGTGACCTCGAGGGGGGGGAGGATTGCCAACTGGTAGTTATTGAGTCAGGAGAGGGTGGTAGGTGAGCCAATTACAAAGGGGTAGCAGGCTAGTATCTAGAGGGGTGGAAATAAATGTAGCGCTGTGGAAAAACAAAGTGATATTAAAATAAATGAAATCAATCACTATGTGCAAACATGAAAATAATCAAATACAACAATAATGCAGGTAAAGTCCTTGTGAAACAGGTGTTTTGATACACCAATCAGAACACAACATATAGAAATAGTCCATCCACAATAGAGGAATAAATGTGTATAGGATGACTTCATAGATCCTCAAGGACGAAAAGGCACTTGTATCAAAACGAAGATAGAATCTGCTTACCGGAAATGTAGGACCTGTCTGTCATGAACAGCAGATCAGTAAAGCATAAGGACTCCTAAGGCTCAATCGGCTGGGCTCGCTCAAACTGAAGAAGGAAATCCGAATCCTCAATGGAAAGCCAAACACACACGATTTCCTGGGCCGGTATCCTTGTTTCAACAAAGGCAGATTCGCAAAGGAAGTAGGAAGGCCTTCTATGAAGTCATTCTATACACATTTATTCCTCTATTGTGGATGGACTATTTCTATATGTTGTGTTTTGATTGGTGTATCACAACACCTGTTTCACAAGGACTTTACCTGCATTATTGTTGTATTTGATTATTTTCATGTTTGCACATAGTGATTGATTTCATTTATTTTAATATCACTTTGTTTTTCCACAGCGCTACATTTATTTCCACATTTCTATTAAATTTTTGTCACATTGTAGTGTAGCTGCTTTAGTTTTAATGTACTGTTTATTTTGGTTAGCACAATATTTTTCTTTATTTTTAGTATCTAGAGGGGAGGAGCGGGGGGCCACTCGGTCGCGGCGTTGAGCGGGGGGGGTGGAAGGGGCCCTACCTACCTACATCCCATGGGCCACACGTTCTACTCCTAGGAAGCGTGCGCCAGTAGCTACCGGGATGCAGTTCTAGCCCTAGGGAAGTGGGGGGTCCTGCTGGTGTCCAGGGGGGGATAAATGTGCAGCTGGCAGGTCGCAGCAAAGAAGCGGGGGGGGCCTACCTATCTACATCCCGTGAGCCAGTTCTCACCCTAGGGAAGAGTCTCACTTCCAGACTGGCCTGAAGTCAGGAGCACAAGATATGACACCAAGTCTAGGTGTGCCAAGATGGCCACTAGCTGGGATCCAAGTCTGGGGCTATGAGTCTGGGGGTCTGCAGCGTCTGGGGGTCTGCAGCGTCTGTCATGGGAGGCTCAGGGGTAGCTGGGGGGTACTATGGATCCTTCTAGTCGCGGGGTTTGAGGAGGGGGGTTGAGTGGATGTAGTGTGCGGACTTTCCTAACGCGGCCGCCGCGAATCATTCCGTACGGCTCGGCTGGGGTTGCGGTGCTAATAGGTGGCTGGAGCTGCAGGTAGGATTAGCGGTGTGGGGGGGGGTAGCAAAACACTGCTGCTTAGGTCTCCGTCAGCGCCGCCGCGGCTTGTCCTAAAAAGGACGGCCGCAAACAGTTCCAGGAGGGGGAGAGGAAGTCCTATAGTGGCCCTGCGAGTCAGGGGCTTACCTTAACCCGCACCCGGGGGGAGAAGCTGTAAGGCGAGGTGTGAGAGTGCGTCCAAACGGGGAGAGGGAGAAGCGATGGTCCTCTGACAGGGAGTTGGAAAACCCTGTCTGTCTGTGAAGCAGCCAGTGAGAGGCTTACCTGGCAGAGTACGAACGTAGGAAGCTGACACTAAATTCGACACCCAGTGACACCAGAGAGGAGAGGAGGGGGGACACCAGAGAGGAGGGGGGACACCAGTGACACCAGAGAGGAGGGGTGGACACCAGTGACACCAGAGTGGGGGGGACACCAGTGACACCAGAGAGGAGGGGGGACACCAGTGACACCAGAGAGGAGGGGGGGACACCAGTGACACCAGGAGGGGGGACACCAGTGACACCAGGAGAGGGGGACACCAGTGACACCAGAGAGGAGGGGGGGACACTCCTGAACCCTGCGCTCCCTACGCAGCGCACTCCTGAACCCTGCGCTCCCTACGCAGCGCAGGAAAACTGGAGTGCAGATATAACCGGCCCTTTAAGGGGAAACCAAACTGCTGATGCAGCCTCCGATGAATTTGAGTTTGCCAACCCTGGCCTAAACGGAAACGACCAACGGTACTTTATGCGACGGTTGATAAGATGGCTTAAAAGAGGCTTGAGCGCCCTTCTCTTCTGGATCGTCGCTGGAGAAATGTCCGCAAAGACCTGGATCGGGTGTCCCATGACAGTAATGTCCCCCCGTTGTCTGGCTTCCAGCATTACTTTCTCCTTTATCCTATAGAAATGAGGTTTTACTATGACATCTCGAGGTAGACCATCAGGTCTAGGAGCCGTCAGGGCACGGTGCACTCTATCAAATTCTAAGTGATGAGAAGAAATGTCCGGAATCAATTGGGTCATTAGGGCATGTACGGCCTCCTCCATGTCCACTACAGTCTCAGGGAGGCCCCGCACCCGGAAATTGTACCTCAGAGATCTGTTTTCCAGGTGTTCAATTTTTGCGTTGGCCTGATCTAATTGCTCTTGTAGTGACGTGATCATCCTGGAGTTCTGATTTACACGTTTAACTGTACCGTCCACTTTTGACTCAATGCTATCCAATCGCGCTCCGATATTTTGGAAGTCAGATTTCATCCCAGAAGTTATCATAGAGCAGGCTTTCATTAGTTCTTGTTGGAGAAGGGCCGAAAATCTGGCCAAGAGCACAGTGTCCCCAGAATATGAAGGAGCAGGGGCAGGGGGTAGTGAAAGCACAAAGCTGGTTTGGCTTAAGGCAACCTCAGCAAGTTCCGCCATTTGTCTGTCTGTGGACGAGGCTGGAGAAGCAGCATGTAAAAGCAATGCATCATCAGGGGATCCAGACATGGGTGACAGCTGGAACCGTTCTTGGCCACCTCATGGGGAGGGGGTGGGTGATACATCCTGGGATTGGGGCGAGAAGGGGTCTCTGTGCACCATGGCCTGGACTGGAAACCCGGCCCCAGGGATAAGCTCTGCGGTCCTCAACTCATGACCCCCTCTCACTGCCATGTGTTCCCCGACTAACTCCAGCACAGGCATGGAGGTCTGATGCTGTCGCAGGCCTTCACCCTCCTCCACCATCGGATCACAGTGTGACTCCATCCAGGGCGATTGAGACCGGGACTGGGGGCCCTCAGTTGGTGTATCACCCTCTCCCTGTCTCACCGTATCCGGCTGTGCCTTCGGCTGGCCTCTCGAGCTGCCGCGTGCCGCGTCCTCCTTACCCGGCGCCATCTTAGGCTGTGGGGAATGCTGCTGGGCCTTCGAGGCTCGAGTTCTGCGGACTTGTTGGGAGGAACGGCGCTGGTTGTATTTGTTACCGGCCGTCCTCCGCTGCATGATCCGAGCCCGGTGTGCTAGGCTCTGGCTGGCGAACGATCCGCCCGTCCGTTGGCTAAATATAGCTAATAAAGGCCAAGATGTAGCAGAGCACAATCAAAGCATGACCGTCCTCGGGATTTTATGTGACCAACACAAAGTGGCACATACTTGTGAAGTGGAAGGAAAATTGATAAATGTTTTTATTAATTTTTTTGCAAATAAATATGTGAAAAGTGTGACATGCATACATAATACATACATAATCTATTCAGCCCCCCCGAGTCAATACTTTGTAGAACAGCTTTGCACATCTGGAGAGTGAAATTTTTTCCCATTCTCCTTTGGAAAATAGCTCAATTGGACAAATTGGATGGAGAGCATCCATGAACAGCAGTTTTCAAATCTTGCCACAGATTCTCAATTGGATTTAGGTCTGGATTTTGACTGGGCCATTCTAACACATAAATATGCTTTGATCTAAACCACTCCATTGTAGCTCTGGCTATTTCTTAGGGTCATTGTCCTGATGGAAGGTGAACCTCCACCCCCAGTTCAAGTCTTTTGCAGACTCTAATGCCCCTAACACATGAGCGGAATTTCCGCCAGAAAAAGTCTGATGTGAGCTATTCATCAGAAATTCCGCTCGTGTATACAGGGCATAACAGGTTTTCTTCTTAGATTGGCCTGTATTTGGCTCCATTCATCTTTCCATCAACTCTGATCAGCTTTCCCTGTCCATGCTGAAGAAAAATATCCCCACAACCAGATGCTGCCAAAACTATGTTTCACGGTGGGGATGGTGTGTTCTAGGGGATGTGCAGTGTTAGTTTTCTGTCACACATAGCATTTTGCTTTTAAGCCAAAAAGTTACATTTATATGACCAGAGCACCTTCTTCCACATGTTTGCTGTGTCCCCCAGATGGCTTCTCGCAAACTTCATACGGGACTTCATATGGCTTTCTTTCAACAATGGCTTTCTTCTTGCAACTTTTCCATAAAGGACAGATTTGTGGAGTGCACAACTACAACTAATAGTTGTCCTGTGGACATATTCTGCCACCTGAGCTATGGGTCTCTGCAGCTCCTCCATTTACAATGGGCCTCTTGGCTTCTTCTTTGATTAATGCTCTCCTCGCCTGTCAGTTTAAGTGGACAGCCATATCTTGGTAGGTTTGAAGTTGTGCCATACTCTTTCCATTTTCGGATGATGGATTGAACAATGCTCCCTGAGATGTTCAAAGCTTGGGATTTTTTTTTATAACCTATCCCTGCTTTAAACTTCTCCACAACTTTATTCCTGGTTGTAAGTAAACCTCTCAGTGTAAAGATCAAAGTAAGTCAAAGAGTTAATATAGTACCATCATCCTAAATAACATTTTGGATAGAGAGCAGGGTTTGTTGGGACCCCAGAGGCCCAAACGAATGCCTGGCGAGTATATCGGGGCAGGGGGACTATACCGGTACTGGATGTAGAGAATAAAGAAATATAAGGTAGTAGAAGTACAACATTAATTCAATTCATTGAACATGACATAAAATGGACAAGAGATACACATAATTAATAAAAACCATTAACAATATTCTAAAATAATCAGACAATTTATACGACCAGCCAGTTCATCACCCAGATGGTACGAGACTCTCAATCAGAGGGTGAGGTGAGGTGAGGTGTAGGGGGTCGTATAAGTTAAGATCTCATCTCAACTAGTTTCGCTACTGTGGTAGCTTCATCAGGAGATTTTTTTCTCTAAAAAGATGATAATAATATACAATTGTTAAAATTACAGGTTAGATACATATAGGTATAGCTCTCTATCCAAAACGTTATTCCTGACCTGTCTGGTTTGTTCCTTGGCCTTTATGGTGCTATTTGTTCACTAAGATTCTCTCACAAACTTCAGGGGGCTTCACAGAACAGCTGTATTTATACTAAGATTAAGAGCCCATTCACACAGGGGCCACACAACTTCTAGCACGACTTTGGGAGGCAACTTGGACACGACTTGGGTATGAATCATCAGGCAACTTACAAGGCAACTTCAAGTCGCCTCTAGGACAGTATAAGGCAACTTCAAGTCACCTCCAGGACAGGAGGCTTTCCAGTGGCCAATCAAACAACAATCAGCTCTGTGGGAGGGATGGGGGAGGGAGGGGTTTGCCTGAGAAATGTATGTTATCTTTCTGTATTGTTGCTTCAGTTAAGACAGTGATCCGACTTCTGAGGCAACTTCCATTGAAATCAATGGGTACAAGTTGCCTACAAGTCGCCTAGAAGTCGGATTGAAGTAGTACAGGAACCTTTTCTGAAGTCGGAGCGACTTCAGTAGTGTACATTAAGACGGCTCCCATTCAATTCCATTTATTTTCTCAACCGCGCGACTTGGGGCAACTTGGGGCGACTTGAAGTCGGATCCCAGGTTGCCCCAGTGTGAACCGGCTCTAAATTACACACATGTGGACTCTATTTACTAATTAGGTGACTTTTAACGCAATTGGTTCCACTAGATTTGAGTTAAGGGTATCAGAATAAAGGGTGCTGAATACAAATACATGCAACACTTTTCAGATATTTATTTATAAAAAAAAATTGAAAAGCATTCATCATTTTTCTTCTACTTCACAATAATTTGCCACTTTATGTTGGTCTATCACATACAATCCCAATAAAATACATTTATGTTTTTGGTTGTAACATGACAAAATGCAAAAAATGTCAAGGGGTATGAATACTTTTTCAATGCACTGTATATACTGGGAGAAACATGGTTTGCATTGAAATATAAAGTAAAGGTAAAACGCTTAATTAAAGTCCAAATAACATGGACTACATGCTGCCAATTCACCTATTACTGCAGTAATACAGATACAAACATGCATAGCAAAACATTAATATTATTACTGTAGGGCACATGAGTATAGGTGGTGCAATATTCATGATATTTTTTCCCCGAACCTTGAAAACACATAATTGTCTGAAAGCAAAATGGTAAGCTGCATGCTGTCAATAGCAGTAATCACAGCTAATAGTGTAGTTTCCATTTTATGTGCGTTACCTTGCTAAAGGGTAAAACATGGTTGCAGAAAAGTAATTACTTATACACTTAACTTTGGTTTACTGTATTTTATGGCTTAATAGTGTCTCTGAATGTAAGAAATGCTACATTGCAGTACATTGGAGCAATAACTTTCCTTACAATTTCTTTTTATACAAGTAACCTTTGCAGTGTAGATAATGATTATAAAGTAAAAACATACTGGCAACAATCACAAAGAGCGCACGGCTGTATTGTATGTGTTCATGAAATAGAGAACACAAAATATGCACCTCTTCATTTACAGGCAGAACCTAGGAATTCTTTCTGAAAGGTCCACAATTCTTTAAAAGGGCACCATCACCCCTGAAGGTATGAATGGAATCAATAGCTAGTAATTTAACGCTTATGCTTTTTATGGGCATCTCTCGCTATTGCAAAATGTAAACCTAACTGAGCTTATTTTTCTGAAGTGGTCTCCCTGCTGAGCTGCATAGCACATAACTATTAGTTTATAAAGATTGGTTTATTGGATTTGACCTTCTGTCCCTCATCTCTTTTCTAAGCGAATACTTGCTTAAAACGTCTGCCACAAAACACAAGAGGCCTTCAAAAATTACTTATTTGAAGCGGCTTGCGGAGTTACTCGTTCTATTGTTGCTTGTTAACAATCTGATGTTAACATGCAGGTAAATGAAAAATAATGAACTGGTCTTTAGAAAGGCATTATGGGATGAATGGAATCTGTTGAAGGTTTGCCAAAACACATCAAATTAAAGACAATTAATAATTCTTGCTGCTGCAAAGGAAAAGGTCAGTTTAAGTTTAATGGTGAAGTAAGCTCTGTACACAGTGTTTTTATGTACAATATTCATTGAATCCCAAAGTGCAAATAATTTAAATTTCTAATGCATTTGTGGTTTCATGTATTTGAAAGGTTTACATGACTTCAGATAATAACATTGAGGGATCGTTCACATTTTATGCACTGTGGGAATGCAGCAAAAATGCACATCTTCTGACACCGCACAAAATCATGTTGTCCTTTACAGACACAAGTGGGTGCCATTCTTTTTAAAAAAAATTTAAGAAACATTTTATTGAGCTTATTAACCGCTTGCCGCCCGCCGCACGCAGATATACGTCTGCAGCATGGCACGGGCAGGCAAAAGGACGTATATATACGTCCCCTTTAAAAAGCAGCATTGTGGACACACTCCGACGGGCGCGCGCACACACACACCGACTCTGACCGCGGGTCCCCCAGACTCAATGTCCACGGGCATACTTGTTTAGGACCGAGTACAAGTACCGATACTTTTTTTCAAGTAGTCGCCGATACCGAATACCGATACTTTTTTTAAATGTGTCCCGAAATGCAGCCATGTCCCCCACATATGCAGCCATGTCCCCCACATATGCAGCCATGTCCCTCCAGCCATGTCCCCCACATATGCAGCCATGTCCCTCCAGCCATGTCCCCCACATATGCAGCCATGTCCCTCCAGCCATGTCCCTCCAGCCATGTCCCTCCAGCCATGTCCCTCTAGCCATGTCCCTCCAGCCATGTCCCTCCAGCCATGTCCCCCACATATGCAGCCATGTCCCTCCAGCCATGTCCCCCACATATGTAGCCATGTCCCTCCAGCCATGTCCCCCACATATGCAGCCATTTCCCCCCAGCCATGTCCCCCACATATGCAGCCATGTCCCTCCAGCCATGTCCCTCCAGCCATGTCCCCCATAGACTTCAATGGTCCGTTTGAAGGTTCTGATGCAAACCAAACCGGGGGTGTTGGTTCATCCCTATACAGCATTAATATACCTGCTACCAGCAAGTAAGAAAAGGTTAAAAAACGCATTTTGAGCGCCATCTTTATGTTTAGCAGCACTCGAAACGAGACCTGAAATGCACACCAAGCCCCATCTTTACAATTTTTGAATACCGGGACTCAGATCGTGATATGAGCCACGGATGTGTCAGACGGAGGACTTCTATTGGTTACCAATATCTATATAGGCGCAATGACCAGGCACGGCTCCTAAACCCCAGACAATGTCAATCTGTGCTTGTGACATTATTGTGTGCTTTGATTCAGGACTTTGACCTTAAGATTCCTAGAATGGATGTTTTATTTAAAGTGCTGTGAAACTGCAGCATTTGTAAGTGTATAGTGCAGCCCTCAAATTTTTCACTCGCCTACTAGCATTTGGCGAGTGAAAAATGAGGTCTGGCGAGGAGCTGGGCTGCCTATGAGAGGAGGGGGGGGGGCGAGCACCGTCGGGGGGTGGGGTTGATCGGGAGATGTTCTCCCAGCGTGATGCAGAAGAGGAGTAAACTTGTTAGCTGCAGTGTTTCGGGGAGAGCTCTCTCTCTCTCTCACACAGCGTGTGGTCACAGTTCCCCCCTCCCTCCCCCTTCTCTCTGCACAGGACAGAGACCAGTGAGAACTGGTCAGTTTCTCCTTCCTGTGTAGTGAACTTGTGACCCCAGTGCAGATGGATGATGGAGCCCTCGGATTGGATCGTGGATTCAGCAGCAGACCCAGCTACTGTGTACATTGACATTCTCTACTCTTATCCCTCCCTCCAGCCAGGTCAGATATAAATTACGATCCTCACTTTGTCTCCTTGCAAACCTCATGCCATGGCTTATCTGTGCTCCAGCTTTCCCACTTTGTTTCTCCTATGTCTCTGTTATCTGAAATAAAGACTCTTTAATACATTAACCCTCTGTGTTCTTGCTAGGAGAGAACTGTGCTTTTCTTCTCTGCTTCAGCCCAGGTTCACACAGTGCGATTAGAGACATCGCATGCGATTTGCACCCGCACCTGTGGTGCCGATCGCATGCGAAGTCTATGAGATGCAAGTTCAGCCCTACAGTTATAGTTGGACTGGTACATGAAAAAATCTCAGGGACTTGTATTTCCCGCACTAGAATCAGATCACATGCATGTTCTCACCTATGCAATCTGATTCCTGTGTGAGTTACCAGTTCACACTGCAATCTGTGAACTAAACTGGGGGTGTCGTTAACAATGTATTGACACCCGCAGCGGTTCGCAGAGTGCAGTGTGAACTGCCCACAGAAGAGATACGATGCGGTAACCGGCGATGGAATCGCACTGGTTCCTGCATCGCATCAGTGTGAACCCGGGCTTAATTAACACATGTACACTGCTGCTTACCTAAATGGTTAAAGCTGCACTCACACCTGAGCTTATTTCTTTTTCAGACAGAACGTCACGTGTTTTTACCACAATTTTTGCTGCGTTATTTGCCCAGATTTTTGTACAGGTCAAAAGGTCACCAATGTAAAAAGCAGAAAAACGCCTGTAATCTGCCTATAAAGAAGTTCATGTACTTTTTTGAGCTTGGGCTCTGTTCACACCCAGGGCTTTTTGGGCATTTTTCTGCTCTCAGCCATAGATCTAAAAAAAAATCCCATTAATTTCAAAGGCCCCTGTTCACATCTGAGCGTTTTATCACCTAAAGCAAAACGCCTGTTGCTCAAAAAACTACAGGAGCTTCTTGTTTGGCAGATTACAGGTGTTTTTTATTCTTGTACATTGGTGAACTTTTGACCTGTACAAAATCGTGTAAAAAATAGCGTGACTTTCTGCCTATAAACAATATGCGCAGGTGTGAATGCAGCCTCAGGCGTTTTACTACAAGTGACAAAACGCTCAGATGTGAACAGGGACATTTAAGTGTAATTTCATGATATAATTTATGAGGGCGTGATTAGGGGCGGTGGCGAGTAACCCTTGAGGCCTGGCTAGTAGCTCAGGACTTGAAATTTTGAGCCCTGGTTTAGTGTATATATTTCTTAATAAACTTTTAGTGACGGTTTGCACTCGCATCAGCGCCTAGTGGCCGCAGACCAACATCACGTTATATTACGTGATCTTGAGCAACCGAGCCAACCTGCCACAGTAAAACTGCAGTGGGCGGTCGGCAAGCGGTTAAAGTGGGTGTAACCCTGAAAAAAAGAGCTACTGTTCCCTTTTAGCAGGTTAAACAGCACAGTGCTTGTGTTGTCTAATCTGCCTCTCTAAGCTGTAAAAAACTGGTTGATCCTGTCAGTTTATTTGTCCCCCGCTGTGAGCTTTCCACAGTAATAATGGCTGCTGAGCCCTGATTACCGTGGTCAGTTTACGTGCCTCCATCATCCGCAGCTCTCTTCTCCCCTCGTTCCCTGCATGTCAGCATCTTTGTCTGTGTGAGACATCTCTGCCCCCCCCCCTCCTGCTGCTATTAGTAGTAAAGAAAAGTAAAAAAATTCACTGCCAGCCCATCTATTTTATCAAGCCATAACACACAACGTAAGTGCTTTTTTTATTTTTATTATGCCTCGAAATATATTTTTTCAGAAATCTTCAGGCCGGTCACGTGACTCTGGGCCGCTCTCCTCCTCTGATCCTGGGCTACAGCAGTCACATAACCCCCCTGGCTGACGTCAGAGGGAGATCTCGGCTCCTACCACTGTAGACCTGGATCTGAGTAGGAGAGCGGTCGGGAGTCACGTGGCCGGCCTGAATATAGCTAAAGAAAAGGTATTTAGAGGCATTATTTTTTTTTAAAAAACACTTACACTGTTCAATGTGGCTGCATAACATAAAGGGGCTGCCAGTGATTTACTTTTTAAAGGTAGCCACTTTAAGATGGTAAAAATAAATGTAACATCATAGGAATGTGACCTTACGGAAGTTGCCAACACCCCAGATCAATCAATCAGAAAAATAGGAAAATCCCCCAGGGGAGGGGCTTTTAAGGCAACAGTAGTAAGCGAAGACGTGATAGTACAGAGAACAAAATTATATTTTATAATTATTTAATCGTATAAAATAAATCATACAAATATAACATATTACAAATATACAAAATTACAAAGTCGAGACTGATCCACATAAAAAAACTACAAGGCCCTACGCGTTTCGGGTAATTCCCTTCTTCGGGGGCCAGGGTCTGTGTGGAAAGAAAATACATTACATCGGGTTTGCAAAACCATATTATAAAGTAGTTTTTACAATTACATCAAATTTTAAAACAGCGAGCATAAAAAGTGCAAAAAACAGAGTCATACCAGTCATGGGATATCAACTCGGTAAAAACACAACAGGGCAACTCAACCATGGTGAAAAATATTCCTAGGTAAGATGGTATGCAGGAAATAGGGGAGGGGCACCTCACATCCAAAAGAAAGCAAACCCTGGGCCAAAACTGCCGAAATAGAGAAGTTGTACAGTCCCTAAAAAAAGGACAAATTGCACAAAATTGCATACAAGTAGAAAAGGAAAATATAAATTTTTGTTAGAGTAGTGAAATATAAGATATATACCTATCCAAGGGAAGTAATGATCAATGATGGCCAGGAGGGATCAGCAGGGAGCACAGCAGAGGAAAACTAAAACGATAAAAGAGTAACATTGTAGTTGGATTAAGTAAGGGAGAGAGGAGGGGTTGAAAATGGGCTGATACTGAAAACAAAAGCCATCAGCATACCTCTGTTTAGCCTATTGTAGGGTGCCACCGCCATCAGCCAGGTCAGACATTCCTGGGGGACGGCGGTGTTTAAATAGGAAAAGGGGGCGTGATTGAGAGAGGGACGTGTGTGTGTGTACGGCGGGCGGAGCTAGAACAGCGTGATCGCGTCACTATCGCGTCGTCGCGCACCGCCCCCTAGCCCTGGTATTATACCTCAGAGAGGGTGGGAGAGGGCGGACGATGTGGGCTATACCAGCCGCGCTGGCGTCAAGACGCAGACATCATCACGGCGTCGAACGCGGCGCAGATATGCTGACGGGGCGCGAGCAGCGTCGCATCATGATGACATGAATTAAATAACACGTGACCAATAATAGTCATGTGAGCAGAGATGTAAACATGAGAAAAGGGAGAAAAACATACAAAGGAGTATAACAACTGTCAGCAGAGAATGCATAAACAGAAAGCAATTAAAGGGTACGATATTTTGGCGAATGAGGTCCACATGATAACACTGGACAACATATATATAAAATAAACAGTAGAGTGGCTGTGTTAGATGGAGTCTCCCTGGCTAATGAAAAAGGTAAAAAGAGGGGATAAGTTAATTGAATAGATGGCAGTGGCCAATATTAGGGTCCAGAGATAGCGTACAAAGAGGGGAAAGGGTAAAAGTCCCCTGTCCAAGCGGAATCTCTGTATGGCGCAAGATTTGACCCAGAGTCGAGGGGCACAATGCGCCATACGACTGGGTCAAGGAGAAGCCGTCATCTCTAGGATGGCGGCCTGGGTGCGCCACGCTTACTATAGGGATGGAGATGCCCATTTTACCAAATCAACCAATGGCAGGAGACCGCTGTGTGAAATACCGAGATGGTATCACTGATCAAAGGACAAGATAAATAGATGGTACTAATCAGAAAAGGTGAGAGGATATAAATAATAACAATCAGAAAAAACAATTAACTAGACAACAAATTAGTGGTTATTGAGAACAACCGCGTCACCAGTAATACTCCCTATTTCACTCCCTTTTCCACATCCACGCCGTAGGAGAAGCCCTCTAAAAAAGGCCTAAAACTAATTTGTTCGTTTAGGCCAGGGAAGGTAGTTGCGTCTAGGTCTGTAATCCATCGGGTTTCATGTTGTAATAGGGTTTTGTTCCAGTCACCCCCTCTGGGATTAGGGTGAATCCTATCCAAGATGAGGAATTTGGCCCCCAGGGCTGCTTTCTTTTCTACATCTTAACATCTTTTAGTGACCCCGATACATCCCCCTGTTGTTGGGGATTTGTTTATTACTCTTCACCATTCATTTTTTGTCTTTACTATTTTTTCTTGCTGTTTTATTTACATATATTGTTGTTTGTTTTTGCTGTCATCAGACCAGGACAGTGTAATGTATTTGTGTAACTTTTAAGTTTCAACAGTCCATTATGTTTCAAGGTAAGGATCTGATGCAAAGCTACTCTGCCAGTCATCATAAAGGGGAGGCCATAAATTCAGAGCTCTCCTCTTTGTGTAATCAACTTGGGAGACTCGTAGAAAAGAAAGCAGCCCTCTTTTGGCATGTCGAAAGTTTCAACAAATACCTAAAAGAGGATATCAATCCATACGGGCTCCGCATTCAGATCTTCCCTCTCCTAGATAACATAAATACCGATTTTCGCAAAAAATGGGAACAGAATCTTTAACAATGCTCGGCCAACATGATGAAGCTTCTTATTGAAGAATATAAAATTAGAACAAGTCAAGTTGAAAAAGATATTGATGAAATATACATCAAGCTTTCACCCTTCTTGGCTCTTCCAGCCTTCAAGGATCATGAAATAAAAATAAAAGGACGACTCGATATAGTTATAGCAGAAACTCTGCATAAAAAAGAAAACAAATTTTGGAGAGACAAAAGGTCATTCCAAGAAGGGAAAGCCTATAAATGGCAATCTGCCTATTCCTCCCAAAAATACTCTGCCAAGGGCAATACCAATATGATTACCAAAAAAGGCTGTAAGACTTCCTCAGCTGTTCCCAGCAATGCTCCCTCACAAAATCCTACTAGGAACAGAAATGCCAAGCCTAAACGGCCTCTGTCGGGCGAGGATGATAATACTACCAAAAAACGCCTAGTACAGCAATCGGGTCCGCACCCAATACACTATTGGGCCGGTTCCCTGATAGATCTAGACAACAAAGTAATTTACCCACACAACCTACTGAACTATTCTCAGTTTTTTCGACCCCTCAACAACTCAATACGCAAACTACTCATGAAGGGTTAAGACCCAAGATTAAAGAAACTAGTGATACTGGGTTTTTTCCCCAGGTCACCCATATACCGACAGAAACATAGATCACCATAGTGAACCTGACGACCAATCAGGCACAACTCTGGGACTTGACATCATAAATCTTTCAGATTATGCATTGTCATCTGACGAAAAGATCCTACTAGCCAAAGGTCTCACTTTTTGCCCTGAGGCACATTTAGATACATTTGAACTGATTAAAGATATTCACTTATTTGCTAGGAAATTGTTACTTAAAAGTTTATATTCCAAACCAAAAAATAAATCTACCTATAGGACTATTCAACAACACAAGGAAGATATGGATTTACTCCTGTCACTATGCGACGAAGCAGATATCTCCGATCCTAATGTAATACAGGATCTGGAAGAATTATCATTCGAACCAGATGCTGTAGGCATTCCAGAAACATCGGTCAATATGCTAAAAAACAAATCTGATAAATTTCCACCATTACAAACTAATTCCAATCTGGCCGCGTTTGTAGCACTCACATTAGTTACATTACTCACGAAGTACCAGTCATTCTACCCGTCAACAAAACAATGCTTTGGACAAATTGAAAGATTGCGACTCATTAACCATTAAGCCCTCTGATAAAGGGGGAAATATTGTAATCTTGACCAATCAACAATATAAAGCTATGTGCCTTAAAATTCTTTCTAATAAAGATTGGTACTTACCTATTTCTAAAGCTTCCATCATTAAATTTGAAACTGAGTTTTATGCTCGTTGATGGGGCCTTTTCCCATGGTGTAATCAATCATGATACATGGGAATTCCTCTGTATCAAATATCCAAGAATACTGACTTCTTACTGTCTTCCCAAAATTCATAAGCATATGACCGAACCACCAGGACGACCAATTGTTTCGGGCAATGGTGCCCTAACTGAGAATCTTAGCATATATGTTGACTCCTATTTGAAACCCTTTGTAGTACTCCTTTCATCTTTCATCAAAGATACCATCCACTTGCTGCAAAAAGTTGAGCATCTTCATATATCTCCCAATACACTCCTAGTAGCCATCGATGTAGAAGCCCTCTACAGTTCCATCCCACACACTCTAGGCTTGGCTGCCATTCGAAATATTATTTTTCCAATCTTTAGGGCTGACCCCAAGCTTGGGGAATTTCTTATCATGGCCCTGGAATTTATACTCCATCACAGTGTTTTTTCGTTTGATGGCTCCCACTTCCTCCAGGTACAGGGGGTTGCAATGGGGACTTCATGTGCCCCATCGTATGCCAACCTGTACCTGGGGGAGTGGGAGAAGTCCCTTCTGACCAGTACAGCCATACAACCCTTTATCCATCTAGTATCGGCCTGGTTTAGATACATAGATGACGTCTTGGTGATATGGGAAGGAACAATTGACTAACTAAAATGTTTCATGTCTATTATGAACAACAATGACTGGAACTTAAAATTCACAATGACATCGAGTGACACCCAGATTGCTTTTCTAGATGTCACTTTATCTAAGAATCCTGACGGTAGCTTATCTACAGTGGGCAAAACCTACAGTGGGCAAAACGATATTACACGCCACCAGTGCCCATCCTACACCTCTAATTAGGTCTATACCGTATAGCCAGTATTTACGCCTCAAGCGCAATTGCTCCATTCAGGAAGTATTCCTACTGGAGGCCGCAGCACTAAGAGAAAGATTATTACCAAGAGGTTACTCCAAGAAGTGCCTCAAAAAATCTTTCCAACGTGCTAATGCGCATGCCAGACAAGATCTACTCTCTCAATCAAAGAAAAAATCTACCACAGGTGGCGATACCTTAATTCAGGGATCCTCAAACTACGGCCCTCCAGCTGTTACAGAACTACAAATCCCATGAGGCATTGCAACACTCTGACATTCACAGACATGACTAGGCATGATGGGAATTGTAGTTCCTGAACACCTGTAGGGCCATAGTTTGAAGACCCCTGCCTTAATTAATTACGAAATATCACACTCAACATCAACAAACTAGAGGGATCCTCAAACAATTCTGGCATTTACTCTCCTTTGATCCCAACTTGGGACCACTTGTCCCTAAAGAACCTGCCATTACGTATCGGCGGGCCCCTTCTCTTAGGGACCAATTGGTAACGAGCGAATTCAAAGCGGATTTCAGAAAAGACCCCTGTAAAAGGAAGGGCACGTACACATGTGGTGGTTGTTCCATCTGCCGGTATATTAACACCGACTCAGAGACCCTGCTACCCAATGGACGACCATTCGGACCACGACACTTTGCAAATTGCAAGACCAGGGGGTAGTATACCTACTTACCTGTCATTGTAACAGGTTTTATGTAGGTTAAACTAAATTGCCCTTTTTCAAACGTGCTGCTCGACATATTAATACCATGTGTTCAGCAAATCCTGATTTGACTTTGGGGCGTCACATTTTGCTCCAACACAATGGACAATTTCCAGGGGCCAAATTCCTCATCTTGGATAGGATTCACCCTAATCCCAGAGGGGGTGACTGGAACAAAACCCTATTACAACATGAAACCCGATGGATTACAGACCTAGAGGCAACTACCTTCCCTGGCCTAAACAAACAAATTAGTTTAAGGCCTTTTTTAGAGGGCTTCTCCTCGGGTGGATGTGAAAAGGAGTAAATTATACTGGTGACGCGGTTGTTCCAATAACCACTAATTTGTTGTCTAGTTAATTGTTTTTTCTGATTGTTATTATTTATATCCTCTCGCCTTTTCTGATTAGTACCATCTATTTATCTTGTCCTTTGATCAGTGATACCATCTCGGTATTTCACACAGCGGTCTCCTGCCATTGGTTGATTTGGTGAAATGGGCATCTCCATCCCTATAGTAAGCGTGGCGCACCCAGGCCGCCATCGTACGCTATCTCTGGACCCTAATATTGGCCACTGCCATCTATTCAATTAACTTATCCCCTCTTTTTACTTTTTTCATTAGCCAGGGAGACTCCATCTAACACAGCCACTCTACTGTTTATTTTATATATATGTTGTCCAGTGTTATCATGCGGACCTCATTCGCCAATATATCATACCCTTTAATTGCTTTCTGTTTATGCATTCTCTGCTGACAGTTTTACTCCTTTGTATGTTTTTCTCCCTTTTCTCATGTTTACATCTCTGCTCACATGACTATTATTGGTCACGTGTTATTTAATTCATGTCATCATGATGCGACGCTGCTCGCGCCCCGTTAGCCTATCCGCACCGCGTTCGACGCCGTGATGTCGTCTGCGTCTTGACGCCAGCGCGGCTGGTTTAGCCCACATCGTCCGACGACGCGATAGTGACGCGATCGCGCTGCTCTAGCTCCGCCCGCCGTACACACACACACGTCCCTCTCTCGATCACACCCCCTTTTCCTATTTAAACACCGCCGTCCCCCAGGAATGTCTGACCTGGCTGATGGCGGTGGCACCCTACAATAGGCTAAACAGAGGTATGCTGATGGCTTTTGTTTTCAGTATCAGCCCATTTTCAACCCCTCCTCTCTCCCTTACTTAATCCAACTACAATGTTACTCTTTTATCATTTTAGTTTTCCTCTGCTGTGCTCCCTGCTGATCCCCCCTGGCCATCATTGATCATTACTTCCCTTGGATAGGTATATATCTTATATTTCACTACTCTAACAAAAATTGATATATTCCTTTTCTACTTGTATGCAATTTTGTGCAATTTGTCCTTTTTTTAGGGACTGTACAACTTCTCTATTTCAGCAGTTTTGGCCCAGGGTTTGCTTTCTTTTGAATGTGAGGTGCCTGTCCCCTATTTCCTGCATACCATGTTACCTAGGAATATTTTGCACCATGGTTGAGTTGCCCTGTTGTGTTTTTACTGAGTTGATATCCCATGACTGGTATGACTCTGTTTTTTTGCACTTTTTATGCTCGCTGTTTTAAAATTTGATGTAATTGTAAAAACTACTTTATAATATGGTTTTGCAAACCCGATGAAATGTATTTTGTTTCCACACAGACTCTGCCCCCCGAAGAAGGGAATTACCCGAAACGCGTAGGGCCTTGTAGTTTTTTTTATGTGGATCAGTCTCGACTTTGTAATTTTGTATATTTGTAACGTGTTATATTGTATGATTTATTTTATATGATTAAATAATTATAAAATATTATTTTGTTCTCTGTACTATCACGTCTACGCTTACTACTGTTGCCTTAAAAGCCCCTCCCCTGGGGGATTTTCCTATTTTTCACTTTAAGATGGTAGAGCACTGAGTGGACCTATTCTTTTATAAACATCAAGATTTCCTTGATATCCCTCCTTGAACTCACTGTTTGTGGGGATGCATATTATAATCCACAGGATTATCACGCTGGTGTCATTATACTTTGGACTTAGAGGTGTTTACACATCCTGAATTCCTGCATATGCAATTTGTTTATTATCTATTTGGTATGTTTTCACAAGTTTATAGTAATTTTTCATATGAATGTATACACATACAGTATGTTCTGTTCTTATTTTTAGCTCTTCTATATACATAATAAGAAAAGATACTATAACACATCCGATCAATGGTTCTACTTTACAATATTCTGTGCTAGATTTTCCTCTCACAAAACACCACCATGGAAAATCTGATTTAGAAGACTGCCAAAATAGTTGATTATGCTTGTATAGAAGGTGCTTTATTGATCAATATCCATTTGTGTGTTTGTAAATGTAATAATGTAGCTATTACTTGTACTTGTGTATGACGGGAGCAGGGAGCAGCAGTTCAACACCGAGAATCTGCCAACCGTAATCTGTAATTTATTGGCTATGAATTAATCTATATCTGCAGTAAACAAAAGTGTTTGTTATAATGCTCCATTCACGCATTATTCTGATACAGTTTACTTTTGTAGTAAAATACATAATATAGAGCTAGAAGATGTGTTAGTACTTGAGAAAATTGTAATATTGCAGATATATACGCACAGTAAGGTACCTGAAAAGGAGAATATCATACATAGCAATGATTTACGACTCCCAAATTAAAATGTCTACATTGTGGTCTTCCTGTAGATTTGCGTTTCATGTATGCATGTGCCAGTGGCATTGGAAAGGAAGGATCTCCATACCCCTTTAGATGTTTATACCCTTTGATTGTCCTGTACATTTTTGCAGTACATGATCAGTTTATCAATAATATTAAACCAGTAGGAGCAGCTTTCCAAGTGCATTTCAAAATGGAGAATGTTCAGACTATTTATATAAACCCCCAAAATAGCTTTCAATCTAAAACAGCAATACTCAACCAGGTTTCCTTCGAAACCTAGCGGTGATCCAGAGATTTCTAGGGGTTCCTTAAACAAAGGATAACTGATCTCCCATGTGATGGTGCCTGCATAGCTCCAGGTCCAACATCACTTAGTAGAGCGAGGGGCATGGCTTTAAGGGTGGCATCTGACCATTACTGTTCTAGCCTAGCCTAGCACACAAGGGCTGAATGTCAGGCACCATCAGATGGTTCTATAGCATTGATGGCGAACCTTGGTACCCCAGACGTTTTGGAACTACATTTCCTATGATGCTCAACTACACTGTAGAGTGCATGATCACCATGGGAAATGTAGTTCCAAAACGTCTGGGGTACCAAGGTTCCCAATCACTGCTCTATAGAAACTGGCTGAAATTTGGCCCGTGTGTACTACAGCCAGTCGGACAGAAGTCAGCCATGTCTGGAAAAGGTCTCCCGATCAGTGCTCTCAGCCAAAGGCTAAGAGTGCTGACCGGAGTGTTCTGATGGGGGGAAGGGGGACGTCCCCTTTTCAGAACACAATAGCACAGCAGGGGAGATCACTGTACTAACATTGCATGATTAGTACAATCTGTCTTTTTTTTTTTGTTCAGCCCTGCTGGGTTTAAAAAAAAAAGAAAAAACTGAGACTAATATGTACTAGGCTAAACCACTTGCCACACAAGCCAGTTCTGTAAGGCAGAGCAATCCGCGCTATTCCGGTCCCTGTCACGTGTTAGTGATAGAGTGAAAAATAAATGAATAAACAATCAAATTATTTTAAACAGATGATAGTGCTGCACCTAAAAAAAGAAACCAATATCTGGGTTCCTGGAACAAGTGTATAACGAATAAAAAGTGCGCTACATATAAACAGCAAAATATTGCAAAAATGAAGTGAACATTAAAGGCATAAGATCAAATAAGAAAGTGAAGTGATTTCCGCGCCAATAATAAAAGAATAGGTTAATAAAATAAATTGTGTCTCTCTGAGAGACAGAAAATTACCGCGCTGTGCAAATATAACGCAGTAAACAGCTGCTCGTCAGTGTAAACAGTGGTGTGCTGTGAATATTGGATATATAAAGTAGATGAGGGCGCTAAGAAGGTAGTAACTTATCTAATAGGTTAAGTGAAAAGACCCAATTGGAAGTGTGGATAGATGCATCATAGGGATGCCAAATTAGCAACACTCCATAATGGCATTAACAATGGTGCAAAGTGGCAATCAATCTGGCAATCAATCAAACTTGAAAAACTGGGTGAACAAATTAAATTTTGTGAACAAAAATTAAAAAAATATATAAAAATAATGTGCATAATAGATTAACTTTAACGTGATTTGCTAGAAGGTGTCAGACCATTACACTCATAGAACAGCAAGAGATCTGTTTTGCAAAAAAAAATATTTAAATAAATAATAATGTAAAGTCCAAGACAAAACTGAGATGAAGATAGGTAGCAAGAATGCAGGGTATCTGATCACAGACGTGCTTGTTAGCCTTTCACCATGGAAATTCTTAATATCACCAAAACGTGCTGTAGAGTTATATTGCGCTTACCACAAATAAAGACCTCTTAGTTAAAAGCAGGTCATACGAGCAGAACAGGATAAGTGCCTGTTTCACTGGAGGCAAAACCTGGATTCAGATGCAGCAGGATCTTGGAACCGTAGCACTCATAATAAAACAGAGAGAGTATGGGGAAAGCCCATAGTGCTTTATCTTTATTTAAAAAAAATTTAAATGCACAAACAAACAGCCGAGTGGCCTCTTACTTTGTGACGTGCCTGCCTGGCACTGGGACTGACAGCGTAATGGTTGGTTCTCCGGGGGACCCGCTTGCGCGCACAGTACAACCCGATGGATGCTGAATGGAGGTTGTTTCGGGGCAAGGAACAGGGCACTAGAGGATCAGCTGGGTACAGAGTATGCCAGACCTCCCTTCGACATATGTTTTCGTATCTGTGTACGTCATCAGGGGGGCGTGTCTGGCCGCTAGGGATTGTGGTTTTTGTAGGCTGGAGGGAGGCGCTGGATGTCAATCAATAGGGCAAACCGCCATATGCAGCGCAGTCCCAGAGCCGTGCAGCATCACTAGCATGGACTTAGACACAAAAAAACAACAGCAAAATCCCTACTACAAAAATTAAAACTTTAAAACATAATAATAATAGTGGCTGTAAACATAGATGGACATCACTTGTGATAGTTGTTTTCATACAGAGAAAACATTTTGCTTATTGCTCCACACTCGTCTTGGTATATATCTGCACAAGCAAAATACTTTCCAGTACTTTATTGGTGAATCAGTACCTAGGAGACTTTATGGGTAAAAAAGGTTTGATGGTTTTATCTCTCTTCTTTAGCAATAGTTTTCAGGATAATATTGTATGTGCCTAAAACGCTAATTACAGGAAAAGTGTTGTCTAGATTGGGAGCAACTTGCTCTCTGGTGACACCTACTGGCCCCAATAGGCATTGATGGAAGAAGTTGTTCAAATCCATAGCATAGATAATATAGGGAATATAGAGATGGGGGTGTGGGATGACCCTGTGTCCTCACGAACCCCACTTCCTCTTTATCATCTACATTCCCCCCTTCTTTTCCTTCCCCCTTTTTCAAGGTGGGGAAACTAGATCATTAAGAAACATCTTTAAGTATGCATGGTATAAAATATGTTTAACCCCCATATGAAATGTGGATGATTGTTAATCATTAGCTAGAAAACAATTGAGGTCTAGTTCCACATTCATTCCCAAAGGATGCATGCTCTTTAGCTTGTGTATCCACACCGTTTCATTTTGGGACACACTGCGTGTCATGTGTGTCCCTCTCCAATGTTTGGTGATTGTGTCTATTCCAAAAAAGGTACACTGGGTGGGATCACTTTGATGTTTTTCCATAAAGTGTCGGGATACACTATGGTTTGGGAATTTGTTGCGAATATTAGCCAGATGTTCATTTACTCTGATTCTTAGTTTTCGAGTTGTTCTCCCTACATATTGGAGGGGACACGTACATTCAAGGATGTAGGTGACATGGTCAGAGTTACATGTAATAAATGGTGTGATTTGAAACTCCTCATTTGTAGTATATGATTTGAATTTTTGTCTTTTTTTAGAAGCTCCTGGTCGGCGGGTTGTTTTGCATGCTTTGCACCTGGTGCAATGATAAAAACCCGGGAGGTCCAAAAAAGTTTTGGGTCTTTCTGGTGGATCTGGAACATTTTGTGCGATTTTATTTCTTAGACCTGGTGCTCGCCGATAAATGAATTTTGGTGTTTTTGAAATGCATGTTTGGAGATCTTGGTCTTTCAGTAAAATTGGCCAATGTTTTTGATATATAGCTTCAATTCCTTTGTACTGTCTATTAAACCCCGAAATCAATGCTGTCTCTCTTTTTTGTTCCTTTTTTGGTTGTTTGGTGAGAAGGGATTGTCTTTCTATCTTCGAGACTTCATTTTTTGCTTTTTCTATTGTCTTTTCTGGATATCCTTTTTCTAAAAATTTGGACATTAGTTGGTCTGCTTGTGTTTGATAGACTTCTTCTCTAGCACAATTTATTTTTAACCTCATAAATTGCCCTTTCGGGATTCCATTAAGCCATCGTGGGTGGTGACAACTTGATGTTGGAATGAATCCATTCCGATCCGTCGGTTTGAAAAAGGTTTGAGTTTCGAAAATTGCTTGGTTTTTTCTTATTGTTAGGTCTAGATAGTTCACGGATATTTTACTGATTTCAGCTGTAAATTTGAGTCCATAGTTATTTTAATTCATATTGATGACATATTGGAGGAGGTCAGTTTCTGGGCCCTCCCAAATAACGATCACATCGTCGATGTAGCGTTTTTAGAACTTCAAGGCATCATGTCTTTGCTTGAATATTGACTCCTGCTCCCACTTATTCAAAACTATGAATAAGTGGGAGCAGGAGTCAATATTCAAGCAAAGACATGATGCCTTGAAGTTCTATAAACGCTACATCGACGATGTGATCGTTATTTGGGAGGGCCCAGAAACTGACCTCCTCCAATATGTCATCAATATGAATCAAAATAACTATGGACTCAAATTTACAGCTGAAATCAGTAAAATATCCGTGAACTATCTAGACCTAACAATAAGAAAAAACCAAGCAATTTTCGAAACTCAAACCTTTTTCAAACCGACGGATCGGAATGGATTCGTTCCAACATCAAGTTGTCACCACCCACGATGGCTTAATGGAATCCCGAAAGGGCAATTTATGAGGTTAAAAATAAATTGTTTCTAAGATGTTTCTTAATGATCTAGTTTCCCCACCTTGAAAAAGGGGGAAGGAAAAGAAGGGGGGAATGTAGATGATAAAGAGGAAGTGGGGTTCGTGAGGACACAGGGTCATCCCACACCCCCATCTCTATATTCCCTATATTATCTATGCTATGGATTTGAACAACTTCTTCCATCAATGCCTATTGGGGCCAGTAGGTGTCACCAGAGAGCAAGTTGCTCCCAATCTAGACAACACTTTTCCTGTAATTAGCGTTTTAGGCACATACAATATTATCCTGAAAACTATTGCTAAAGAAGAGAGATAAAACCATCAAACCTTTTTTACCAATAAAGTCTCCTAGGTACTGATTCACCAATAAAGTACTAGAAAGTATTTTGCTTGTGCAGATATATACCAAGACGAGTGTGGAGCAATAAGCAAAATGTTTTCTCTGTATGAAAACAACTATCACAAGTGATGTCCATCTATGTTTACAGCCACTATTATTATTATGTTTTAAAGTTTTAATTTTTGTAGTAGGGATTTTGCTGTTGTTTTTTTGTGTCTAAGTCCGTGCTAGTGATGCTGCACGGCTCTGGGACTGCGCTGCATATGGCGGTTTGCCCTATTGATTGACATCCAGCGCCTCCCTCCAGCCTACAAAAACCACAATCCCTAGCGGCCAGACACGCCCCCCTGATGACGTACACAGATACGAAACATATGTCGGCGACGAGGTCTGACATACTCTGTACCCAGCTGATCCTCTAGTGCCCTGTTCCTGCCCGAAACAACACTCCATTCAGCATCCATCGGGTTGTACTGTGTGCGCAAGCGGGTCCCCGGTGAGAACCAACCATTACGCTGTCAGTCCCAGTGCCAGGCAGGCACGTCACAAAGTAAGAGGCCACTCGGCTGTTTGTTTGTGCATTTTAAATTTTTTTAAATAAAGATAAAGCACTATGGGCTTTCCCCATACTCTCTCTGTTTTATTATGAGTGCTACGGTTCCAAGATCCTGCTGCATCTGAATCCAGGTTTTGCCTCCAGTGAAACAGGCACTTATCCTGTTCTGCTCGTATGACCTGCTTTTTAACTAAGAGGTCTTTATTTGTGGTAAGCGCAATATAAACTCTACAGTACGTTTTGGGTGATATTAAGAATTTCCATGGTGAAAGGCTAACAAGCACGTCTGTGATCAGATACCCTGCATTCTTGCTACCTATCTCTCATCTCAGGTTTTGTCTTGGACTTTACATTATTATATTATTTAAATATATTTTTTTTGCAAAACAGATCTCTTACTGTTCTATGAGTGTGTAATGGGTCTGACACCTTCTAGCAAATCACGTTAAAGTTAATCTATTATGCACATTATTTTTATATTTTTTTTTTAATTTTTGTTCACAAAATTTAATTTGTTCACCCAGTTTTTCAAGTTTTGATTGATTGCCAGATTGATTGCCACTTTGCACCATTGTTAATGGCCATTATGGAGTGTGTGCTAATTTTGGCATCCCTTATGATGCATCTATCCACACTTCCAATTGGGTCTTTTCACTTAACCTATTAGATAAGTTACTACCTTCTTAGCGCCCTCATCCACTTTATATATCCAATAAGATCAAATAAGTCCAAATTAAGGGAAAAAAAAAAGGATTTTTTTTTCTTTTTTTTCTTAATTGGGACTTATTTGATCTTATGCCTTTAATGTTCAATTCATTTTTGCAATTTTTTGCTGTTTATAAGTAGCGCACTTTTTATTTGTTTATACACACAAGCCAGTTCTGGCATTTTCTCTCCTTCATGGAAAAATCTTATTATTTTTGATAGAAAATTACTTAGAACTTCCAAACATTATGCACCAGATTCAGAAAGAAGTTACGTTGGCGTATCTAGAGATACGCCGCGTAACTTCTAAGAAGAGCCGGCGTATCTTTTTTCTGTTTTCAGAAAACAAGATACGCCGGAATTTAGCTAAGATGCAAACGGCGTCTCTTACGCCATCATATCTTAGTTGCATATTTACGCTCGGTCGTCGTATTTGAGCTCGGTCGTCGTATTTTACGTTGTTTGCGTAAGTTACCCCTGCTATATGAGGCGCATCCAATGTTAAGTATGGACGTCGGGACAACATCGTATTGTACGTCGTTTACGTCGTTTGCGTAAGTCATTCGGGAATGGGGCTGGGCGTAAGTTACGTTCATGTCGATATCAATGAATATTTGCAAATGGGTTTGGAGCATGCGCACTGGGATACGTTCACAGCCGGCGTATGCGCACTTCGGAAAAAGTGTCAATTGTGCGGGGTCACGATTCATTTACATGGATCACGCCCCCATCTTCCACATTTGAACTGCGCGGGCTTACGCCAACACATTTACACTACGCTGCCGTAACTTACGGCGCAAGTGTCGTTTCTGAATAAGGAACCTGGCGCTGTAAGTTATGGCGGCATAGTGTATCTGAGATACACTACGCCCGCCTGAAGATAGGCAGATGTATCTGAATCTGGCCCAATATATATATATATAATATATATATATATATATATATATACATATATACAATAGTATAATGTCTAATTGGTTGCAAGCTTGTATTACATAGTTAGTCAGGTTGAAAAAAAGACACATCCATCCATGTTGTACCTGTATTAGTTACTGACCCTCATTAAGGGCACTGATGTGCAGAGACCATGAATCATTATTAGACTAACAACAGTTGTGAGGGCAACTGAATGAAAGTGCAAAATACTACTTATTATAATTTTTTTTAATAAACAAATAGTTTTTTTTATTATATTTTTTTTTTTTTACACACATTTTCTATTATATTCAATGCTTAAATAATCTTTTAAAGCATCTTCACACTAAGTATGTATTATTGCAATTTAATATTTAACCACTTAAGACCCGGACCAAAATGCAGGTAAATGACCAGGCCCCTTTTTGCGATTCGGCACTGCGTCGCTTTAACTGACAATTGCGCGGTCGTGCGATGTGGCTTCCAAACAAAATTTGCGTCCTTTTCTTCCCACAAATAGAGCTTTCTTTTGGTGGTATTTGATCGCCTCTGTGGTTTTTATTTTTTGCGCTATAAACAAAAATAGAGCGACATTTTTAAAAAAAAATCTATATTTTTTACTTTTTGTTATAAGAAAAATCGAATAAACTAAATTTTAGTCAAACATTTAGGCCAAAATGTATTTAGCCATATGTCTTTAGTAAAAAAAAATTGCAATAAAATAAAAATTAGCTACCTAGCGGGAACAGCGACACTAATACAGCGATCAGAAAAATGATCGCTTAGTGATGCTGGCAATAGGGAGTGAAAGGGTTAACTAGGGCGGTGATCAAGGGGTTAAAACTTTATTAGGGGGTATGGGGGCTACCCTGAACCTAACACTAACTGACTGTCACACTGACACTAAATACAGTAATCATACATGTATGATTACTGCATTCAGTGACACTGTGACAGGGGGGAGGGGGGGCGATCGCAAGGGGTTAATGTGCCTATGTGTAGTGTGCATCAGTGTAGTGTTGTGCAGACTTACTGTGCGATGTGATCTCTCCTCAGCGGTGGTTTTAAATACCGCTGAGGGGAGAGATCACATCACTTCCTCCTTCCTGTGTTTACACAGGAGGAGGAAGTGCAGGGCGGGGGAGCGCGCGGATTGGCTGGGAGCCGCTGCATGTACCGGGGGGGTCCCGATCGGACCCCCGACCCACCTCAAGGCACCAACGTATATATACGTTGATGTGCCTGTCGGTGCCATTCTGCCAACGTAAATGTACATGCGGCGGTCCATAAGAGGTTAATGTTTACTACTTTTAGCTGGCAGGCAGCTAGCTCCCCCTAAGGCCGCGTACACACGAGGAGACATGCCTGCTGAAACTGGTCCGCAGACCAGTTTCAGCGGACATGTTCGATCGTGTGTACTGCCTAGCGGACAGTTTTCCAGCGGACAAAAGTTTCTAAACATGCTTAGAAACTTGTCCGCTGGAAACCTGTCCGTCGGACATGTCCGATGGTTAGTACGCCCAACCATCGGACCGAAATCCCGCGCATGTGTCGAATTGATTCGATGCATGCGTGAAAGCATTGAACTTCCTTTTGCCAGCACGTCGGTGTGTTCTACGTCACCGCGTTCTGGTCCGCAGGGATTTTGGTCCGATGGTGTGTACACACATCAGACCAAAATATCCCTTCAGACATATCCGATGAAAACGGTCCGTCGGACCTGTCTCATCGGACATATCTCCTCGTGTGTACAGGGCCTAATAGAGCTGAGATGGGACTATGGTCTGTGTAGTTATATGTAGTTGTGGAATTTCTTATCAAAAAGCTAAGCATTCTTTGATAACTCATGTTTGGAGGGGGATTTGTGCTAGGAAAAGTGATTTATTGAGGGAGAGGATTTGTGCTCATGGGGGAGGGTAAAGTTTTTGCGCTGGAGATTCATTTTTTGGCGGTACAGATTTGTGGAGAATTTGTTTGAGCAAGGGAAATATGGGGGAAGAGAGGATTTGTGCTGGGAGGGGGGATTTGGGGGAGGAATTCATGCTTAGGAGGGGGTAATTTGTGATGCAAAAGGGTAATAGAGGTGGACAAAGATCTATGTTGGGAAAGGGCATTGGAGTATGAAGATTTGTTCTAGGGAATCAAATGTAAGCGGCGAAGTAGGAGTAGCGGGGGGGGGGGGATTTGTGGTTGTACAGGAAGAAGGGGGGACTTTTACATTTTTGTTTGTGGAGAATTTTGGCCTGCAGAGAGTTGGGGGGTGAGGATTTTTTTTTGGAGTGAGAATTTTTGATGGGAGGTGAATGTTGATGAAAATATTACTTGCAGGTTCCTGCAGTCACTTTGTTTTGTACTCCTGACCCCTGCACCCTACACACTCTTTCATCCTTTCACACCTGGACAGAAGGGGCAGTGGGGGGGCATATACTTGAACTTATCTCCTGTATTTTCCTCTTGCAGCAGCTGAATGTCTGTGGAAGAGGGCGATGGAGAAGTCGATTTTTAGCTGCCGCAGAACAAGCCTGCGACCCCTTAAGTGAAGCCCATGCCTCTAGCCACTGCAGCTGAAGGGGGTGAGGTTGGGGGTGGTTAAAACAGTGTCCAAATATGGAGTTTTACCACCCCCATACCACAAATGATGCCTTCTTCCCTGAGCCCCCTTAACCAGTTCCTGCCCACGCTGTAGCCGAAAGACAGCTACAGTGCAAGCTTACTTTTCCAAAAGGGCGTACATGGATGTCTCCCCGTGAACAACTGCTCCTTTATTTCTCAAGGATTAAAAACATCTACAAGTACAAGTAGGTGTTAAGCTCAGCAAGGCAATGGGGAGAGGAGGGGGGCTACCCCGGTCCATCCTTTGGGTGTTTTACGCCATCCACAGGGTTGTAAAGATCAGGCGCAGGTCCTCTGGGCATCCTGTGGCCACCAGGAAGCAAACCACCAAAGTGGGCGGAGATGACATTTACTTTAAGGTAGACTTAGACAATGTGATTGCTCTCTATTCATTTTCACAAGGGTGTTCCCAGATCCTAGCCCCCCTATGTGAATGGATATGGGTTACATTGTTCTCCTACCCATTTACTCAAAAATGTGTAAAAATGACAGGAGTTTTTGACAATTCCTTTATTTTTTTTAAAAAAAGTGCCTTGCAATGTATATCCATCTTCAATCACAGACCTGAAAAATTGAAAAAAAAATAATCTCTGCCACGATGGATGGCGTCCAGCCGACTGCTGTCTCTTGGCTGTGACAGCTGTTATATAGGCAAGATCGGGGCCACCCTGTGACATACCCGTGTGACCACGCCCCTTCTGACGTCATGTGACATCACAGGTGGTGGGGTCATCCATTTACATCACCGGGTGGCCTAGCCTATATAACAGCCCCCTTGTTAAAGGGGGCTCCTAGATTCTAATAAGCCCCCCACCTGCAGACCCCCACAACCCCCGGGAAAGGGTTGTGGGTATGAGACCCCAAAGCACCCTCCCCATGTTGATGGCAAGTGGCCTGGTATGGTTCAGGGGAGGCACTCCCTCACCCCCCCCCTTCCAAGCCTGTCATGGCTGCTTGCTCAGATATGGGTCTGGTATAGGCCTACATTTTGGTGCAGGGTACCCCTTAAAATCCAGAAGGGTCTGGTATGGATTTTTGGGGGGACCCCCACGCCATTTTTTTTACATTTTGGCATGTAGTTTCCCTTAATATCCATACCAGCCCTGAAGGGCCTAGTATTGACTGGGGAGGAGGGGGCCCACAACACACACATTTTTTCAATGTTTTTTTTGTCTTACAGTTAGAGCATACCCTGGCAGAAATTGGTGAAATTTTGGCATTAATATTGAAATTATTATTGATCGTGTGGCCAAAAAACTTTTCTATTTAAGGATAGCAATCACATGATGCCATTATCACATTGTTTTTTAAACCTTTTTAAATCATAATGAACACAGAAATCACCCAAATGGCCCTGATAAAAAGTTTACATACCCTGGAATATTTGGCCTTGGTACAGACACGGAAAGTGTCACACACAGGTTAAAATGGCAATTAAATGTTAATTGCCCACATTTGTGCCTTTTAAAATCACAAATTAGTGTCTGTGTATAAATAGTCAATTAGTTTGTTAGCTCTCACATGGATGCAGCTAAGCAGGCTAGATGCTGAGCCATGAGAAGGGTAGAAAAACAACACTGTTAGTGAGGAGCTGAGCAGTCACACGTGTTGCACAACAATCTGTATGCCAACATGCCAGGGACAATCCTTGCTCATAGCTATACTACTGACTTTAGAGGAGCAAAGAACAAGGAGGGCACGGGAGAGGATATACCCGCACCCCGCCATAGACCCTCTTTGTGGCATGAGTGGATTCTGATGTGGTGTATGACATTTTCAGATTCATGCCCCTCATTGCCATCCTGGAATTAACCACAACCCTGCAGGAGGACATCACCAGCCCAACACACCGCTCACATGCAGTGCAGCCACTGGTCAAGGTCATGGCAACACTCCATTTTCCCTTGCCAGTGGCTCTTTTCAAAGAACACGTGGAGTCCCTGCAATCCTCAGACACGGCATGGCCAACCAAATCATCAAATCCCCACTGCGGACCTGCGGCTGAAGGCAATGACAGATTTCTACAGAATTGCCAGATTCCCATGCACCGTGGGGGCCATTGATTGCACACATGTGGCACTCCACTCCAGCCCCCCCCCATGAGACAGAGCACATATACCGCAATCGGAAAGCATTTGGCATTCCATCAACGTACAGGTGATAGTCGATGCCCAAGGCCTCATATGGCACGTCCGTGCCAAACACCCCGGATCCAGCCATGACAGCTACATCTACAATCAGAGCCCCATCCGAATGGAATTCGAACAGAAATGTATGGGGACACCTGGCTGGTTGGTGAGTGACATGGGTGGGCAGGCATGACTGTCCCCCCCCCATGATGCACACATCACAAGGGGCACATGCATGACTAATCATCCTCCTGTCTTTTCCCTTACAGGTGACTCTGCATTATGCACTGGGACCCCCATCTCATGACTCCTATCCGGAACCCCCAAACACCAGGAGAGGAAAGATACAATGAAGCCCACGCCCAAACACGTGCAGTGGTGGAGCGCACCTTTGGCCTCCTGAAGTCACGTTTCCGATGCCTGGATAAGTCTAGGGGGACCCTGTTGTATTCCCAAACTTTGTGTGCCAGATCATCGGTGCATGTTGCATTCTGCACAACTTCGCAGTGAGAAAGGGCCTGCAGATTGACATAAGAAATGACCTGACCCCTGAACCAGACAATCCCCCCCTAACCGAGGCTACCCCGTCTTCTGAGGGAAGAGCAGCCAGGAGACAGCTCACATTAGGCATCTTTGCACGTTAAACACACACATTAATCATGGCACAATGAGAATGCATGCATGCACACCACTGTGGTCCCTAGCACAGACACATCACATCCTCATCTAATTGGATTAGCACAAGCCCACCATGCTGGATTTGTGAGAAGCAACGCCACGCCACGGCTCCAATTATGTCACTGTAAGGGAAGGAGGAGCAGCCCCTGGTCTCTGCCCACCTGGCTGCCTGCCCTCCAAGGCCACGACAAAGGCCAAGGCCCTCCAAGGCCACGGCAATTCTGTTCAGGCCAGCACCTAGTGTTGCCTTGATAAAGGGAAAACCGCCGCTCCAGACGACATTCTTCAGTGGTGAGTTCAAAAACCCAAAAGGGTGCAGGCAATGCATGGTGCAATATAAGGAAAGAAAAATGGACAGCCGCACTCCAATGGATGAAAAGACTTAAAAATAGTGCCTGTTTATACCGGTCAAAAAACTAAAACAGCAAAAACAGCAAACAGTGGGGTAACAAAAGCTGACGCGTTTCACATCGACAACCGATGCTTAGTCATAGCTAACCGATGCTATGACTAAGCATCGGTTGTCGATGTGAAACGCGTCAGTTTTGTTACCCCACTGTTTGCTGTTTTAGTTTTTTGACCAGAATAAACAGGCACTATTTTTAAGTCTTTTCATCCATTGGATTGCGGCTGTCCATTTTTCTTTCCTTATATTGCACCTAGTGTTGCCGTGTTGGCCTGGATAGCCTGGGTGAGGGCCCTCACATCCTGCCCAACATCTGCTGTTGTAGTCTGCAGTACGTTTAGGCAGTTTGTAAGAGCCCGGGAGTGGCAGTCCAGGTCCCCAAGCGTATCCTTTATGGAGGACAGGCTCTCCTCCATCCGCCCCAAAGTCTGGCTGTCCCTTCTCAGATTGGCGGGCAGGAGCTCAGCCACCCCCCTGGTCTTCTGGGATGACTTCCTGCCTCCAGCTGAGGCTTGTGGCCGGGGAGAAGGGGAGGCCCTTGGGAGAGGAGCCCTGTTGGGGGAGGAGTGGGAGGGGCTAGCCCATATGGAGGGCTGGCTGCTGCCAGCCAGAGAGGAAGACTCCTCCAAAAACAACAATCCACTGGCTGACATGACATCCTCCTCAACCTCCTCCTCTTCAACCTCCTCCGAGGACTCCGGCCTTGTCGGGGGGTCCTCATCAGGCTGTTGTCCCTGGGATGGTGCGGTCAGCCCAGATGGCCCAGCACCCTCCTGCACATCTGTGGATGACACAAAACATTCACAGGTTGGAGGATCCACACACTTGCCACATATTCCCTTTCACACCCCCCCCCCACATGCTACACACCTGATAGGGCAAAAAACCTTACCTGGCATCACGCCTTCATGACTGGAGTCATAGCCAGGCAGGCCCTCCACCTGTTGTCTATGAAAGGTCTGGGCCACCGCACGCTTCTCCGCTGTCAGCCTAACAGGGCATGGTGGGCCCCCTCCTGTTAAGTATGGACGTCGGGACAACATCATATTGTACGTCGTTTACGTCCTTTGCGTAAGTCATTCGGGAATGGGGCTGGGCGTAAGTTACGTTCATGTCGATATCAATGAATATTTGCGAATGGGTTTGGAGCATGCGCACTGGGATACGTTCACAGCCGGCGTATGCGCACTTCGGAAAAAGCGTCAATTGCGCGGGGTCACGATTCATTTACATGGATCACGCCCCCATCTTCCACATTTGAATTGCGTGGGCTTACGCCAACACATTTACACTACGCTGCCGTAACTTACAGCGCAAGTGGTTTCTGAATAAGGAACCTGGCGCTGTAAGTTATGGCGGCATAGTGTATCTGAGATACACTACGCCCGCCTGAAGATAGGCAGATGTATCTGAATCTGGCCCAATATATATATATATATATATATATATATATATATATACATATATACAATAGTATAATGTCTAATTGGTTGCAAGCTTGTATTACATAGTTAGTCAGGTTGAAAAAAGACACATCCATCCATGTTGTACCTGTATTAGTTACTGACCCTCATTAAGGGCACTGATGTGCAGAGACCATGAATCATTATTAGACTAACAACAGTTGTGAGGGCAACTGAATGAAAGTGCAAAACTACTTATTATAATTTTTTTTAATAAACAAATCGTTTTTTTATTATTATTTTTTTTTTTTTACACATTTTCTATTATATTCAATGCTTAAATAATCTTTTAAAGCATCTTCACATAAGTATGTATTATTGCAATTTAATATTTAACCACTTAAGACCCGGACCAAAATGCAGGTAAATGACCAGGCCCCTTTTTGCGATTCGGCACTGCGTCTCTTTAACTGACAATTGCGCGGTCGTGCGATGTGGCTTCCAAACAAAATTTGCGTCCTTTTCTTCCCACAAATAGAGCTTTCTTTTGGTGGTATTTGATCGCCTCTGCGGTTTTTATTTTTTGCGCTATAAACAAAAATAGAGCGACATTTTTGAAAAAAAAACTATATTTTTTACTTTTTGTTATAAGAAAAATCGAATAAACTAAATTTTAGTCAAACATTTAGGCCAAAATTTATTTAGCCATATGTCTTTCGTAAAAAAAAAAATTGCAATAAAATAAAAATTAGCTACCTAGCGGGAACAGCGACACTGATACAGCGATCAGAAAAATGATCACTTAGTGATGCTGGCAATAGGGAGTGAAAGGGTTAACTAGGGCGGTGATCAAGGGGTTAAAACTTTATTAGGGGGGTATGGGGGCTACCCTGAACCTAACACTAACTGACTGTCACACTAACACTAAATACAGTAATCATACATGTATGATTACTGCATTCAGTGACACTGTGACAGGGGGGAGGGGGGGGCGATCGCAAGGGGTTAATGTGCCTATGTGTAGTGTGTGTCAGTGTAGTGTTGTGCAGAATTACTGTGCGATGTGATCTCTCCTCAGCGGTGGTTTTAAATACCGCTGAGGGGAGAGATCACATCACTTCCTCCTTCCTGTGTTTACACAGGAGGAGGAAGTGCAGGGCGGGGGAGCGCGCGGATTGGCTGGGAGCCGCCGCATGTACCGGGGGGGTCCTCTGGAAACATGTCCGTCGGACATGTCCGATGGTTAGTACGCCCAACCATCGGACCGAAATCCCGCGCATTTGTCGAATTGATTCGATGCATGCGTGGAAGCATTGAACTTCCTTTTGCCAGCACGTCGGTGTGTTCTACGTCACTGCGTTCTGGTCCGCGGGGATTTTGGTCCGATTGTGTATACACACATCAGACCAAAATATCCCTTCAGACATATCTGATGAAAACGGTCCGTCGGACCTGTCTCATCGGACATATCTCCTCGTGTGTACAGGGCCTAATAGAGCTGAGATGAGACTATGGTCTGTGTAGTTATATGTAGTTGTGGAATTTCTTATCAAAAAGCTAAGCATTCTTTGATAACTCATGTTTGGAGGGGGGATTTGTGCTAGGAAAAGTGATTTATTGAGGGAGAGGATTTGTGCTCAGAGGGTAAAGTTTTTGCGCTGGGAGATTCATTTTTTAGGGGTACAGATTTGTGGAGAATTTGTTTGAGCAAGGGAATATGGGGAAGAGAGGATTTGTGCTGGGAGGGGGGATTTGGGGGAGGAATTCATGCTAGGAGGGGGTAATTTGTGATGCAAAAGGGGTAATAGAGGTGGACAAAGATCTATGTTGGGGAAAGGGCATTGGAGTATGAAGAATTGTTCTAGGGAATCAAATGTAAGCGGCGAAGTAGGAGTAGCGGGGGGGGGGGGATTTGTGGTTGTACAGGGAGGAGGGGGGACTTTTACATTTTTGTTTGTGGAGAATTTTGGCCTGCAGAGAGTTGGGGGGTGAGGATTTTTTTTTGGAGTGAGAATTTTTGATGAGAGGTGAATGTTGATGAAAATATTACTTGCAGGTTCCTGCAGTCACTTTGTTTTGTACTCCTGACCCCTGCACCCTACACACTCTTTCATCCTTTCACACCTGGACAGAAGGGGCAGTGGGGGGGGGGGGGCATATACTTGAACTTATCTCCTGTATTTTCCTCTTGCAGCAGCGGAATGTCTGTGGAAGAGGGCGATGGAGAAGTCGATTTTTAGCTGCCGCAGAACAAGCCTGCGACCCCTCAAGTGAAGCCCATGCCTCTGGCCACTGCAGCTGAAGGGGGTGAGGTTGGGGGTGGTTAAAACAGTGTCCAAATATGGAGTTTTACCACCCCCATACCCCATGTTGATGGCAAGTGGCCTGGTATGGTTCAGGGGAGGCACTCCCTCACCCCCCCTTCCTAGCCTGTCATGGCTGCTTGCTCAGATATGGGTCTGGTATAGGCCTACATTTTGGTGCAGGGTACCCCTTAAAATCCATACCAGAAGGGTCTGGTATGGATTTTTGGGGGGACCCCCACGCCATTTTTTTTACATTTTGGCATGTAGTTTCCCTTAATATCCATACCAGCCCTGAAGGGCCTAGTATTGACTGGGGAGGAGGGCCACACACCAATTTTTTCAATGTTTTTTTGTCTACAGTTGAGCATACCCTGGCAGAAATTGTGAAATTTTGGCATTAATATTGAAATTATTATTGATCGTGCCAAAAAACTTTTTTATTTAAGGATAGCAATCACATGATGCCATTATCACATTGTTTTTTAAACCTTTTTAAATCATAATGAACACAGAAATCACCCAAATGGCCCTGATAAAAAGTTTACATACCCTGGAATATTTGGCCTTGGTACAGACACGGAAAGTGTCACACACAGGTTAAAATGGCAATTAAATGTTAATTGCCCACATTTGTGCCTTTTAAAATCACAATTAGTGTCTGTGTATAAATAGTCAATTAGTTTGTTAGCTCTCACATGGATGCACTAAGCAGGCTAGATGCTGAGCCATGAGAAGGTAGAAAACAACACTGTTAGTGAGGAGCTGAGCAGTCACACGTGTTGCACAACAATCTGTATGCCAACATGCCAGGGACATCCTTGCTCATAGCTATACTACTGACTTTAGAGGAGCAAAGAAGGAGGAGGGCACGGGAGAGGATATACCGCACCCGCATAGACCTCTTTGGCATGAGTGATTCTGAGGTGTATCGCATTTTTTAGATTCACCCCTCATGCCATCCTGGAATTAACCACAACCCTGCAGGAGGACATCACCAGCCCAACACACCGCTCACATGCAGTGCAGCCACTGATCAAGGTCATGGCAACACTCCATTTCCTTGCCAGTGGCTCTTTTCAAAGAACACGTGGAGTCCCTGCAATCCTCAGACGCATGGCCAACCAAATCATCAAATCCACCACTGCGGACCTGCGGCTGAAGGCAATGACAGATTTCTACAGAATTGCCAGATTCCCATGCACCGTGGGGGCCATTGATTGCACACATGTGGCACTCCAGCCCCCCCATGAGACAGAGCACATATACCGCAATCGGAAGCATTGGCATTCCATCAACGTACAGGTGATAGTCGATGCCCAAGGCCTCATATGGCACGTCCGTGCCAAACACCCCGGATCCAGCCATGACAGCTACATCTACAATCAGAGCCCCATCCGAATGGAATTCGAACAGAACGTGTATGGTGACACCTGGCTGGTTGGTGAGTGACATGGGTGGCAGGCATGACTGCCCCCCCCCCCCATGATGCACACATCACAAGGGGCACATGCATGACTAACATCCTCCTGTCTTTTCCCTTACAGGTGACTCTGCATATGCACTGGGACCCCATCTCATGACTCCTATCCGGAACCCCCAAGCACCAGGAGAGGAAAGATACAATGAAGCCCACGCCCAAACACGTGCAGTGGTGGAGCGCACCTTTGGCCTCCTGAAGTCACGTTTCCGATGCCTGGATAAGTCTGGGGGGACCCTGTTGTATTCCCCAAACTTTGTGTGCCAGATCATCGGTGCATGTTGCATTCTGCACAACTTCGCAGTGAGAAAGGGCCTGCAGATTGACATAAGAAATGACCTGACCCCTGAACCAGACAATCCCCCCCTAACCGAGGCTACCCCGTCTTCTGAGGGAAGAGCAGCCAGGAGACAGCTCACATTAGGCATCTTTGCACGTTAAACACACACATTAATCATGGCACAATGAGAATGCATGCATGCACACCACTGTGGTCCCTAGCACAGACACATCACATCCTCATCTAATTGGATTAGCACAAGCCCACCATGCTGGACTTGTGAGAAGCAACGCCACGCCACGGCTCCAATTATGTCACTGTACATTCATACACTATTTACACGGTCCTGGGGAACCCTTTCTCTACCAAAACTGAGGGTAACACCCCTTTTCCGGCAGGAATATCACCCCCACATTTCAAAAACATTCACAACACAAAAAAAAAAAAAAATGTCCAGCAAAAAAAAAAAAAAATCCAGAAAAAAAAAACGGGGGAAACAAATTAATGCCGCTGGCGTGAGCCACGCCTGGGGCGCCCACGGCCACGGCCCCCGGCTCCTCAGGGGAGACTCATGGGGAGGGGGGGGTAATCCAGGGAAGGAGGAGCAGCCCCTGGTCTCTGCCCACCTGGCTGCCTGCCCTCCAAGGCCACGGCAATTCTGTTCAGGCCAGCACCTAGTGTTGCCTTGATAAAGGGAAAACCGCCGCTCCAGACGACACTCTTCAGTGGTGAGTTCAAAAACCCAAAAGGGTGCAGGCAATGCATGGTGCAATATAAGGAAAGAAAAATGGACAGCCGCACTCCAATGGATGAAAAGACTTAAAAATAGTGCCTGTTTATACCGGTCAAAAAACTAAAACAGCAAAAACAGCAAACAGTGGGGTAACAAAAGCTGACGCGTTTCACATCGACAACCGATGCTTCTCAGATTGGCGGGCAGGAGCTCAGCCACCCCCCTGGTCTTCTGGGATGACTTCCTGCCTCCAGCTGAGGCTTGTGGCCGGGGAGAAGGGGAGGCCCTTGGGAGAGGAGCCCTGTTGGGGGAGGAGTGGGAGGGGCTAGCCCATATGGAGGGCTGGCTGCTGCCAGCCAGAGAGGAAGACTCCTCCAAAAACAACAATCCACTGGCTGACATGACATCCTCCTCAACCTCCTCCTCTTCAACCTCCTCCGAGGACTCCGGCCTTGTCGGGGGGTCCTCATCAGGCTGTTGTCCCTGGGATGGTGCGATCAGCCCAGATGGCCCAGCACCCTCCTGCACATCTGTGGATGACACAAAACATTCACAGGTTGGAGGATCCACACACTTGCCACATATTCCCTTTCACCCCCCCCCCCCCACATGCTACACACCTGATAGGGCAAAAAAACCTTACCTGGCATCACGCCTTCATGACTGGAGTCATAGCCTGGCAGGCCCTCCACCTGTTGTCTATGAAAGGTCTGGGCCACCGCATGCTCCTCCGCTGTCAGCCTAACAGGGCATGGTGGGCCCCCTCCTGTGCCCCTGGCATGGGCTGCCATTTTGGCCAGCTTCTTTTTGACCAAACGCCGGAGGTCATTGATCTTCTTTTCAATCCCCGACCGTGTCCGGGTCTCCCTCCCCCCCCGATGCATTCACCTCGTCAGTAATGTGCTGCAAGATCTCACGCCTCCTGGCCGGGGGGGTGTTGGCACTCTCTGGGACGTGGAGGAAACGCCCATATTGAGTAATGGCCTGGGCAAGAATTTGTTTCTCCCCCAAAGTAAAATTTAACTTCCTCTCAGTCATACTCATACAAAAACTCTCTCCCAAACAATCAGCAAAAATCACTCACAAAAACAAGCAGGAAAAATCAAGCAACAAAACAAACAAAAATCTAACAACCAAAAAGTCTCACAAGCAGTCACCAAAAAACACTTTCAAATATCTTCTACAAAACACTAGATCAAACAGTCCACAAATATAACCAAGACAAATCACAACGCAACAAACAACAGAACAAAAGCACCTTGCTGTATAGGGAGGGATACAAAGGGATGTACTTTTGCAAAGGAAGTGCGTTTGTGTCCGTCTATTTATGCTGTCTGCGTAGTTCACTAAGTTGCCCGGGTCCACTTCCAATTTCACTGATTGCGCCGTTCCCGAGTTGTGAGCATGCGCACAGAGGTGCTGACCATGGTCTGCTTCATGTGCGCATGCGCGAGCTGGCCGGCCCTTCATTTGCATGGGGTCACGGCTCATTTCAATGTAACACGCCCACGTCCTTCCCAATTTGAATTACTCCGCCTTACGCCTCTGAAATTACGTTGCACAGGCGCTAATTTCTGCGCAAATCAATCGAGAATACGATGATTGCGCCGCTACATTGTGGCAGTCTAACGTAAAGGAGGTGCGCTACGCCAGTCAAAAAATGCGCCGATGTACGTGAATCTGGCCCATTGTATTCATTTTTGGCGCTGATTGTTCTTTTCACAGTTTACTGTAGTTGTTGTTTTTTTATAGAAAATAATCCCAATACTTGTGACTTTACTCATCATTTCAATTTTCATTCTATCTATTCTGGGATAGACCATATCTTTATATCACCTGGTACCATATATTTTGAAAACTTACATTCAGGAGGCAGCTTGGTAAGACCATTCAATAGTTTCTGTACCTTTATCGCAGCCCTCAATCCAACCTGAGACTTTGTAAAACTCATAAATGTGACCCTAATCTAGATTTGTGTTCAAAAATAGATGGGGCTAGACTGTCTCCTAATCTTGCCTTGACAGAAAAGAGTGTCTGGAGGTCTAACTCTAAATTTTACCTGCAAAGTAGGACTTATGCTAGCTGCAAAACAGCTTCCTTAAATCAGGTGATCCGCAGCAGGTGCTGGGGGAATTTCATGTTTTGATCTAAATTATACAGTAATGTCTCTAGTCAAAGGATGATTCACTGTTTTTTTGATTGATTATCCCTTCCTAAGTTATCCTCTGTGCATAGAACCTTGCTGGACTCTCTTATTTCGGCTGAGGAGATTTCTCTTGCAGTTACATCAGTTAAGTATTCTGTTCCTGGTTCAGAAGGCTTCTCGCCTATCTATGATCTCAAATTCTCTGATGTGCTCACACCATTTTTGATTAAATTATTTAATGCACTCCATGTAGGTAAACCTTTGTATTGAGATTTGTATCAGTAGTACCCAATCACAAAAGGAGTAGAAAACCACAGGCTGATGTAATTTTAATGATCTAAACCTATTGACCAAAATATTGGCTACCAGGCTATCTTCTTCTTAACGACTTACATTCATAAAGATAAAGTGGGGTTCATGATAGGTAGGCAAGGGCCTGATCAAATTAGTTGTGTGGTAGATTAAGAGGGGTACTTCTATCTATAGACATTAAAAAAGCATTTGACTCTTTTGAGTCATCTGGCCTTATATTTTCACAATTTTGGTTACATGGGGTCAAGGGCGGATCCAGAGTCTAGTCTCGGGGGGGGCACTGCCAGAAAATAAGGTGTCGCTTACAGAACTCAATTAGGTGTCCGATGTGTCCGCTGCAATGTTGCAGTACTGCTAAAAAATCAATGATCCCCGCCATTACTAGTAAAACATATTTAAATATGAATGCCATAAATCTATCCCATGGTTTGTAGACGATTGTCAGGGACTGCAGACGTGGTACAAGAGATGGTCAGAGACTGCAGACATGGTACAAGAGGTGGTCAGAGAATGCAGATATGGTACAAGAGATGGTCAGAGACTGCAGACGTGGTACAAGAGATGGTCAGAGACTGCAGACGTGGTACAAGAGATGGTCAGAGACTGCAGACGTGGTACAAGAGATGGTCAGAGACTGCAGACGTGGTACAAGAGATGGTGAGAGACTGCAGACATGGTACAGGAGATGGTGAGAGACTGCAGACGTGGTACAAGGGATTGTCAGAGACTGCAGGCATGGTACAAGGGATGGTCAGAGACTGCAGACGTGGTAGAGGAGATGGTCAGAGACTGCAGACGTGGTACAAGGAGATGGTCAGAGACTGCAGACGTGGTACAGGAGATGGTCAGAAACTGCAGACGTGGTACAAGGAAATAGTCAGAGACTGCAGACATGGTACAAGAGATGGTCAGAGACTGCAGACATGGTACAAGAGATGGTCAGAAACTGCAGACATGGTACAAGAGATGGTCAGAAACTGCAGGCGTGGTACAAGAGATGGTCAGAGAATGGAGACATGGTACAAGAGATGGTCAGAAACTGCAGACATGGTACAAGAGATGGTCAGAGACTGCAGACATGGTACAAGAGATGGTCATAAACTGCAGGCGTGGTACAAGAGATGGTCAGGAAAACTGCAGACGTGGTACAAGGGATGGTCAGAGACTGCAGACGTGGTACAGGAGATGGTCAGAGACTGCAGGCATGGTACAAGAGATGGTCAGCGACTGCAGACGTGGTACAAGTAGATGGTCAGACTACAGACGTGGTACAAGGAGATGGTCAGAGACTGCAGACTTGGTACAAGGAGATGGTCAGAGACTGCAGACGTGGTACAAGAGATGGTCAGGAAAACTGCAGACGTGGTACAAGAGATGGTCAGGAAAACTGCAGACGTGGTACAAGGGATGGTCAGAGACTGCAGACGTGGTACAGGAGATAGTGAGAGACTGCAGGCATGGTACAAGAGATGGTCAGAGACTGCAGACGTGGTACAAGGAGATGGTCAGAGACTGCAGACGTGGTACAAGAGATGGTCAGAGACTGCAGACGTGGTACAGGAGATGGTCAGAGACTGCAGACGTGGTACAAGGGATGGTCAGAGACTGCAGACGTGGTACAAGGGATGGTCAGAGACTGCAGACGTGGTACAAGGGATGGTCAGAGACTGCAGACGTGGTACAAGGGATGGTCAGACTGCAGACGTGGTACAGGAGATGGTGAGAGACTGCAGGCATGGTACAAGAGATGGTCAGAGACTGCAGACGTGGTACAAGGAGATGGTCAGAGACTGCAGACGTGGTACAAGGAATGGTCAGAGACTGCAGACGTGGTACAGGAGATGGTCAGAGACTGCAGACGTGGTACAAGGGATGGTCAGAGACTGCAGACGTGGTACAAGAGATGGTCAGAGACTGCAGACGTGGTACAAGGGATGGTCAGAGACTGCAGACGTGGTACAAGAGATGGTCAGAGACTGCAGACGTGGTACAAGGGATGGTCAGAGACTGCAGACGTGGTACAAGGGATGATCAGAGACTGCAGACGTGGTACAAGAGATGGTCAGAGACTGCAGACGTGGTACAAGGAAATGGTCAGAGACTGCAGACATGGTACAAGAGATGGTCAGAGACTGCAGACATGGTACAAGAGATGGTCAGAAACTGCAGACATGGTACAAGAGATGGTCAGAAACTGCAGACATGGTACAAGAGATGGTCAGAAACTGCAGGCGTGGTACAAGAGATGGTCAGAGAATGGAGACATGGTACAAGAGATGGTCAGAAACTGCAGACATGGTACAAGAGATGGTCAGAAATTGCAGACATGGTACAAGAGATGGTCATAAACTGCAGGCGTGGTACAAGAGATGGTCAGGAAAACTGCAGACGTGGTACAAGGGATGGTCAGAGACTGCAGACGTGGTACAGGAGATGGTCAGAGACTGCAGGCATGGTACAAGAGATGGTCAGAGACTGCAGACGTGGTACAAGTAGATGGTCAGACTACAGACGTGGTACAAGGAGATGGTCAGAGACTGCAGACTTGGTACAAGGAGATGGTCAGAGACTGCAGACGTGGTACAAGAGATGGTCAGGAAAACTGCAGACGTGGTACAAGAGATGGTCAGGAAAACTGCAGACGTGGTACAAGGGATGGTCAGAGACTGCAGACGTGGTACAGGAGATAGTGAGAGACTGCAGGCATGGTACAAGAGATGGTCAGAGACTGCAGACGTGGTACAGGAGATGGTCAGAGACTGCAGACGTGGTACAAGGGATGGTCAGAGACTGCAGACGTGGTACAAGGGATGGTCAGAGACTGCAGACGTGGTACAAGGGATGGTCAGAGACTGCAGACGTGGTACAAGGGATGGTCAGACTGCAGACGTGGTACAGGAGATGGTGAGAGACTGCAGGCATGATACAAGAGATGGTCAGAGACTGCAGACATGGTACAAGGAGATGGTCAGAGACTGCAGACGTGGTACAAGGAATGGTCAGAGACTGCAGACGTGGTACAAGGAATGGTCAGAGACTGCAGACGTGGTACAGGAGATGGTCAGAGACTGCAGATGTGGTACAAGGGATGGTCAGAGACTGCAGACGTGGTACAAGAGATAATCAGAGACTGCAGACGTGGTACAAGGGATGGTCAGAGACTGCAGACGTGGTACAAGAGATGGTCAGAGACTGCAGACGTGGTACAAGGGATGGTCAGAGACTGCAGACGTGGTACAAGGGATGATCAGAGACTGCAGACGTGGTACAAGAGATGGTCAGAGACTGCAGACGTGGTACAAGGGATGGTCAGAGACTGCAGACGTGGTACAAGAGATGGCCAGAGACTGCAGACGTGGTACAAGGGATGGTCAGAGACTGAAGACATGGTACGAGAGATCATTGCAGCCTCACTGTGCATATGAACGCAGCCCCACCTTTGTATATCAATGCAGTCCCACTTTTGTATATCAATGCAACCCCACTTTTGCATATCAATGCATCCCCACTTTTGCATATCAATGCAATCCCACTTTTGTCTATCAATGCACCCCCGCCTTTGTCTATGAATTCAGCCACACTGTGCACGGCACTCACCATGGCATTGCCTCGATCACACACAGCAGGCATCTCCTCTCCCGACGTGTGTCATGGAACAAACAGGAGCTGAAGGTCTGTGTTCGGTAGGCCAGTGTGCTCTAGCAAGGTCCCCCCCTAGACAGGCTTGTGTGATAGACAAAACACTGATTGTCAGAAAGGTCCCCCGCTGGTGATTCTGCCTGTTATTTGGGCTGCAGTACTGGCCTCCACCAGCGGGGAGTTCTTGGCAGTATGGAGCACACAGCCCTTCCTGCGTTCAGGTGTGACCTAAATGCAATCAGCACACCTCTATAATACCCGGCGTGTGTAATCACTCCTCGCCCTGGTATCTGTCTACTAACCTGAGCCTGATATCTGACCCTGAGCCTGCTGTCCCCTTTCTTGACTTCTGATCTGATCCGACCTGACCTGATCCCTGTCCTGGACATTCCCTTCCTGCCCATTCCCTGTCTGCAGCTTCTTCTGTGATCTCCTCGTATTAGGGTTGCCACCTTTTCCTCAAGCCAAACCCGAACACGCCACTACATATGGTGGGTGTGGCCATATTGAGGGAGGGGCTTCACAAAGCATGATTAAATAAAACAAAATAATTATTTTACCTATAAAATATGCTTACTTTGCTGTGCCACAAGTAAGAGTCTCACTGACATGAATAAACCTCAGCACAATCATTTAAATAAAACTCTTCCATTACTACAGAGGTAAGTGCAGTGGAGATCAGGGGGCATTAGTTCACCTTTTAATTTTCATTAAGTACAGAGGGTATTACAGTATGTGCAGGGAGGGAGTGCAGAATTTTACAAACAGTATATACAAGAGTGTGGCGCGTATGTTGGTATGTGTAGGAAAGGAGTGCAAAGTGTAAGACATTATGTACAGGAAATGAGTGCAGAGGTTAGGTATTACTTGCAGGAAAGGAGTGAAGAGGGTGTAACAGTGACCAGTATATGCAGTAGAGGAGTGTGGAGGGCTATGATGGGAGCACTATGTACAGGAGAGGAGTGTGGAGGGTATGATGGGAGCACTATGTACAGGAGAGGAGTGCGTGGGTATGATGGGGGCAGTATGAACAGGGAGAGGAGTGTGGAGGGGTATGACAGTGGGCAGTATGTACAGGAGAGGAGTGTGGAGGGTATGACAGTGGGCAGTATGTACAGGAGAGGAGTGTGGAGGGTATGACAGTGGGCAGTATGTACAGGGGAGAGGAGTGTGGAGGGTATGATGGGGGCAGTATGAACAGGAGAGGAGTGTGGAGGGGTATGACAGTGGGCACTATGTACAGGGAGAGGAGTGTGGAGGGGGTATGATAGTGGGCACTATGTACAGGAGAGGAGTGTGGAGGGTATGATAGTGGGCAGTATGTACAGGAGAGGAGTGTGGAGGGTATGACAGTGGGCAGTATGTACATGAGAGGAGTGTGGAGGGTATGACAGTGGGCAGTGTTGTACAGGAGAGGAGTGTGGAGGGTATGACAGTGGGCAGTATGTACAGGAGAGGAGTGTGGACGGGTTATGATGGGGGCAGTATGAACAGGAGAGGAGTGTGGTTGGTATGACAGTGGGCACTATGTACAGGAGAGGAGTGTGGAGGGGTATGATAGTGGGCACTATGTACAGGAGAGGACGTGTGGAGGGTATGATAGTGGGCAGTATGTACAGGAGAGGAGTGTGGAGGGTATGTAGCTCTAAACATGTAACCTAAAAAAATTTAAAGCATCGCTTAGGATACCAAAAAAAATCGTGCTAACTTTAGTGTTTTTTTTTTCAATGAATGAAACAGTTTATTTCCAAAAAAAAAAAACATGTTTGAAAAATTGCTGCACAAATACAGTACCGTGCTAGAGCTGCACAATTAATCGTTAAAAAATTGTGATGTCGATTCAACCCCCCTGACATCTCCAATGCAGAGTTTGCTGATTCTTTCATATAACAAGTGGAGAGACTTTCAGCTGTCAAAAGAAAATATCTGGACAGTCTGCTAAGTTAGCAGGAAATATTGTAACTAACGCTTTCTTCATAGAACAAAGGGATAAACTTCTGTGTGTAAAGAAAATATCCAGGCAGTCTGCCAAGTTTGTAAACAACATGAAACATTGTAACCAACTTCCTTTTTAGATTAAACTTCTGTGTGTAAATGCAAGAAATGTAACCACTTAAAGTCCAACACTTGTTAAAAAGCAATATTTTTTGCTAGAAAATTACTTGAAACCACCAAACATTATATATATATTAGCAGAGACAAAAATGGGAATTGCTGCAATATTTTATGTCACGCTGCATTTGCCCACTTCATTGAATAATAAAAACCATGAAAACAAAACAGTAAAGTTAGTCCATTTTTTTTTTTTTTCATTTTAATGTGAAAGATGATGTTATGCCGCACGAATCGTGAGAGAATCGTCATCTATCTTCTAAGCAAAAAAATTGCAGTTGTCGTTTTAGCCAGAATCGTGCAGCTCTATACCGTGCAACATAAAAAGTTGCAAAGACCACCATAGAGTAATTTTCTAGCAAAAAATTAATGATGATTTTTTTTCTCAGTCTGCTGCAGTGTGTCAGCTTGTATTTATAATGGCCGCTCTGTATGTAGCTTCTGACAGGCTGTGCAAGCAGCCCCGTATCTCCAGAACCATAAATGATAGCCATCCCATATTTTGACCAGTTGTGGGGTAGGTCTTCAACTGACTACCCCCCAAATGTGGGGTTTCTGTGACCTCTGGTCATCGAGCTACAACCCCCGCTCCATCAGCCCCTCTGTTAATCCGGCCCTGTATGGAGGGGGGGGGCAGGACTGTATGTATGGCTGTGGATGGTATATGGAGGGGGGGCAGGACTGTATGTATGGCTGTGGATGGTATATGCAGGGGGGGGGCAGGGACTGTATGTATGGCTGTGGATGGTATGGAGGGGGGGCAGAACAGTATATACGGCTGGGGATGGTAATGGTATATGCAGGGGGGGCAGAACTGTATGTTTAGTGTATGGTGGGGGTAGTGTATGGTCCGCCCATCCACCCACCTCCATGTGTATTCTGTAGCCAGTCAGAGAAGAGCTGAGCACTCTGTGTCCCATGTGTCCTCTTCCACTCTGCAGCACACAATGCAGACGGAGGGCGCGCCGGAGGGAGGGAGGGGGAGGGGGCTAGCACAGTGAGAAGTTGCACACATGTTACAGCCCGATGCACACATGTTTACAGGGGGCTAACAGAGAGCACTGCTGCGGGCGGGCACACCTTCTACTAACACTCAGGCAAGCTGGTGGAGCCGGGGATGTGCAGCTCTGTTGCGGCCGGGCCAGGATGGACGGCTAAAAAAATGTGCCCGGGTCTCAGGAGGCTTCAAAACCGAGCACATGTGTCCAAACCCGGACTGTCCGGGTCAAAACCGGACAGGTGGCAACCCTACCTCGTATATGACCTCGGCTTGGCTTTTGGTTTATGATTACGGCATTTCCACTTCACTTATATATGCTTTGTTTTTATTTGTGCACTGTTTGTCTTCACCTGTTTTGTTCACCTTGTAAATAAACACCTTTTATTTCACTGCATACAGTGTTGGTCTCCTCTGTGTAGGACGGCACACAGTACTGGTCTATTTAGAATCCCTGACACTGATTCAATCAGTGTTCCATCTCTATCTACTATCACACGAGCAGGTCTAGCACAGGCAGCACAGCCGAACACAGATCCAGCTCTCACACACAGCCAGAGATGCCCGATGTCAGCAGGAGAGAGGGGAGTGCTGCAGTCAGCAACAGCTCAAAGCAGCCTCAGGACAGGCAGCCTACCAGCCCTGGTGATGAGAGAGAGAGAGTGACAGACTCGGCAGCAGCAGCTGCAGGCAACCGCAAAGCAGTTAAAAAAAATGATTTTAAAAAAAATTTGTTATAAAAATAAATAAAACAAATATATATAAAAAATAAAAAAAAAAACATTTATTAAAAAAAGGGGGTTTGAACACATGGGGCCCTGGGGACCTCTGAGCCCTTTAATAAAAATATATCTATATATAAAAAAGAGAAGAAAAAAAATAAATAAAATATAAAAAAAATTAAAAAAATTTATAAAAAAAGGAGGGTTGTCCTCCGGGGGCCCTGGGGACCTCTGTGCCTTTTAATAATAATACTAACAATAATAATAATTTATATATATATATATATATATATATATATATATATATACACATTTAATAAAAAAAGGGGGGTGGTCATCTGGGGCCCTGGGGATCTCTGGGCCCCTGGGGACCTCCAGACCCCTAAAAAAAAGGGGGGGTTGCCATACGGGGCCCTGGCGGCCTCCGGGACCCTGGGGACCTCCGGACTTCTAAAAAAAAAAAAAAAAATGTTAAAAAAATATTTTTTTTTTTATAAAAAAATAAATAAAAAAAAGGAGGGGTTTGCCATCTGGGGCCCTGGTGGCCTCCGGGCCCCTGGGGACCTCCGGACCCCTAAAAAAAAAAAAAAAAAAATTTTTTTTTTTTAAAGCCAATGTGAAATGATTGCCTCGGGGGGGGCAATTGCCCCGTTGCCCCCCCCCTGGATCCGCCGTTGCATGGGGTTTGGGTTCCCACTTTATTCATGTACTTGAAGCACTTTACTCTCAACCAAGTGCACAAATTAAACAACATGGTCATCTTTCTTAGACACCATGGGCCAAATTCAGATAGCCCGCCGTAACTTTGTGCGGGCGTAGCGTATCTTGTTTACGCTACGCCGTCGTAACTTTGAGAGGCAGGTGCCGTATTCAGAAAGAAGTTGCACCCAAAGTTACGGCAGCGCAGCGTAAATGGGTCGGCGTAAGAGCGCCTAATTCAAAATAGGCAGGTAGGGGGCGTGATCCATGTAAATGAATCGTGACCCAGCGCAGTTGATGCTTTTTTCCAAACTGCGCTGGCGCCGGCCGTGAACGTATCCCAGTGCGCATGCTCCAAATCACGTAGCAAATAGTCATTGAAAACTACGTGAAGTAACTTACGCCCAGCCCCATTCCGAATCGGCTTACGCAAACAACGTAAACGACATACAATACGACGCTGTCCCGACGTCCATACTTAACATTGGCTCTGCCTCATATAGCAGGGGTAACTTTACGCCGGACTTACGCTTACGCAAACAATGTAAATACGACGACCGAGCGCAAGTACGTTCGTGAATCGGCGTATCTAGCTCATTTGCATATTCAACGCATAAATCAACGGAAGCGCCACCTAGCGGCCAGCATAAATATGCAACCAAGATACGACAGCGTAAGAGACTTACGCCGCTCGTATCTTAGCTAAATTCCGACGTATCTATTTTCTGAATACAGAAAAAAGATACGCCAGTGCTTCTTAGAAGTTACGCGGCAGTACCCCTGCAAAGATTTTATATATATAATTAGGGGTGCACCGATACATCGGTGACCGATACATATCAGCCGAAAACAGCTGTTTTGGCGACATGCCGAAACAGCCTAAAAATTGCCGTAAAGAAGATGGCCGCTGGGCTGTCACGGCTCCGTCCTCTGCCTCTGCCTATGGCGAGTGCACTGCACGAGCAAACGAGTGTCACTGCCAAACTGTCCCTCCTGATACGATCAGCTATTCAAAAATGGCGCCGGGTGGCGCCATTATGTATCTGCGCATGCCGAGCGGATACAAGCTTTCCTGAGCCCCCGGCGCATGCACAGATACGTAATCGCGCCACCCGGTGCCATTTTTGAAAAACCGATCGAGTCAGGAGGACTCAGGAGGGACACTTTGGCAGTGACACTTGTTTGCTCGTGCAGTGCACTCATCATAGGCAGAGGGCGGAGCCGTGACAGTCCAGCCCAGCACAGCACAGCCCTGAGCCCAGCACAGCCATGTCCAGCACAGCAGAGCACAGCCCAGCTTTAAGGTAATAAAGAAGCTGGTGGTGGCAGTAGGTGATGGTGGCAGGAGGTGGTGGGGGCATGAGGTGATGGTGGAAGAAGGTTATGCTGCCACTGTGGAAGGAGGAGGGTGAGGTAAAAGTGGCAGAAGGTAATGCTGGCAGGAGGTGGTGGGGGCATTAGGTGATGGTGGAAAAGGTAAGGGTGACATCGTGACAGGAGGTGGGTGAGGTGATGGTGGCAGAAGGTAATTCTGGCAGGAGGTGGTGGGACAGGAGGTGATGGTGGCAAGAGCCGATTGTGGCAGGAGGTGGGGGTGGTGTGTGCAGGAGGTGGGGGTGGTGAGAGCAGGAGGTGATGGCGGCAAGAGCTGGCAGGAGGTGATGGTGGCAAGAGCTGGCAGGAGGCGATGGCCGCAAGAGCTGGCAGGAGGCGATGGTGGCAGGGGCAGGAGGTGATTGTGGCAAGAGCTGGCAGGAGTTGATGGTGGCAGGGGGTGGTGGGGGCAGGAGGTGATTGTGGCAAGAGGTGATTGTGGCAGGAGGTAGGGGTGGTGTTTTAACATACAATTAAAAAAAAAGAAGAAAAGTCAGTTTTGGTTTAGGTTTCGGCCTGACATTTTTTTTAATTTCAGTTTCGGTTCTGAAATTTCCACTTCGGTGCACCTCTAGACCCACGTTATCAAATGCAAACATTGCTTAGAGAACAAATCAGCATGTGCCATCTATTTTCAGGAAAACAGCATCTGTGACAGTGGCGGAGCTTCTATAGTGGCCGGAGTTGTCATTACAACTACGATCCGCAAGTGTAATGGTTTTACACTTGTCGGATGTTGAAGCGTATCTATGCCAAAGTGATGCTAAGCATCACGCGCATAGATACGAGGCAAAAAAAACAGCGATACGACGGGGTATCTGAGATACTCCGTCGTATCGCCGCTGAGAATCGGGCCCATAGGCTCTAGTAGGCTTCCTGATTACAGCCTGTGGGCTCTAATCGTCTCCCAAACTGCTGTGCGTTCCCTGTTTAAACAATGCTGTGTTAGAGAATCGCTTCCCTAACACTGACCCGCCTCTCTCTCGCCGGATCTGGTTACTGGTCAACCTGATTGACTGAAGCGACAGGCGCTGTGATTGGATGCCTATCAGGCGTCCAATAATAGCAGTGATTACATCGAGAACGGGAGAAGGGGAAACAGGCTACATTTGATGGAGAAACTGGCTGCATTTGATGGGGAAACTGGCTGCATTTGATGGGGAAACTGGCTGCATTTGATGGGGAAACTGGCTGCATTTGATGGGGAAACTGGCTGCATTTGATGGGGAAACTGGCTGCATTTGATGGGGAAACTGGCTGCATTTGATGGGGAAACTGGCTGCATTTGATGGGGAAACTGGCTGCATTTGATGGGGAAACTGGCTGCATTTGATGGGGAAACTGGCTGCATTTAAAGGGAAACTGGCTGCATTTAAAGGGAAACTGGCTGCATTTGATGGGGAAACTGGCTGCATTTGATGGGGAAACTGGCTGCATTTGATGGGGAAACTGGCTGCATTTGAAGGGGAAACTGGCTGCATTTGATGGGGAAACTGGCTGCATTTGATTGGGAAACTGGCTGCATTTGATGGGGCAACTGGCTGCATTTGATGGGGAAACTGCCAAAAATTGATGGGCCAGCCGCCACTGGATCGAAGTAAATTTATTGCCATTTATTAAGGGGTTCATAGAAGTGCTCTAAGTACAACATTCACTGGCCAGCAGTGCTGTCAAATTATTATTTAATCATCAAGCTATCAGCTATTGGCATTCCCTGTACCAGTTACTGGTAGTGAACCATATAAAGCACGATGACAGCTCACAATAAAGGTTTAAACGGGCAGTTTTGCAAGCATTAAAAAGCTGATCTCCAGGAAAACAACAAAATACACTGATAATAATACATATATGAGAGTTGTTAAACATTGCAAAGGATTCCTATTTCCGTTCGTTCATTCTAGAGATTTGTACAGCTTTGCAAGGCAGCACAGCCAGCCTGTACCACAGTTAGGTCATACATCTAGATCAGGGCTGGCAAACTCAAATTCATCGGGGGCCGCCTTAGCAGTATGGTGGCCCTCAAAGGGCCGGTTGTATCTATAAGACTAATGTGACTAATGTGTCCACTATTTATTATGGGATGGGGTATGGTGGGGTGGGCTACCTGACATGCATGGACCTACCTGACATACACAATGACTTCACCTACATGACATACATGGACCTACCTGACATACATAGACTTCACCTACCTGACATACACTGACCTCACCTACCTGACATACATGGACCTACCTCACATACACTGACCTCACCTACCTGACATACATTGACCTACCTGACATACACTGACTTCACCTTCCTGGCATACATGGACCTACCTGACATACATGGACCTCACCTACCTGACATACATGGACCTACCTGACATACACTGACTTCACCCACCTACCTGACATGCATGGACCTACCTGACATACATAGACCTACCTGACATACACTGACTTCACCTACCTGACATACACTGACCTCACTGACCTGAAATACACTGACCTCGTGGGACGTGTGACGTCCATCATAGGCGCCGCAGACTCCACAAGGCGGCAATTACAAGCCTTCTCCAGTCAGGTAGGTGAAGTCAGTGTATGTCAGGCAGGCTCCAGAAGGCGGGACCTAGGCAGCCGACGCCGCCGGGTGTACCAAGATGGCCGACTGCTCAGGAGCTAGGCCAAAGCCACAGCCTTTCCTAAGGCCGAGGGAGTGGTGCGCTCCATGGATCGACCCGTTCGGATCACGGATGCGCGGGCCACATGGCTAACTGCTAAATGTACCAAGCTTAGAATGGTTAAAGTGTACAGTATGTTAAATCTTACATTAAACCTCACTTATTAGCTCCCTTTTGGGCATGTCTTCTTATATCTGCTTGATAAGTTCTGTTAAAAAAAAAGCCTGTTAATTCTTCTAGAAGTGAGCATTTGAATTCCTATTAGCTTTAAGGGCCCTTTCACACATGCGGGCAGTATGTCCTTATTTCATCCATCCTTTTTTTGGATGAAATACAGACATACATGTATCCCTATGGGATAGCGGGCGTCAGCGGATGAACATCTCACCGGTCCCCGCTATGGTCCAATTTTGCAGACGTAGAAAAATCCTATTTTGGGTACACACGGACGGTGTTCAGGGGGAACCGCCCTGCCATCTGCCGGAGCGATCCCCGCTGAGCAAGCGGATGAGACATGCATGGATCCTCACAGGGTCCGTACATGTCAAAGGGGCCTAAATGTGCGGCCCTGAAATCCCAAGCAGTGCTATCAGACCTACTAGCTCCTTATCTGGACTACAGAACACATCTTCCCCATGTTATCTGAGAAGGTATTCTGTAATCTAAATAAGCAAAGAGCAGTACAGTGAGTGTTGCAGGATAAGAAGTTTGTTAAAAGGAAATAAAAGCCTTCAGACACGTAAATAGCAAGCTGGCTCAAATCTTGCGAGACATTCATCAGCTAGGCAGTACAGTATCACTCTCTTCTTGCTGTCCTTGGTGTTTTTCAAAGATAATGCTCTGACACCTTGATGGAGTAAGAGCTCGGGACCATCAAGTTCTATAAATTTTTAATTGACAGGAAGATTAGTATAATTTTTCAGCATACAGCAACCTTTCATATTACGTTGTTGGTGTTATGCCAGGAGAGAGAACTAGATACTGGTCGTCAGCTATTTGAGCTCTGCTGATAAATACTGCCAAGAGCATATATGTACTTTAAAGATTGCACCATATGCTTGTTCTACCATATAATGAGGTACACAGCCAATATGTTCTACAGCTAAACAAAAACCTTACACAAGCACTCTCATCTCTACAAGCAGATACATTATAAAGTCAATAGTTTGTGGCCACCTGATCATCACACCTGGTATTTGGTCAGGATATATTGCTCAATTTCAGCCAATTCCAGCTTAATTATCCCAAATTTGGAGCCATGGGTGATCCGCAACAAACATCAACCAGAAATTCAGCAACTGGTTGTAAAACCGTCCATTAGCCCAGGTTCACACTGGGTACGATTTAGTTCGATTTGAGATGCGATTTCACATGTGAAATCGCATCTCAAATCGGCGGCAATTGCGGGCAATGACACCGTCCTAATCGGTGCGACTCCGCATCTGCGGCGCTGCACCGATTTCAAAAAGTAGTTCCTGTACTACTTTTTGCAATTTCAGGACGCGATTTACATTGACATCTGTGCAGAACCCTGCACAAATGTCTCCTAAATCGCGCCGAAATCGGAACTGCCAGAGGGAGTGAAATCGCGCGAGTTCAGCTGAAATCGCACGATTTCACTCCCGCAGCCCAGTGTGAACCAGGGCTAAAACAGAGACTGCATGCGACAGTCACTGTTTGGGAAATAAAACTTCCGCAGGTGCGCAGGCTGTCTGTGTACAACAGCGGGTCCCACATGTTCCTTCAGGAAACAAGTGACTTGGGCCGATCTACAAATGTATACCCACCATATTATTATTATTATTATACAGGATTTATATAGTGCCAACAGTGTGCTCAGCTCTTTACAACATCAGGGAAGACAGTACAGTTACGATACAATTCAATACAGGAGGGATCAGAGGGCCCTGGTGTCAGGGCTGGGCTTAGCCCTTTCTTCTCTGTGCTTTGTTAACATCACAAAAGACTTTCTCCTGCGTTCCTGTTGAAGACCTGCTTGACTACGTTCCCTCTGGCTACAAATCCTGCTTGCTGTACTACTACCTTTATCGCTGGCTCTTGGACATTGGCTTGGCCGACTACCCGATCCAGTTACTGAACTCTGGCTATGTTTTGACTACGCTTACTCGGTTTACCCTTTTATTTTATACTATTAAACAAGTGTGATTTATCTGTACTTCTGTCTCGGTCTGATTCATGGTTTCTGACACCTGCTCATTAGAGCTTACAATCCTGAAGGCAAACAGTACATGGACATCGCTTCAAATTATTGAGTTTAGGTTTTTCCAGTGGAGGGTGCTGTTAATAGTACAACATACCAGACAATAGAGGCAATTCTGTGCTTTCAAACTTGTGGCAACAGTGTGGGGAAGGCAGGCTTGTGTCTGCCCGTTCACAAACCAGGTTCATTAGGACATAGTTGATAAGTTTGGTGTGAAAGAACTGCACAGAGCCCTCGCTTCAGTGTTACTGAACACCTTTGGGCAGTGGTGGAACTACTGTCATAGCAGCCCACGCAACCGATATTACAGAAGATGTGGCCAGCACCCTTGTAGTTTGTTAGGGCTGTCTGTCCATGAAGTTGCTGCCATTTGGCATATTCTTCCTATGTCCAGACCCCCGATACTAGGTCCTGGAAAGTTTATTTTAGCACCTGGTGTCAGTGACAAGTAAATAGGCAATTATGGCAGGCACAGCACTATGAAGTGCCTCATGCGCTGTGGCATTAGAAGAATTGTGATATCTCTGACTTTTCAGTCCAACAAGACTGTCTATTACTCTGAAATTCCTCTTGCCGTTCCTATTGCCGTTCTATGGAAGCAGTAAGTTTAACCACTTGCTACCCGCCTGCCGTCAAATGACCGCGGGCGGGTAATTCTCTGTTCCTGACTGCACGTCATATGATGTCATGTCATTTAAATCGGCTGCACGTCCCTGTCAGGGAGAGAGGAGACCGATTGTGTCCCTTGTACATAGGGACACAATCGGTCACCTCCCCCAGTCACCCCCCCTCCCCCTACAGTTAGAACACACCTAGGATATACATTTAACCCCTTCCCCGCCCCTAGTGGTTAACCCCTTCCCTGCCAGTTACATTTATACAGTTATCAATCCATATTTATAGCATTGTTCACTGTATAAATGTAAATGGTCCCAAAAATGTGTCAAAAGTGTCCGATTTGTCCGCTATAATGTCCCAGTCCCGAAAAAAAAAAATCGCAGATCGCCGCCATTCCTAGTAAAAAAATAAATAAAAAATAAATCATAATTATGTCCCCTATTTTGTAGGCAATATAACTTTTGCGCAAACGAGTCACTATACGGTTATTGCGATTTTTTTACCAAAAATATGTAGAAGAATACGTATCTGCCTAAACTGAGATAAAAAAATGTTTTTTTTTTTTTTTAAATGGGATATTTATTATAGCAAAAAGCAAAAAATATTGTGTCTTTTTTCAAAATTGTCGCTCTTTTTTTGTTTATAGCGCAAAACAAAAAACGCACGGGCGATCAAATACCACTAAAAGAAAGCTCTATTTGTGGGGAAAAAAAGGACGTCAATTTTGTTTGGGAGCCACATTGCACGACCGCGCAATTGTCAGTTAAAGCAACGCAGTGCCGGAAGCTAAAATTTTGTCTGGGCAGGAAGGGGGTGTAGGTGCACAGTAGGCAAGTGGTTAAAGAGCACACCAAATGCTTAAAATAACTTCTTTAATAACTTCACTTTTCTTCATATAAAATACTGCTGCTTTGCAGCAGACAGTCCATGTACAAAACACGTGATGAATAAAGTATAACAGAAAATGGTGGTTCAAATATTCAATCTTGTCATTTAACATAAGATGGTGGATGTATTTCTTTCTTCAGTATTTACTCTCTCTGGGCCAGATTCTCAGAGGCGCTAAGACGGAGTATCTCAGATACCCCGTCGTATCGCCGTTTTTTTTGCCGGGTATCTATGCGAGCTACACCTGAACATCCGACAAGTGTAATACCATTACACTTGCGGATCGTAGTTGTAATGACAACTCCGGCCACTAGGTGGCCTTTACGTTGTTTTCACATTTGCCTATGCAAATGAGGCTACTACGCAGATTCCCGAACGCTTTTACGCTGCCCCGTCGCGTACGTCGTTTTCGTCCGCGTAAGGTTACCCCTGCTAATATGAGGGGTAACCTTACGCAGTACCGTCGGGTGCCATTGGATGCCATGTTAAGTATGGCGTCAGGTCAGCGTCGGCTTTTTCCGTCGCTTACGTCATTTTACTAACTCGTTCGCGAATAGGGCATTGCGTAGTGACGATCACGTCGTTTTGACGTCGGTTTCAACAACGCTTAATTTTCTTTGAATTACGACGTGAGCTGGAGCATGCGCACTGGGCGTAGTGTTTTACGCTCGAAATTATATGAGAATCTGGTTTCTCTGAAAGGTATAACTGTGGTTTGAAGGTATGAAGGTTTGTTATGGTTCGGGTTTGCAGGGTTAGCTTAGTTTGAAGGTTTGGCTTAGTTTGATTTGGCTTAGTTTGATTTGGCTTAGTTTGATTTGGTGGAACTACAAGTGAACAAACAGCTAAATCAGTATACAGTTCTAATCACACTATTTACAATAAGAACATATATATATAACTGTATAATCAATTTCGCCCTCTGCGTCCATAAAACTGATCTGTATCTCTCTGTGTGTCTGCTCCATGTGGCTTTGTGTCTGTGGAACAATCTGCAGAGGACATGTACAGCACTAGGAACCTCCCAGACAGAGTGGATGCAAAGCTGGTTGTGACTGGTCAAGACTTTGCTTAATGTGAGATTAGCTGTGATTGGGCCAAGGCCTGTGATGAGTCACAAAAGCTTAACTCTATGCTTGCTGGTATGAATTAAACTGTGAATTGCTTTGCTTCTTCTGTCCCATACAAACAAATGACTTTTAAAGGCATATTTTTCTTTTGCTTCTGTGAACACAACATACAATTGTTATATAACATCCAAACACAAAATCACAGTGAATAACTCTGCCTTTGTCTCTCACATATAAAAATGTGCTCTACATTAGGTTCTTAGCAGGTTTAGCTGTATATACATGTAGGTTATTTTAGCTACCTAGGACTGGTTCTAGCTGGCCAGCTACACTTCCACCAAAATTACCTATAAATCTTGTTCCCTATAGTAGGATGTGAACATGAATTTAGGGAATTTTCTATCAGGTTCTCAACTTCCCAAGTGTCTTTTATCACTTTCAAGTAGAACAACTAACTTCTGTATAGGACGTTCCAACTTAGAGTGGAGTGGTGAGACGTTTTCCCTTTTGAACATCTGGCTAGTCTTTCAAGTATGTCATCTTGACATTTGGCAGCAGTGCTTAATGTTTGTACAACCTTTACTTCTGGATCACCCATAGACAATTCTGTGTAACCTTCGCTGTGTATGATCTCCTTTTCCCAAAGGAACTCTGGACCGGTGAACCAATTAGAATTTTTCAATTCTGATACATTCAGACCTCTTGAAGCATGATCTGCCGGGTTATGCTTTGTATCAATGTGATGCCAATGTTCCGGATTTGTCATTTCCCGAATTTTCTGAACTCTGTTGGTGACAAAGACATGGAATCTTCGAGCTTCGTTGTTTATGTATCCTAGCAAAAACGTCTTTTAAAACGACAACTTGTGAGTCTGTCCTTTTTGTGAAAAAAAAATATTGACCTTTCATCTATTTTTCGCAAAAAACGACTCTAATTCTTCTCTTAGAAACTTGCTTACTGATGCTGAAACAACAGCTGCTGTCAGTTCAAGTCTTTGTATTGTCTGAATACTGGTAGGTGCAACTCTGGTCTTTCCCATAACCAGGGCATAATGTATTTTTCCTTCTCCTATCACTCTGATGTAGGAGCACTGACCATAGCCATAACTACTGGCATCTGAAAAGTGATGAAGTTCTATTTTCTTGTACTCTCCGAAATCATGAGGTACAAAACATCTGGGTATCCGAACTTCTTTCAAATTTTGCAAGTCTCTTATCCAAGTCTCCCACCTTGGCCTCAAATCTTCAGGTATGGGTTCATCCCAGTGGATCATATATATAAGCCACTGCAGAGAGAATGGTACGTCTGGTTGCAACTTTCTCTTCAAAGGATACTTCAAAGAAGAACTCATCGTTCTCTACATTCCATCCCAAGCCAAGTACATTCTGAACTGGAAGATGATCATAATTGAGATCTACATTCTTCATTGTTGATGCACGTTCAGAGTCACTGATGGATTCCAGTACCTCTCTGTTGTTTGAGATGAATTTGTGAAGGCGCAGGTTTCCTCTTGCGCATAATTCTTGACTTTCCTTTACTAATTTGATAGCAGATTCTGTGGACTCTAGACTTATAAGACCATCATCTACATAGAAGTTTTTCTTAAGAAAATTTGCTGCTGATGGACAATCCTTTTCATTTTTATTAGCCAAGTACTTCATACCATAATTGGCGCAACCTGGAGACGATGCTGCTCCAAACAAATGTACTTTCATTCTGTATTCTGCTGGCTCTGTATCTGTATCTCCGTCCTCCCACCATAGGAACCTCAGGAAGTCTCTATTTTCGTTCTTCACATGGAACTGGTGGAACATTTTTTCAATGTCACACATGACCGCTATGGGATACTTTCTGAATCTACAGAGTACTCCAGGCAGAGTGTTTGTAAGATCTGGTCCTTTTAGTAGATGATCGTTCAATGCAACACCATCATACTTTGCTGAGCAATCAAATACTACTCTAATTTTATCTGGTTTCTTTGGGTGGTAAACACCTTGATGTGGGATGTACCACACTTCTACTTCTTTAGGTTGGTTATTCACCTTCTCTGCATGTCCTTCTTCAAGGATGCCTTCTTTGAATTTCAAATAATCCTGCTTGAATTTAAGATCTCTTCCCATCTTTTTCTTCAAGCATTTCAATCTTGCTAAGGCAAGATTTCTGTTATTTGGCAGACGAGGTCGTTCTCTGAAGGGTAAGGGCATTCCAAGATAACCTTGATGATTCTGCTGAATACTTTCTTCTAGAGTGTGTACGAACTTTATGCCTTCTTAGGATACACTCTTCTCTTCAGAACTTATGTCTGTGAAGTCAGATTCAAGGATCTTGATTACCTTTGCTGAACTTACAGTTGGTAGCTCTTGGACAGATATTCAATGGCACAATCCTGTCACCTGTCTTGAGTTTGCAATCTGCTGTTTTCCTCCAACAACACCCCATCCTAGATCAGTTCGAACAGTGTAGGGTTCACCCTTACCTCCTGTGATTACCTCTCGTGGCACCAAAGCTTCGGGACAATCGTAGCCTATCAACAGTCCGACACCAAATTCCTTCAGCGAGGACATCTCATGAGATATGATAGATAGGTGCTCCCATTTTTTGGCTGTTTCACAGGTAGGTATACGATCTCGATCTAGAGGTATGTCATCTTTCATATAAGATGGAGGTAGATTTAATGTGATGTTTGAATGAAGTCCTCTAACTCTCAGTCCTTTAACCTTTTTGACTATTCACTAATGTGTCTCTCCCCGTCATTATGGTGAGCTTGAGCTTCACTGGTTCTGTAGCCACTTGTAATTTCTTGCAGATTTCTTGATCAATGAAGGTGACGTCACTTTGGGCATCCAGTAGTGCATAGGCGTATACCTTCTTGTTCCTCCTTTTAGGATTTGAAATGCACACTGGTACAACCATTGATGTGCCGTTGCTTTCTCCTTCCCTTATTCTGCTAGAGAATACTGATACTTTCTTTTCTTCCTCAGCATCTTTAGGTATTGAGGATTCATCCTTCTTTGGACGTTCTTCATGCAGTGGCGTAGGATGGCGTCCTTTGCAGACGCTGCATGTAGCCTTTTTCTTACACTCCTTTGTAACATGGCCTATTCTTAAGCATCCAAAACACAGTTGGTTCTCAAGTATACATTTTTTCTTTTCATTTGAGGACTTCTCTTTCAATTGTTGGCACTTGTGTATGGAGTGGTTCTCTCCACAGAACATGCACTTAAAGGTAGTCTGAGGATTTGTCGGTTCTGTCTCTTTACTGAACCCAGTAGTGACTTTAAGCTTGCTTTCACAGGTATCTAGACCTTTAGCTGCTGTGTTGATTGCAAAACTAGTTGCTTCTTGCACGTCTTGTATCTCTCGCAGGCCGTTTCTGAATCCTAAGGATTTTAAGGCATAAGATGCTGTTACTGGATTAACATGCTATTTGTGCTTCCCTATTAACGAACTCTGAGAACTTTTCAAAACTTGGGGAAGTCCTTATTTACCAGATCTAACTGTTCAGTCAGCCGGCCGGTCAGGAGGGGAGTGGGGGCGAGCGATTGCCCCCCCCCATCTAGAAGCCACTTCTTCAGGTAGCTCTTGGCTAGCATCCTGTGATTTTCTAGATAGTCGTTCAGTACTTCTAGGGCCCCTTCCTCGTACATGTGGGATGGCATTGCTGCGGGGTATGCTTGCAGGAAATCACCATACTCTTGGGAGTTTGAAGTGTTCCTTGGGACCTATTTTAAGGCCAGTTACCAGCCCCCCACCCTAAGTGAATGAGTATCCCTCGTACCCCTACCCATTCACTAAGAAAGGATGACCATATATTGCATTTAACTTTTCACACAGGCTTGTTTATAGGCTTCTTCGTCTGTTTTATAGAAGTTGCCTTCAAGGGCTTTCATTGCTTTTCCACCAACATATCTCTGAAGGTAGAATAACTTGTCAACTGGTCTGGAACAATGATGCTCAATGATCTTGCCTTCCACTCTATGAACTTCAGTATGTCTCCTGAAAATACAGTAGGTTCTGGAATGGGAAGTCTTGCTGGGACTGTTCTCTGCCGTCCTGCTGGGACAATAGTCGCAACATTCTCCTGATCATTGTAGTGACATCTAGGAGTAAAATTATCCTGTTTTATTTTTTCACTTAGTTCTAAATTAAGTGAGCCTCTCTTTTCGTCTTTCTGAGCAGAGATGGAATGGCAATTACTTTTTTCTTCACTACATACTGAAGGTTCCCTTTTATTCTCCTGGATGCATGGAGGCGAGTAGGAGTCTGCTTCATCACTTAGCACAGATTTGGACGTATGACTACCATTCATGTCCTCTTCGTGTACTCTTAGTCTGGCTTCTATAATCTAAACTTCTTTCAACGGTCTTTCCAGAACTTGTCCATTTCATCACCATGGCGACAGTGTGCCTCCATTTGAGCTTCCATTTTATGGGGGGCGCTGTGCCTCCATTTGAGCTTCCATCTGATGGCGCTGTGCCTCCATTTGAGCTTCCATCTGATGGCGCTTTCGCCTCCATTTGAGCTTCCCATCTGATGGCGCTGTGCCTCCCTGGATACGGGTCTGCTACGGATTTGGAGACCCCCACGCTGCGCTTCAATCGGCAGCTTCCATCTCGATTTCTGCTTTCTTGAGGGGGGAACCCAGCAAGTTGTTCAACAAGTCCGGTGGGGACTTTTCAGGATTTATAACAAACGCCGGTTAGAGTATTGGTGAGGACTCTGATGTGTGACTGGCATGTGCTTTTCTGCTAGTGAACGGAAGCCTGTCCCACTTGAGATTGTGGTTCCCCGTGCTAAGGACCTAGCATAGTCTCTTGTGAAGCGGCAGGCACTGTACATGTAGGTTCATTTTTCTTTCTCGCCTTAAGCTTACATCATAGTGACTGGCTTCAAATGATAATTCTGTCATGAGCTTTACTAAATCTTTAGTGACTGCAGTACATGTAACCATGTTCCTCACAATATCCTGAGAAGGTGTCATGGATGACCGCAGATTGACATATACTGCCATAATCTACACACGATCAAACCAAAATCCCCGTCGGCAGACAGCAGGGTGAAGTGGCGGTGACGTTGACGCTGCCACGTCACCATCACCAGGAAGTAAAACACTTCCGCGCATGCGTCGAATCCATTTGACGCATGCGCGGGCAAATATGTCTGCTGGTTAGCGTACTAACCAGCTGACATGTCGGACGGACGGGTTTAAAGCATGCTTTAAAATCTGTCTGCTGGAAAAACCCATCTGTCCGCCCGTACACGCGATCGAATCTATCTGCTGAAAAAAAAAAACATCTGAGGAACCTCATTTCTACCCTCTCGCTCCTTTGTATGGATATTAGACCTCTATAAACTCCATTATACCAAACGAACATATCCTTCTTGTAGATATATTCCCCCCCCCCCCCCCCCGAGCTTAACATTTTAAACCTCGACACAAAATAAGCTTCATGATGTCAACTCCTATATAACAGATCTGTTCCTTCAGGAGGTCAAAAGGCAAATTAGGCTGTATTATTATACAAATTGTCTTAAATGCCTATTTAATGTTGATGTCTTGTAAATGCTTCTGTTCTGTTTTTTCTAAATTGAGATAAGTCTACTAATGTACAGTATGTCATGATAATATGTATCCTGTCTCTTTAACCACTTTAACCACTTGTCCACTTGTCAAATGACGGCGGGCGGAGGACTCCATTGTCCTGACATCACGTCATGTGACGTGATGTCTTTTTAAAGCAGCAGGTGGGCGCGCGCGCGCACCCGCCGCTCTGCTGGGATCCCGGTGCGAGTGCCCGGCGGCAATGATCGCCGTCGGGCACACGCGATTGCCCAGTAACTGAGCGGGGACGTGGAGCTCTGTATGTAAACACAGAGCTCCACGTCCTGTCAGGGAGAGAGGAGACCGATGCTGTGTCCCTTGTACTGTACATAGGGACACAATCGGTCACCTCCCCCAGTCACCCCCCCCTCCCCCTACAGTTAGAACACTCATAGGACACACATTTAACCCCTTCCCCGCCCCCTAGTGGTTAACCCCTTCACTGCCAGTCACATTTATACAGTAATCAATGCATATCTATAGCATTGTTCACTGTATAAATGTAAATGGTCCCAAAAATGTCAGAAAAGTGTCCGAAGTGTCCGCCATAACGTCTCAGTCCCAATAAAAAAATTGCAGATCTCCGCCATTAATAGTAAAAAAAAAAAAAAAAAAAAATGCCATAAACTATCCCCTATTTTGTAAACACTATAAATTTTGCGCAAACCAATCGATAAACGCTTCTTGCATTTTTTTTTTACCAAAAATATGTAGAAGAATACGTTTCGGCCTAAACTGAGGAAAAAAATATTTTTTTTATATATTTTTTGGGTTATTTATTATAGCAAAAAGTAAAAAAATATTGCATTTTTTTCAAAATTGACGCTCTATTTTTGTTTATAGCGCAAAAAATAAAAACCGCAGAGGTGATCAAATACCACCAAAAGAAAGCTCTATTTGTGGGAAAAAAAGGACGCCAATTTTGTTTGGGAGCCACGTCGCACGACGGCGCAATTGTCAGTTAAAGCGACGCCGTGCCGGAAGCTTAAATTTTGTCTGGGCAGGAAGAGGGTGTAGGTGCACAGTAGGCAAGTGGTTAAACTCTGTACTCAGCTATATTGATAAAGTTTTAATAAAATGAGACTGAACTAAAACATCTGAGGAACACGTTGAGCATGAGCTAAAAATAAAATGAATTGTTGCACCTCTCTTCATTCAGATTACACTATTAATATGTGTGAAACTTGGGTGTAAACATTGATAAATAGATCTGTAAAACGAAAAGACTGACAAAGGTAAAATATATTTCATAATTTGAAATCTTTAAAGGAAATACAGTAAAACCTTGATTTTAAGGTAACTTGGTTTGAGAGCGTTTTGCAAGACAAGCAAAATGTTCTAATACATTTTGCCTTGATATACAAGCGTCATGTCACAACTGAGTATAAAAAAGAAGAAAGGAGTCTCTAAGTGTAGCAATATGGTTAAATTTAATGAAGGTACAACATTTAGTGATGTGCAGTGTTTGTTTTCCACCACACATAGCATTTTGCTTTTAGTTCAAAAAGTTCAATTTTGGTCTCATCTGACCAGAGAACCTTTTTCTACGTTTGCTGTGTCCCCCACTAGGCGGCGCTGATAAGACAACAGGAGCTTCCGGAGTTAATTTTTTATATTAACAAGGTAGTGATTTGTGGCTAAGACCAGCTAGCAACCAACGACCTGGAAAGTTATCTCTGGAAGCTCCCGCTGTCTTATCAGTGCTGCTGTGTGTCTATTCAGCTACCTACTCCCTGCTCCGCTCTTACCTTAAATGTCCATGGGCTGGGTTTAAATACATAAATGAGAACACACTCTTATTACTGCAGATGCAGTAAATCCCCCAGAAGACCTTATCTACCTGCTCCAGTGATGCCCAAAGCTATTCCACTATTGGAGGAAGTGGTAGATTTTTATAGTGTTAGCCCTGTGTTGCTCTCTGGCAAACCTCCACTTGTTAGAACATGTTCAAACCGGTATATGACTCAAAGATGACGTCACCAGACGAAACCGGTCGAGCAGGATAGCATTCAGTCGCAAACACTCGTGAGAAAACCATAACTGTTACACCTGATTTTAGTTTGTCTATGTGAGTACCTGACCTTTTGTTAAATAAACTTTTTACCAACTGTATTACACTATATGGGCACTATTTTTTCTTTGAGCCATATACCGGATTGAACATGTTCTAACAAGTGGAGGTTTGCCAGAGAGCGACACAGGGCTAACACTGTGAAGGCCTGGATCTGGTGAGTGAGGGACCCACCAGAGCATGAAAAAAAGTGAGCACTGAGTGAACACTGCCCACTGTATAATAATATATGAAGCACAAAGCACTTTTTTGCACGGACTATTAAAACCAGCATCAGATCATTCAAGACATTCACGGCACTTAGCACTTTAATTTAATAATCTGTCATCGAAATAGCACGGACTTTATTTATTTGTTTACGATTATTTTACCTACATTGTTTATTTTGTGAATTGGTAATACATCATATTGGGTCACACGTGGACCCAGTCACCGTTTGTTTAGCACCAACTAAGCATTTATTATATTTATATATTAATATATTTATTATATTTATACATTTATCCGTATCCACTAATTAAGAGGCGCAACACCTACTACCTCACCCCCATTCACTTTTCATAATCCACCTAGGTGGAATTTCATGTAGGTGTAGCCACTTAAGAATTAGCATATCCTTTCTAGTACCACCACAGTAGCCAAAAATACTTGGAAAAATTCAGATCCGTAGCGCGGGTTCTACCCCCCCCTTTTTTTCAAGTGGTAGATTGCACACCCACATTTTACTCTCTACCAATACCCTGTACCACCCTGACATGTTTAGTTTGCCATATTCCCAAAATAGGGAAACCATATTCCTGATTGGGCTGTATATGTTTCCCTTACTAAGCTACTTTTTATGTCCAGAAAACGAATTGCCCAGAAACACCTTCACGTAATTCATCAACCTTCCTGGAATAGGTCAACATGGAGTTATACCCACTCTGAAATTAGAAAAGTTCACTTACCAACTCAGAGGCAACCTATGTGCCTATGACATATTGTGAGAACTGTGGCTGTTAGTGATTGAACTCCCCTTCCCTACATTAACTTATACAGGTTGACAGCACACAGTAGCTGACACCAGGTGATATTAAATCATAATGATATGTTAAGAAATTCCTCTTTAATTAGGTCAGTTATGGAACGAACATGATGGCAGGGTCACAAAACTGTGGACTGATGATAATTAGAATACCTTTTCGGGAGGCTACATTCTCACGTATTACGCCTTGATGTAATAGTGCTTCGGTCAAATTCTTGTATTTTAGACTCTATATATACCTATGGGTGACCAGCCATACGGCATTGGACTTGTTTTGTATAGCTTGGGTCTACTTGCCAACCAGGCCATAGCTGAATGATGGCTACAGCATGGTCAGATAACTCTAGGTAGGGCGTACTATGACATCCCCCAGAATCGAGCACGCACGAATCGAGCACGCACCTGGGAATGTCCATGACCATCAGGCCTCCCAGACCTGCCCTTTTTAAGGATTGGGGTAAAGGGCCAATAACAGCAGCACTTTACCACATGATCATGCCCTCCAATGACGGCGTGATGACTTGTAAACAAATTGCAGCATGTCCAGTTTGGCTCCTCCCCTCTCATCACACAGATCAGTACAGTGTACCGAAGAGGGGGGAGCCTGGGGCAGCAGCACTCTGGGCTGGATTTTAAGTTCTCACATCGCTGATACATGTCTCATGCATCCATCTATCCATGTCTCATCCATGCTTCATCCATCCACATTCAGGGCTCATCCCTCCCCATTCATGGCTCATCCATCCCCATCCATAGCTCATTTATGGCTCATGCATGCCACATTGGTGATCATCCATGCCACAACAGTGATCATCCGTGACACATCCATGCCACATCAGTACTCATCCATGCCATATGAGTTCTCATCCGTACCACATCCATGATCATCTGTGTCACATACATGTCACATCAGTGATCATTTGTGCCTGCCACATCCATTCTCATCTATGCGACAACCATACCACGTCAGTGCTCATCCGTGCCATGCCACATCAGTGATCATCCGTGCCACATCAGTGATCATCCGTGCAACATCAGTACACCCGTGCCACATCAGTTCTCATCTGTGCCACAACCATGCCAAATCAGAACACCTGATGGTGCTCCTTCGAATATTGGGCCTCTCTATGTGGTCAGGCTGTGGAAAAGTTTCACACGTGTCATTTTTGCTATGTACATGCTATGTGTTAGAGTGTTATAAATGGACAAAAAAAATATGCGGTTTCATATTCAAAAGACTCAATATGCCTCATAGAATATACGTTGGGGTGTTAACTTTACAAAATGAAGTATTTTTGGGGCTTTTCCATTGTCCTGGTGCTCCAGTACCTTCAAATGTGTAAGAGGTAGTCTAATTTATGCTTCTAGAATTCCTGATGGTGCTCCCTGCATGTTGGGCCTCTGTAAGTGGCCAGGCTGTGTAAAAGTCTCACATATGTGGTATACTCGGGAGGAGTATATCGGGGGAGATTCATTTTAAAAACAAAACACTGCCCTGGATTTGTTTGTTTTTGTTCTGTGTGTCTATTTCTACTTCACAGAAACATGAAGCCAGTTCAAAAGTGAAACTAACTGTCATGGACAGTCTGGCCCGCTGGCGGGCACATCGGCACGCACGGGCGCGCGCATTCGCGGCACCATAGCGCGCACGGGAGCGCGCACTAGCGGCGGCGGCGCGCGTGCACGTGGGGACGCCGTTTTGGCGCCAAATCTGGCTTTAAAAGGATCCTGATCCCTGTGCTTCTTGCTGTCCTGTCTACAGCGTCTCTGTGAGCTACCCGCATCTGTGAACCTGATTGAACTGATCCTGACCACCCGGCTTGTACCTGTTAACCTGTTTGCTGCCTGCCCTGACCTCGGCTTGTCTGACTACCCCTTTGGCTTAATCCTCTGTACTTCTGCTGCCCGCCTGCTGATCGACCCGGACTGGACCTGACCCCGCCTGTACCAACTCTACCTTCTACTGAACCCCTAGCCTGCCAGAGGGCTTACCTGCAGAGACTTGTTCCAGTCGGTACTACGGGACACCTCCCCCGCTTCTGCTGTACTCCTGCCTCCAGCTGCTCGACAGTGAGCTTGGATCTTCAGCCTGCACCAGTCTGTAACGTGACTCCGGGAACTACTGACTCAGCTCACGGGCCCAGCACTCGCCAGTACCAGGCGCTTGTGCGACTCTGTAGTCCCGATCCTCCTGTCTGCACTATCAGGGGTCCCGGGACCAGAGAAGCAAGGGCTGCCGCTCCCTGCACGCCGGGCTCGTACCACCAGGTACGTGACAGTACAGGACAGCCATGACCGAGCCCACGCAGGGAGTGGATCCTATGCAGGAGCTATGCCGGCACCTTGACGGTCTGACCCAAGCCGTCCGAACCTTACAAGAGGGTTACACCCGACTGGAGAACCGAGTCCAGGCCTTGTCCGCCCCAGCTGCCACCTCCGCCACGACAGGCACATCTGCTTCACCTGCTGTAATCATGCTGCCGCCTGAGCCTAAGGTTCCCATGCCAGAAAGATTCACTGGGGAACGAAACAAGTATCGAGCGTTCCAGAACGCCTGCGAACTTTATTTCGCACTCCAGCCACGGACTTTCTCCCTGGAGGCCACCAAGGTGGGACTTGTCATTTCACTTCTGTCCGGAGAGCCACAAGCCTGGGCTCACCGCCTGTTGGAACAGAAAGATGTGTCCCTTGACAACTTGACCACTTTCTTCCAAGCCATGTCCCTACTGTACGAGGACCCTCACCAAACGGCCACCGCAGAAGCCGCCTTACATGCCCTCCAACAGGGACGCAGACCAGCGGAGGATTACGTATCCGAATTCCGCAGACGGAGTTCGGATACGAACTGGAATGACGCGGCCCTTTGCTACCAGTTCCGCCTGGGACTTTCTGAACCATTGAAGGATGAACTTGCTAGGGTGGGTGTCCCTGGAACCCTGGATGCCTTGATCAACTTAACAATCCAAATCGACAGGCGCTTAAGAGAGCGTAGGACTGAAAGGGCCACCGGTCCGTCTCGCCCTACCTGGATGATGCCGCGAGTACCTAGTTACTCAAACCCAGCTCCGCCGGCTCCCACGCCTCCACAGTCTCATGACCTCGCTGAACCTATGCAACTATGACTTCTTCGCCCTACCCTGACACCTGAGGAACGCCAGCGACGCCGGCTCAACAATCTGTGCCTGTATTGTGGAGGTTCCGGACACTATGTGAGGTCTTGCCCAGTAAAGATCCGTAAGTGCCTGTCCATGTCTACCGTTCGTGCACCTATTGGATCACCCAACCCTACTCACCTGGCTATTTCCGTTCTCTTTCAGCTCCCAGAAGGGAACATCCAGGCCAGCGCTATCCTTGATTCGGGAGCATGTAGCTGTTTCTTGGACCGGACTTTTGCCATCAGACACCAGATCCCTCTTCGCTCCAGAGCCTCGGGACTTTCAGTATACTTAGCGGACGGATCAATCTTGAGATCTGGACCGGTCACCCAAGAAACCCAGCCACTGGCCACAACTATTGCCGGAACCCACCACGAACTACTATGCCTAGATGTGATTGAGTCCCCGCTGTTCCCCATCATTCTGGGCATGCCGTGGCTTCACGCCCACAACCCTCAAATCAACTGGGTCACAGGGGAGATTTACTTCAACTCTCCTTATTAACAACAGGAACCTGGGGAATGCCCAGGGAATAACCAAGCCTACTTACCGACCAGCTAGCAGAACAACCAATTAACCTGTCTAACAATGTGCGTTAAAAACAGGGGTTTTGTCCGCACGCATTTGCAAACGCATGCGTGAGCCACAGAGCCGCGCCAAGGCACCCCATAATTCTGTGGTCCTAACACTAACAGTGAGTGTCCTCACAATGGAGGCACATGCATTTTAATGGATAGATAGGGGCAGGTGGACTGAAGGGGAGCCACCCCTCCTTAAAGGTACAGAAGCACACCAAGCACCCAGCATATAGCACAATGGCTGCAAAGGTGTTGGTGCACTGCTGGACCAAAATAAACACCACAGGTGAAACAAAACGTATCCACCGCCCCCATCTATGGCTGGCAATCACAGTAAGTAGCAATGGAAGGCTAAAGCAGATAACAACAGGAACCTGGGGAATGCCCAGGGAATACCCAAGCCTACTTACCGACCAGCTAGCAGAACAACCAATTAACCTGTCTAACAATGTGCGTTAAAAACAGGGGTTTTGTCCGCACGCATTTGCAAACGCATGCGTGAGCCACAGAGCCGCGCCAAGGCACCCCATAATTCTGTGGTCCTAACACTAACAGTGAGTGTCCTCACAATGGAGGCACATGCATTTTAATGGATAGATAGGGGCAGGTGGACTGAAGGGGAGCCACCCCTCCTTAAAGGTACAGAAGCACACCAAGCACCCAGCATATAGCACAATGGCTGCAAAGGTGTTGGTGCACTGCTGGACCAAAATAAACACCACAGGTGAAACAAAACGTATCCACCGCCCCCATCTATGGCTGGCAATCACAGTAAGTAGCAATGGAAGGCTAAAGCAGATAACAACAGGAACCTGGGGAATGCCCAGGGAATAACCAAGCCTACTTACCGACCAGCTAGCAGAACAACCAATTAACCTGTCTAACAATGTGCGTTAAAAACAGGGGTTTTGTCCGCACGCATTTGCAAACGCATGCGTGAGCCACAGAGCCGCGCCAAGGCACCCCATAATTCTGTGGTCCTAACACTAACAGTGAGTGTCCTCACAATGGAGGCACATGCATTTTAATGGATAGATAGGGGCAGGTGGACTGAAGGGGAGCCACCCCTCCTTAAAGGTACAGAAGCACACCAAGCACCCAGCATATAGCACAATGGCTACAAAGGTGTTGGTGCACTGCTGGACCAAAATAAACACCACAGGTGAAACAAAACGTATCCACCGCCCCCATCTATGGCTGGCAATCACAGTAAGTAGCAATGGAAGGCTAAAGCAGATAACAACAGGAACCTGGGGAATGCCCAGGGAATAACCAAGCCTACTTACCGACCAGCTAGCAGAACAACCAATTAACCTGTCTAACAATGTGCGTTAAAAACAGGGGTTTTGTCCGCACGCATTTGCAAACGCATGCGTGAGCCACAGAGCCGCGCCAAGGCACCCCATAATTCTGTGGTCCTAACACTAACAGTGAGTGTCCTCACAATGGAGGCACATGCATTTTAATGGATAGATAGGGGCAGGTGGACTGAAGGGGAGCCACCCCTCCTTAAAGGTACAGAAGCACACCAAGCACCCAGCATATAGCACAATGGCTGCAAAGGTGTTGGTGCACTGCTGGACCAAAATAAACACCACAGGTGAAACAAAACGTATCCACCGCCCCCATCTATGGCTGGCAATCACAGTAAGTAGCAATGGAAGGCTAAAGCAGATAACAACAGGAACCTGGGGAATGCCCAGGGAATAACCAAGCCTACTTACCGACCAGCTAGCAGAACAACCAATTAACCTGTCTAACAATGTGCGTTAAAAACAGGGGTTTTGTCCGCACGCATTTGCAAACGCATGCGTGAGCCACAGAGCCGCGCCAAGGCACCCCATAATTCTGTGGTCCTAACACTAACAGTGAGTGTCCTCACAATGGAGGCACATGCATTTTAATGGATAGATAGGGGCAGGTGGACTGAAGGGGAGCCACCCCTCCTTAAAGGTACAGAAGCACACCAAGCACCCAGCATATAGCACAATGGCTGCAAAGGTGTTGGTGCACTGCTGGACCAAAATAAACACCACAGGTGAAACAAAACGTATCCACCGCCCCCATCTATGGCTGGCAATCACAGTAAGTAGCAATGGAAGGCTAAAGCAGATAACAACAGGAACCTGGGGAATGCCCAGGGAATAACCAAGCCTACTTACCGACCAGCTAGCAGAACAACCAATTAACCTGTCTAACAATGTGCGTTAAAAACAGGGGTTTTGTCCGCACGCATTTGCAAACGCATGCGTGAGCCACAGAGCCGCGCCAAGGCACCCCATAATTCTGTGGTCCTAACACTAACAGTGAGTGTCCTCACAATGGAGGCACATGCATTTTAATGGATAGATAGGGGCAGGTGGACTGAAGGGGAGCCACCCCTCCTTAAAGGTACAGAAGCACACCAAGCACCCAGCATATAGCACAATGGCTGCAAAGGTGTTGGTGCACTGCTGGACCAAAATAAACACCACAGGTGAAACAAAACGTATCCACCGCCCCCATCTATGGCTGGCAATCACAGTAAGTAGCAATGGAAGGCTAAAGCAGATAACAACAGGAACCTGGGGAATGCCCAGGGAATAACCAAGCCTACTTACCGACCAGCTAGCAGAACAACCAATTAACCTGTCTAACAATGTGCGTTAAAAACAGGGGTTTTGTCCGCACGCATTTGCAAACGCATGCGTGAGCCACAGAGCCGCGCCAAGGCACCCCATAATTCTGTGGTCCTAACACTAACAGTGAGTGTCCTCACAATGGAGGCACATGCATTTTAATGGATAGATAGGGGCAGGTGGACTGAAGGGGAGCCACCCCTCCTTAAAGGTACAGAAGCACACCAAGCACCCAGCATATAGCACAATGGCTGCAAAGGTGTTGGTGCACTGCTGGACCAAAATAAACACCACAGGTGAAACAAAACGTATCCAACTCTCCTTATTGCCTGGAACATTGTCTGCAAGTGCCACCATCAGCCCCCTCTCTGCTCTGTATGGATTCTGATGCGGAGGTCCGTCAAGCTGTCCCAGAGACTTACCATGGCTTTCTAGATGTTTTCAGCAAAAAGGGAGCTGAGACCCTTCCGCCACACAGGGCCTATGACTGTCCCATCGAACTTCTCCCGGGAGCAGAGATCCCCTTCGGCAGGATCTTTCCTCTAACAGAGCTCGAACTGGAAGCCCTAAAGACTTATTTAGACGACAGTCTCCGGAAGGGGTTTATCCGCCCGTCCACTTCACCTGCAGGAGCAGGTATCTTCTTTGTTCAAAAGAAGGACCTCTCTCTCCGCCCCTGTGTGGACTATCGGGAACTTAATAAAGTAACTATCAAAAATCGGTACCCGCTTCCCTTGGTACCCGAATTGTTCCAACGCCTAGGATCTGCAGTAATTTTCACCAAGCTGGATCTTCGTGGGGCCTATAACCTTGTGCATATCAAGGACGGAGACGAGTGGAAAACCGCTTTTCGCACACGCTTCGGGCACTTTGAATATCTGGTCATGCCCTTTGGTCTCTGTAACGCACCGGCCACCTTCCAGCACTTCGTAAACGATATCTTCAGGGATTATCTGGACCTTTTCGTTATCGTTTACTTAGATGACATCCTTATCTTTTCTTCTTCGTTGGAAAAACACCGGGAGCACGTCAAGAAGGTGCTCAGACGGCTTCGAGTTCAAGGTCTCTATGCTAAACCGGAGAAATGTGAATTCGAGCAGTCAAGCATACAATTTCTGGGACTCATAATTTCAGTAGAAGGTATTCAGATGGATCCCCAGAAGGTCTCCGCAATTCTTGACTGGCCAGCACCCACTGACAAAAAGGGCATTCAGCGCTTCGTTGGTTTTGCCAACTTTTATAGGAAATTTATCAGGGGCTTCTCTACCATCATTTCCCCGATTACCAACCTTACTAAACAGACTGTCCGGTTTCGTTGGTCACCAGAAGCCCAATCGGCCTTTGAAACCCTTAAAGGACTATTCACCTCCGCATCTGTCCTCAGACATCCTGACGCGAGTTTGCCTTACATTTTAGAAGTTGACGCATCCGAAACAGCGGTAGGGGCAGTTCTTTCACAAAGACAGGGTCCTAAGGCCCTCTTACACCCTGTTGCCTTTTTTTCTCGTAAGCTATCAGACGCAGAAAGAAATTATGATGTAGGGGACCGAGAACTATTAGCCATCAAGGCCGCCCTGGAAGAATGGCGGTACCTCTTGGAAGGCGCAGCGCACCCGATCTTGATCTTTACCGATCATAAAAATCTCGAGTATCTGAAGGCCGCCAAGAGATTGAAGCCACGCCAGGCCAGGTGGGCACTATTCTTCACTAGATTCTCGTTCCATATCACGTACAGGCCGGGGTCGAAGAACACCAAGAGTGATGCCCTTTCACGCATGTACGGGGACTCGGAAACCCATGCCCCCCGGATACCATTCTGTCATCAGGAAACTTTCTGTTACTGCAAGAAGATCTACTAGCCCAAATCAGACAAGCCTCGTCCGGAAACACCTTCTTACTCGGCTTGGACCTACAGCTCAAAGATGGCCTATTGTGGCACCAAGACAAAATCTTCGTGCCGGAAGATCTACGGGTCAAGGTCTTGAACTTGTGCCACGATCATGAGTTGGCAGGTCATTTTGGTGTGCATAAAACATCCGAACTCCTACGTTCTGGTGGCCCCAACTTTCAAATGACTGCAGGAAATATGTGGAGTCCTGCATTACCTGTATTCGGAACAAAGGAGGCAATTCAAGAGCCTGGGGGTTACTTAAACCACTGCCAGTACCAGAGAAGCCATGGAGGATGATCTCCATGGACTTCATCGTGGAGCTTCCTCCTTCAGAGTGTTTTACTACCATCTTTGTGGTAGTGGACAGACTGACAAAGATGGCACACTTTCTGCCCATGAAAGGCACACCCTCGGCCCCGGAAACGGCCAAGGTGTTTATTAAAGAGATCGTAAGGCTCCACGGCATCCCGGCGAATATTGTGTCTGATCGTGGAGTACAGTTTACTTCCAGATTCTGGAGGGCTCTCTGTGGATCCCTCAAGATCGGCCTGTCCTTCTCGTCGGCCTATCACCCGCAGTCCAACGGCCAGACGGAGAGAACAAACCAGACTCTGGAGCAGTACCTGCGTTGTTTCTCCTCCTTCTCTCAAGAAGACTGGGTATCCCTGTTGCCGTTGGCTGAATTTGCTTACAATAACTCTGTTCATTCAGCCACCAAACAGTCTCCGTTCTACGCGAATTATGGCTTCCACCCGCTGTTCATGTCCAACTCCGTCCCAGAGTGTTCGGTACCTGCCGTCCAGGAAACACTGCATTTCTTCAACACAAACAATAAGATCTTACAGGAGACAATGACCAAGACTCAACAGTACAACAAAGAAGTATTTGACAAAAAGAGGAGAGGAGAACTTAATTTGGAACCTGGAGACCTAGTATGGCTGTCTACCACGAACCTGAAACTTGCCTGCCCGTCCAAGAAACTGGGTCCCAGATTTGTAGGCCCCTTCCCAGTTAAGAGAAAAATTAATAACGTGGCCTACGAACTGGAATTGCCCGAAACATTCCGCATCCACCTGGTCTTCCATGTTGCCCTCCTCAAGCCTGACGTCTCGGACCCTTTTCCTGGCCGGAACACTGGTCCCCCCGAACCAGTACTAATTGACGGAGAAGAGGAGTTCGAAGTCGAGTCCATCTTGGACTGCAGAAAGAGGCGCAACCAGGTTCAGTACTTAGTGAAATGGAGAGGCTATGGGCCTGAAGACAACTCGTGGGAGCCAGAGTGTAATATACACGCGGAGAAGCTGATCCAGTCCTTTAAAAATGCCCACCCACTCAAGTTGGCCCAGTTGGGCATCCGGAGGCTGCCCCTTGGGGGGGGGGCAATGTCATGGACAGTCTGGCCCGCTGGCGGGCACATCGGCGCGCACGGGCGCGCGCATTCGCGGTAGCGGCGCGCGCATTCGCGGCACCATAGCGCGCACGGGAGCGCGCACTAGCGGCGGCGGCGCGCGTGCACGTGGGGACGCCGTTTTGGCGCCAAATCTGGCTTTAAAAGGATCCTGATCCCTGTGCTTCTTGCTGTCCTGTCTACAGCGTCTCTGTGAGCTACCCGCATCTGTGAACCTGATTGAACCTGATCCTGACCACCCGGCTTGTACCTGTTAACCTGTTTGCTGCCTGCCCTGACCTTGGCTTGTCTGACTACCCCTTTGGCTTAATCCTCTGTACTTCTGCTGCCCGCCTGCTGATCGACCCGGACTGGACCTGACCCCGCCTGTACCAACTCTACCTTCTACTGAACCCCTAGCCTGCCAGAGGGCTTACCTGCAGAGACTTGTTCCAGTCGGTACTACGGGACACCTCCCCCACTTCTGCTGTACTCCTGCCTCCAGCTGCTCGACAGTGAGCTTGGATCTTCAGCCTGCACCAGTCTGTAACGTGACTCCGGGAACTACTGACTCAGCTCACGGGCCCAGCACTCGCCAGTACCAGGCGCTTGTGCGACTCTGTAGTCCCGATCCTCCTGTCTGCACTATCAGGGGTCCCGGGACCAGAGAAGCAAGGGCTGCCGCTCCCTGCACGCCGGGCTCGTACCACCAGGTACGTGACACTAACCAGGCACATTATATGATTGATTTTTTTATCTATTTTTAATCATTTTGAAAAGGAATCAGTTAACTTTTATGTCTCTATACCCTGTAAACAGTAGTTTCAGCAAAAAATTTTTTTTTCCTTTAGTGACCCTTTAAGCATCTATTTCCCGAAGACAACCTCTGAATATGACGCTGAGATTGTGCACTCAACTTCCACTCAGGCCTGTCCTGAGTGAAATCTATCCTGTTAAACCGCTGTATGGTCTTGGCTACCTTGCTGCAGTTCAGTTTCAGGGTCCTGGCAATCTTCTTATTTCCGAGGCCATTTTTATGTGGAGCAATGATTATTTTTTCAGATCCTCAGAGAGTTCTTTGACATGAGGTGCCATATTGAACTTCCAGTGACCAGTATGAGTGAGAGTGATACCACCAAATTTAACACACCTGAAATTGTTCGAACCCCACGCTTGGACCAAAATGAACATTAAAACAGTGGTCCAAGTAATCTCTAATCAATCTCTGGCCCCACTCTAGAAAATTGATTTCTGATTTCAACATCCCGCATGAGCGAATTTTTTTTTTAGATATCTACAACTTTTCCATGCCTTCGATTACCAATTCTCCAGTTCTCCCCTCCAGATTGTCCAATCAACATTAGAGGACCTCCTCAGGTCTGGATGTGCAGATAAGCCCACCCCGCGACTGTACTCTCATTTAATAATGACCACTCTCCCTATTTAGAAATAAATGGCTACACGACATTACCAACTTTGACAATTGGGACTTCCCTTTCAAATCCCTGGTCTCCCTGAGAGACTGACTAATAGAGTTTAAGACAGTCCATCGTGCATATTTTACCCCACACAGGTTACACAAAATGAACCTCGCCTCCCCTCCAGGATGTGGAACTATACCTGGGGACTATACCCATATTTTTTGGACCTGCCCAGCCATTGTTAAGTACTGGAAAGAGATACTAATGGTCATTAGTGATGTTGCAAACCTAAAATTTTGCGTTCGCGAACGGCGAACGCGAACTTCCGCAAATGTTCGTGAACCGGGCGAACCGCCATAGACTTCAATGGGCAGGCAAATGTTAAAACCCACAGGGACTCTTTCTGGCCACACTAGTGATGAAAAAGTTGTTTCAAGGGGACTAACACCTGGACTGTGGCATGCTGGAGGGGGATCCATGGCAAAACTCCCATGGAAAATTACATAAGGGCATGAATCACCTGACGTTCCTAAATTGTTTGGAATAACATGCTTTACAACATCAGGTATGATGTTATATCGATCAGGTAGTGTAAGGGTTAGGGTTACAGACAGGGTTAGGGTTACAGACAGGGTTAGGGTTCACAGTGACAGACCAAACTCCCCGTTTAACGTAGCGCAAACACCTCTGGCAGACAACTGACTACTGTTCTGTATTGCAGTGAATTTTTTTTTTAAATGTTATCTACTGTGCTAACAAAATATATACAGTATGAGATGTGGCACTGGACAGATGGGCACAGTTTACGCTGTGAGCCTAAGGCACCCTGGCAGACAAATGACTACTATTCCGTATTGCAGTGAATTTTTATTTTAAATGTTATCTACTGTGCCAACAAAATATATATGGCCTCGTACACACGAGGGGATATGTCCGCTGAAAACGGTCCGATGGACCGTTTCAGCAGACATCTCCGATCGTGTGTATGGGCTAGCGGACAGATTTGTCCACCCGACAGATTTCAAAGCATGCTTTGAAATCTATCCGGTGGGAATCTGTCCGCCCGACATGTCTGCTGGTTAGTACACTTACCAGCAGACATGTCGTCCCGCACCGCCGCCCGCCGCCGCCGAATGGATTTGGCGCATGCGCGGAAGTGTTTTACTTCCTGGTGCGGTGACGTGGCGGTGACGTGGCGGCGTCAACGTCACCGCCCGTCACCGCGTCACCGCGCCGTCCGCCGGCGGGGAATTTGATCCGATGGTGTGTACACGCCATCGGATCAAACTCCAGATCGGACATATCCGATGGAAATGGTCCGCGGACCGTTTTCATCGGATATGTCCGATCGTGTGTACGAGGCCTATGAGATGTGGCACTGGACAGGTGGGCACAGTTTACACTGTGAGCCTGGGCCCCTTACATTACACAGAACCCCACAGCTCTGGGCCCCTTTACATAGCACCCTGTATCACTGGACCCCTTTATATTACACAGAAGCTTGCACCACTGGGCACCTTACATTACACAGCACCCCACAGCTCTGGACCCCTTTACATAGCACCCTGCACCACTGGACCCCTTTATATTACACAGAAGCTTGCACCACTAGTCCCCTTTATATTACACAGCAGCTTGCACCACTGGGTCCCTTACATTACACAGCACCCCACAGCTCTGGGCCCCTGTACATAGCACCCTGCACCACTGGACCCCTTTATATTACACAGCAGCTTGCACCACTGGGCCCCTTACATTACACAGCACCCCACAGCTCTGGACCCCTTTACATAGCACACTGGACCCCTTTATATTACACAGCACCCTGCACCTCTGGGCCCCTTTATATTACACAGCAGCTTGCACCCCCGGGCCCCTTACATTACACAGCACCCCACAGCTCTGGACCCCTTTACATAGCACCCTGCACCACTGGACCCCTTTATATTACACAGCAGCTTGCACCACTAGTCCCCTTTATATTACACATCAGCTTGCACCACTGGGTCCCTTACATTACACAGCACCCCACAGCTCTGGGCCCCTGTACATAGCACCCTGCACCACTGGACCCCTTTATATTACACAGCAGCTTGCACCACTGGGCCCCTTTTTATTACACAGCACCCCACAGCTCTGGACCCCTTTACATAACACCCTGGACCCCTTTTTATTACACAGCACCCTGCACCTCTGGGCCCCTTTAGAGGCACCAACACCTACTACCTCACCCCCATTCCCTGTACATAGCACCCTGCACCACTGGACCTCTTTATATTACACAGCAGCTTGCACCACTGGGCCCCTCACATTACACAGCACCCCACAGCTCTGGACCCCTTTACATAGCACACTGGACCCCTTTATATTACACAGCACCCTGCACCTCTGGGCCCCTTTATATTACACAGCAGCTTGCACCCCCGGGCCCCTTACATTACACAGCACCCCACAGCTCTGGACCCCTTTACATAGCACCCTGCACCACTTGACCCCTTTCTATTACCCAGCAGCTTGCACCACTGGGCCCCTTTATATTACACAGCAGCTTGCACCACTGGGCCCCTTACATTGCACAGCACCCCACAGCTCTGGACACCTTTACATAGCACCCTGCACCACTTGACCCCTTTATATTTCCCAGCAGCTTGCACCAATGGGCCCCTTTATATTACACAGCAGCTTGTACCACTGGGCCCCTTACATTGCACAGCACCCCACAGCTCTGGACACCTTTACATAGCACCCTGCACCACTTTATATTACACAGCAGCTTGCACCACTGGGCCCCTTACATTACACAGCACCCCACATCTCTGGACCCCTTTACATAGCACACTGGACCCCTTTATATTACACAGCACCCTGCACCTCTGGGCCCCTTTATATTACACAGCAGCTTGCACCTCTGGGCCCCTTTATATTACACAGCAGCTTGCACCACTGGGCCCCTTACATTACACAGCACCCACAGCTCTGGACCCCTTTACATAGCACCCTGCACATCTGGACCCCTTTTATATTACACAGTAGCTTGCACCACTGTGTCCCTTACATTACACAGCACCCCACAGCTCTGTACCCCTTTACATAGCACCCTGCACCACTGGACCCCTTTATATTACACAGCACCCTGCACCTCTGGGCCCCTTTATATTAATCAGCAGCTTGCACCACTGGGCCCCTTACATTACACAGCACCCCACAGCTCTGTACCCCTTTACATAGCACCCTGCACCTCTGGACCCCTTTATATTACACAGCAGCTTGCACCACTGGTCCCCTTACATTACAAAGCACCCCACAGCTCTGGACCCCTTTACATAGCACCCTGCACCTCTGGACCCCTTTATATTACACAGCACCCTGCACCCCTTTATATTACCCAGCAGCTTGCAACACTGGACCCCTTTACATTACACAGCACCCTGCACCTCTAGTCTCGCTAAACTCAATACAGTGTATACATATATATACAAAACCTGGAATGAATATATATCCTCTACACACTAACTAACTGACTAGCATGCCTGCCTGCCCTATCTAACTCCAAAAAATTACACTCTCTCTCTGTGTGTCTCTTTCTGTAAACCACACAGCATAGATTAGAGAGAAAAAAAAACAGACTGATTGATTAGCCCTAAAAAGGACTGTTTGGGGTGCTTTCAGAACGCTGTTCTAACAGCAGAGATCAGATGAGTCTTTCAGGACTGGAGTACACTGGCCTAGCTATCGCTTTCCCTATAAAATCAGCAGCAGCAACACTGTCCCTCCTCTCACTTAGGCCGCGTACACACGACCGAGAAACTCAACGGGCGAAACACATCGTTTTCCTCATCGAGTTCCTTGGTCGGCTGTCAAAAAACTCGTCGAGCCAAATTTTCCCATTGCCCGTCGAGGAAATAGAGAACATGCTCTCTTTTTGGCTCGACGAGTTGCTCGACAGTTTTCTCGGTGAAAAGTGTACACACGACCGGTTTCCTCGGCAGAATACGTCTCCCATCAAGTTTCTTGCTGAATTCTGCCAAGGAAACCGGTCGTGTGTACGGGGCCTAAGACTGCAGGTTCAGAATGAATCTAAAATGGATGCTGCCCTAGAGGTGGGAGGGTCAGAAAGGCAGGGTATGCTGCTGATTGGCTGGAATGTGTCTGCTGACTGTGAGGTACAGGGTCAAAGTTTGCTCAATGATGACGAAGAGGGGGCGGGTCAAACATTGCATATGTTCGCCAGCAGCAGCGAACAATCGATATTCGCTGGGAACTGTTCACCGGCGAACCGCTCTATACACCTCTAATGGTCATCGCACAGGTCACCACCATATCATTCCAACCCTCCATAGCAATATGTATATTGGGCCTGATAGAACAATTAATCCCCACTGTGGCAAGTCGCACCCTGGTCGGCAAAGCCATGCCCTTCCTCCTATCTCCCTGCGGAAACAATTGGTCAACAATAGCCTGCCTCTTTACAAAGATTGTTATGCTAATAGGGGTTGCCCTAAAAAATATGATAAGGTTTGGCCCAAATGGCTGGCGGATTCCTCCATAGCCTCAGACTCACACCCTACTTAACCCTCTATCCTCTGATGATGAATAGGAATCTGCAACTGTGAATGTAACATATGTCTCCGAGATACATGTTTTAGCCCCGTGCTGTCCTCCTACCAATGGATGCAAGCCTGCTGAGATCATTGTGATTCCTTGAGCTCCCTACTGTGTTTTTTGTACTCGTTTGCCTTATATCATATTTCTGTACGTACCAAATTCAACTATTGTTATGACCAATGTATGTTTTTTTTGTTGTTGAATGTTATAAAACTCTATAAACAGATTTACAGAAAAAAAGATTTAACACACCTGCTACCTTGTAACACAAACAAGTCACATGACACTGGGGAGAAAAAAAATATAATTGGGCCCAATTAGGTTATTTTGAGGCGACAGCAAATTTACACTGTTCTATAAGCTGTACACTGACTACTTTACATCACACCAAAGTGTAATTTCTTCAGTGTTCGCCAATAAAAAGATGTAATAAAATGTTTACAAAAATGTGAGGGGTGTACTCACTTTTGTAAGATAGCATTTAAAGGGATGCACCATCTATATTTTGAGTAAGTAAAATAGCAGAAACAAAGGTTTTATAAATGTAATCACTAGTTTTTATTCCAGTGTTATGTTGCTTAGATCTTTATAATATGTAAAACACTCATTGCTTTCATGGCTATGGAACACTGGTGACATTGCAAACATAATCATATGTTATTTAACTTGAAGGGAAGTCGTTTTTACATTTACACCAATCTGGCATTCCCTGCAACAACTATAACTTACACAGTTATATATGCGCTTCTATATCTAGAATAACTTTGAAGTGAACATGTATTTGGGTTATACACATTTGGGCATTCTTAAAGTGTGTGATTTGAGGCTAGGACGGAGGTTCACCTTCCAGCAAGACAATGCCCCAAACACACTGCTAAAGCAACACTTGAGTGGTTTAAGGGGAAACGTGTAAATACTATGGGGTCACCCATAGCCAGAGCTCCCTGTGTCTATTCAGACACGGAGCCACAGTTCCACCCCACCCCTTCTCTTCTCTTTCCTGACTGGCTAACTGACTTTGATTGAGAGCAGCTTGAGGCAATAGTTACGTCACGTGCCTCGTGACTTCATCAGGGGATCCCCTGATGAAGTCACGAGGCACGTGACTTAACGCCGTAGGGAAGTCGAGATCACGTGACACCCGCACTAGCCGGAGGCCAACAGAATACAGGCGGTAGAACGATCGCTCCGTCTCTATAATTTTTGACCATCATTTTTTGACTCTGTCAGATTTTACAATTTGTTGGATTTTACTTCTGTTTTTCTTTTAATAAACCCACGTTGGTTCATACTTACTTCACCATTGGAGATTCGTTTTTTCCTTTTTCCATATCCACTACTATTACTTTGTGGACTGCTGAGCCAGGAACAGCACCATCACCTAGATACACCAGAGGGAATCCATCCGGGATAGCGAGATCTCCATATCTGGACGGACCTTGCTATATGCTTACATATAGCACCCTGAAGGTAAGGGAACTACAACACCTGTTGGGGATGTCCAGTATTTAACACCATCTAGAGTGAAGTTCCTTCACCACACAATCATCCAACCCACCAGCAGATACCAGCTAAAGACTGCCCGGTGCAACTGTCCATAGCCCAGCACGTCTCTCACTGGTTAATAGGACTTCACTGTTTGTCTTTTTGCTGTGTTTTGACACATGGAACTTTGATTTTGCACGCATAATTTGGATGCATGAGTGTTTGTATACACATATAGCTATTTAGTGTTTTTGATTTTTTATCCCATTTCTTGACATTTATGTATTGTGTGTCTTTGTAGTGCTCACGCATCACCATTTGAAGCGCTTATCACTTATTTTACTTTTATGCATTTTTGTGTTTTGTGGACACTATAGATTGAGCTGCCCCAGATTTGTGGTTGCTATCCAGTCTTTCACAACTGTGTACTCACAGTAGCGCATTAGATCTTTCCATATCAATTTATATATTAAAGTATTTTCGTTTTGGATAGAATGCAGAGGGATTAGAAAGCTTGCCAGTTTGTATTACGGTCTCTGCCCCTGTTAAGGAGATTCTCCCTTTCTATTTGTCCTGCTTACCATCATCATTGAGTAAAAGTAAAAGAACCCCCATACTTTGGGTTGTCCCCAGAAAAGTAATAGAGGGGAAATCTTCCAATGGGGACACTAGTTGAGCTGGGGATCACCAAGAAATGCCTTTATTTGCAGGGATTTCCACTTACTTCCTGTTTGGCAATGGGACAAAAAGTGAAGGGAAATCCCAGCAATGGGACACAGACGGCAACCAAAAAAAAATAAAAAATCAGATAGGGGTTATAACTCTATCCAAAAAAAATTAAGTTTTGCTCATAGTTCTACTTTAATGCATATAATGCATTAAGATAAAAAGCCTTCTGTCTTGATAACCACCTTAGCTTATGGCATTTATTACCCCAACATTTCATATTCTTGATAAGTGGCTGCTGTATCATGTACTTGTATGTAAAAGTATCCTCTTCTCTTTCTATTGCTTCATTTGTGTAGATTCCCTGGTGTTCCTGCTAGTCCTTACTTTCCGATTAAAAACTGACCACACAGAACAGGAGAGCCCAGCATGGTCAGTTCTCTAATTCTCTCAGTGTGCTCTTCTCCAAAGATCAGACTTGTCCTGACACGCCCCTTCTGTGCAGCCATTCACTGGGAAGCTCGGTCTGCTGCTGCTTCTCCTCCCCCAGCTCTTATGCAGCTAAAAACAGAGGTAATGTGATCGCTTATAAAAAAAAAGGTATTAATGTTTTTTTTTTAATCTATACAAAAATGTTCTGCCTTTCATTTCTATTTTAAACCGACTGTTTACAATCAATCACTTTAACTATGGTTAAGAGCTAAATACACAGTTGTAATACACAGGAGCCATTTTACCTTTCCGAAGAAGGTTTTTCTGTCCACCCAGTCCTGAGATGTACACAGATCTGCAAAACAGCACAGCACTGTTTGGTAGAGCAGAAAACCCAAATTTCTCTGCCGTAGTTCACTAACATTTAAATGTCTTGCCCCTCCTCCAGCCTCTGATTAGACCAATTAAGGATTAGCAGCAGACAAATTAGGTCATCTTCCAGTCACTCTACCCTCTCCTATCGACATGTCCCTTGTTTGTACATGAGCACTGACTCCTTGTGCTGTGACTACTAGTCTCCGTACTATTTTATAAGGACTTTAGTATTTAAAAACTAACAATTATGTAGGAAAGTGTTACCAACCCTGCCAGCGCCCCATCCCCTAAAAAAAATGCCAGCATCGGAGAGCATGTTCATCAAAATGTTTTTCTTTCAGCCTGTAGTAGCAGCCCCACATTAGCCTATGTGTCCATGCACATCTCAGCGGGACAACGCTGGATTCACTGAATGGGTGAGTATCTGAAATCTGCAGATACCCCCTTCAGGTAAGCAGGGTCATAAAAAAAAAATTGGGGGGTAGGACAGCTGGAGGTGCTTTAACTTTGTTACAAGTTACAGGGTGAGTAAGTAGGGGGCTGAGTTGTGCAAGACATGGGTAAATCACCAAGAACAGAGACTACTGTAGGGGCAGCAAGATCCATGTCATCTCTGAGCCAGCATTTCAGTCCAGAGGGTAGTGGCTGACCCCAGGGAATACCTAAAAAAAAAAAGATAGCTACATCCCTGTGGAGCGCAAAGCAGATAAAGGCACTGCCAGAACTGTTTTCTCTGCAAGTAATAATACAGTGGAACATTGGTTTACGAGTAACGTGGTTAACAAGCGTTTTGAAAGACTAGCAACTTTAAAAAAAAATCCTGACTCAGTGTCTCACAAAACGAGCAGAATTCAAGCTAATTGGGTGTGCTGTACTGCATTTGGCCAGAGGTGCGGGGGCGCCTGTGACGCTCGGAATAGTTCGGAAATACAGTAAAACCTTGGTTTGAGAGTAACTTGGTTTGAGGGCTTTTGCAAGACAAGCAAAATGTTTTAATAAATTCTGCTTTGATATACAAGCGATGTCTTGATATAAGAGTAGCGTCATGTCACAAGTGAGTATAAAAAAGAAGAGAGGAGCCTCCAAGTGTAGCAATATGGTTACATTTAATGAAGGTACAACATTTAGCAACTTATTGCTACACTTAGAGGTGCCTCTCTTCTCTTTTATACCCTGTAAAAAAAAAATCTTCGATATACAAGTGCTTTGGATTACAAGCATGTTTCTGGAACAAATTATGCTTGCAAACCAAGGTTTTACTGTACGCGTAAATACTCAGTTATCGAGGGTTCTCTGGTGCCTCCCCCCCCCACCTCTGGCCACATGCGGTATCGCATGCCATAGAACACAGAACCAATGTGTTCATTTCCATTGACTTCTATGGGGAAACTCGCTTTGGTATGCAAGTGCTTTGGATTACAAGCAAGGTTCCACTGTACAGTAAATGTCACATTACTTATCATGCTTGCAACTGACATGAAAAAGAAATCTGATTGTATCTCTACTTTATACTCAGTGCTAGTTTTAAGGCCAGGGCCAGGATGATGAGCACTACTTTATAAAGACCATCTGTGCTCTCACACTGTAAAATCAGTGGACTAAAGTCATTTACCACGTTCCAACAAGAGAAAATCTGCACACCAAATATGACAGCTTCTGGAGAGTTTATTAAACATAAAAGTCAGATAAACATTTACAGCAATTCATTACTGGAAAGCTTTGATGCGCGATTATTTTGCTTTTATTGTCAATAAACAATTCAGAGTCTGGTATTTACCATTTGGGGACCTTCTATTGTTGGAACATGTGAACTTTTTTGCTTATGCAGCAAGCAGTTGTCCTGCACCAAAGTTGAAAAAGGCGCCGACTCCCAGGTGTAGAGTCATTCAACACTTGAAACCTTATATTATAGTGCAACTTTCCAAATTTTTGATGCCACGCTTCTTTGAAAAAAAACACGAGTTGAAACTATTATATGCAGAACATTTGCATTTTGCATAATTACTAGGGGGAATTAAGGCATTTTAGATGGAACCCTTTAAAATATGATTTATAAGAAACTGGCTGAAAAAGTTTTTGCTTTGTATGAGTGGTTTAAATAGAAAACTAACTTCATTTTTCTAGATAGCATCATCTGCTTGAAGGACCAGAAGTATGTGGTATAGTTGTAGCTTTGTTTCTTTGGCTATATCTTGGTACACCTTTTTTTTGTGGGTATTTGAAACCAATGGCAGGACCTCAGAGCCTAAACTTGTCCGCACAGAAAAGGTTGATCTTTGGTGCAGAAGATCCTGGAACAGAACAAGTGAGAATGATAACAACAGGTTATGTTTACAAAGATTTTTTTATTCTAACTAACCTGTGTAAGAAAGATCTGTATACTGCTCCAATCTGGTCACGTGTTCAACCCTGTGTCAGTCAGCGCAGCTACAAGAGAGGGGAGAGAGCGCTCCAACAATGGCTGCTAATGCTTACAGTGGTGACATCCTCCATAGGTTTACTATGACCCATCCATTGCTGCCACTCCCCCTCTTTACTGAAGCCCCACTGGCTGACACAAGGGAGCCAGATCACGGGACCAAACTGGAGTGACCTGAAAATAGATAAGTATATACATCTTTCTTACACAGGTTAGTTAATATAGGTATTGGGAGCAGGGCAATTAGGGTTTGTCTGGAATGCCAACTTTTGGGGGGAGAGGGGAGTGGGTACCTGGTTATAACAGCTCTGGCCCCCCTCCTCCATCACCCGCCGTCGGGCCATTCACAAAGCACAGCACAGACCAAATGTGAGGGGCGACATCGGGCAGTTCAATGAAAACCAGCCTGTGTGTAAGGCAGCCATTTAGACTGGCTACTAGAGCCTAGAGTTGTGACGTCACCCATAACAGGCTTACTATGGCCCATCCATTGTTAGTGCTCCCTCCTCTTACCTGAAGCCACACTGGCTGACGCAAAGGATCTGGACCATGTGACCAGAGCGGAGCGGCCTGAAATTGGAGAAGTATATACATCTTTCTTACACAGCTTAGTTAGTATAATTATTGGGAGAGGGAATGAGGGGCAATTGGGGTTTGTCTGGAATTCCACTTTAAATGAAAATTGAATTAACCTCCTAGGGCCAAAAGTTGAATTGTGACCTTCAGTGTACATGCTGCTGTAATTTACTATAAAAAGTGCAATTTGTTGTAAATGGTAGTTATTTTTACTGTAAACATACACATCATTTTGACAGTATGGCGACTCCTAAGACAATTATAGGAACCCTTTTGGTAAATTGGACCTGTCATCAATGAGAAATACATCTGTAATCTAGTCTCAAAGAAAACTTTTGTAGTATAACTTAAAAGCTTTTTGTTTATTGTGAATTGCACCTTCAGTTTAAACCAACTAAATATATTCCAGGCGAATGGTGTGCAAAGTCTTAGGCCTTGTACACACTATCAGTCCAAACCGATGAAAACGGACTGATGTTCATTTTCATCGGTTCACAGACTGATGGTCTGATGTGCGTACACACCATCAGTTCAGAAATCGATCATGTCAGAACGCGGTGATGTAAAAAAAAACGACGTGCTGAAGAAAACGAAGTTCAATGCTTCCAAGCATGCGTCGACTTGATTCTGAGCATGCGCGTGTTTTGAACCGATGCTTTTGCATACTAACCATCGGTTTTGACCGATGGTCAGGCGTCCATCAGTCCGATTTTAAAGCAAGTTTTAAAACTTTGGACTGAAGGACAAAAGACTGATGGGCCGTACACACGGTCGGTTTGGACCGATGAAACTGAACTTTAGTCCGTTTTTATCGGTTTGTACTGATCGTGTGTACACGGCCTTACAATTTGATCTCTTTTAAGGTCAGCCACAACCTGAGTAGAAAAGCCCAACTACGTACAGGGTTTTATGTGTGAAATTAATCTTTAAATGTGTGGAATATAATTTCCACACATTCTTAAATATAATTTACAGTCCTGAGGTGTGTTCATAATATCAGAAATGGTATGTAATAGTGTCACACTAGACCAAAAATTATAATAAATACAACATCACATGAATTCAATCATGATAGGCAAACATGAATATAGTACAAATGGATAATAAATTGATAAGTAAATATTATACAATAATACACCCAGTGTAAACGTCCAAATGATATTGAGGTGACAAAAGGACGTCCACTTTAAGTGGCCGAAGAAGAAATAGTTCCAATGTTGAAATGATGACAGCACAGGATCTAATAAGAAGTGACTTCTTGTGTATGAAAAAACCCTCCACCGGTGATGATGTAGGCTTACCAGAAAGTGTAGACTCAAAAAAATATATGTTTCATGATGCGTTTCGTGTTCGTGTGATAACACGAAACGCCTCGGGAAGACTCCACTGCCGCCAGTATTTTTTCTACATGCGCTATAAACTACATTAAACTGTAAGTGCATTTGCATATTAAATTTTATATTCTACTACAGTATTACGCTATGTTGCTCCTCTCTTTCTCTCCCCATTTCCACATGACTGAGAATACATCTGAGAACCATTTACATATCCTAAAATTTATTTTGGGCCACTCACATCAGTCGGGAAGCTAGCCATTGATCCTTTGTTCCTGAAGTGATCTCCTGGATACTCTTCTGATTAACAAGCCTGCTTGACTCATGAAACATGTTTTTTTGAGTCTACACTTTCTGGTAAGCCTACATCATCACCGGTGGAGGGTTTTTTCATACACAAGAAGTCACTTCTTATTAGATCCTGTGCTGTCATTTCAACATTGGAACTATTTCTCCGGCCACTTAAAGTGGACGTCCTTTTGTCACCTCAATATCTTTTAGACATTTATAATGGGTGTATTATTGTATATTTATTTATTATCCATTTGTACTATATTCATGTTTGCCTATCATGATTGAATTCATGTGATATTGTATTGATTATAATTTTTGGTCTAGCACGACACTATTACCTACCATTTTTGATTTTGCTTTTTTTCAATCAGCCGGGTCAGCTGCTTTAAATTTTTCTTTATTCACTAGCAGCGCAGAGTTACCTACCAAACCAGTGTTCATAATATCTACTGTATTCAGTTTACTTTATGACTTACGTAGAGGTCTAGTGGTTCTCTCTACTTTTTCCTCTATTGGGTGGGCAGTTCCTGCATTGATTTGCTTGCCCTCTTGTGTACAGAGTTTATTTTTTATTAGCTTGCTGAATATTGCCCATTTATTATTGTATATAGTGTCTTTCTGCTAAGACTGGGCTGCTGCATGCTCTCCTTCCACTGGGGGGCGCAGCAGTTTTGGCAGCCAGTCGCATGTGCCACCCAACATGCTATATCCCCCCTAGTCCATCTGAACTGAAGCAGATCGATCTTTGGCCATAGGGGGACCTGGCACAGTGCACCTTCTATCTGTTTCCATCTATGCCTGTGCTTCAATTCTGTCCTTACTGCAGTCCCCTCATGAGGGCAGTTTGGCTGCTTGCATGTCAGCAGTGGGATGGTGCATGACGTCATCCCACCCCTGGGTGGGGCAGCGCCATGCATTATCCCATTGAGGAACCCTCCCCCTGCGCTGTCTTCCGCCTCATGTCCTTGTGTACATGCCCAGCATCTCGCCCACTGAAAGATGACCTCCTCCTTGGGGAACAGTATTTATAGTTCCCAAGATCAAGAGATCAGCCTCTGCTCAAGCGTGTTGGCTCACCGGCCACATACATGGCATACTGTTCCATATGGTAATATATTCCCCTATTTTAGTTTTTTCTATATATGGATTTAGATCTTTTGGCATGTGTTACCCATCTATAATTTTAGATTCAATGATACTACTCCCTAGTTTTTCCATATGCACCATGTTTGATTCTGTTTAACAACTTCACCTCCCAAAGCTTTTGAGTGATTTTTGAGTAATTATGGATCCCTAGTTTTAAACTTACAGTGTACTCTCCCTTGCTGGCATCATCTGCTTTTCTGGAGGGTGCCTGTGGACACATGGTGGGTCATCCTGGTTGTTCCCTTGCCCGCCGTGTTATGCAACGGCCTTATCGCGTAGGATTGAATTTGGTCCATGTGACCTTTTATGTATATGTGGTTGATTTCTGTATGTCCTAGCAACAGCCTATATTTTGTACAGATTTCTTATATATATATATGATGTATGACTTTTCTATACAATGATCTGTACTGATTGTTATACATCTAAATTTTAGAAGTACTACAAATACCCACCATCCCCCCTGAGGAAGGATAACAGTTCCGAAACATGTCAGGATTCATCAAAATAACTCATCTGGGCTGACCATTTTCTCCATGATTGGCAGTCCTCTGGTGTATTGGATGTTAGGGTATTATCAGTACTATTCTAGGATGTTTTTGTCAACACACAAATGTTCACTTGTTGTAAAGTAATTTTATTAGGACATTTTGTCCTTTTTACAAGTGGCTAAATAAAATTGTCTAAATAAAGTGGCTAAATAAAATGACGGCGGGCAGACGACTCCATTGTTCTGACATCACGTCATATGACGTGATGTCCCTTTAAAGCCGCGGGCGGGCGTCGCCGGCGGCGCGCGCGCGCACCCGCCGCTCTGCGGGGATCCCGTGCGAGTGCCCGGCGGCAACGATCGCCGCCGGGCACACGCGATTGCTCAGTAACTGAGCTGGGACGTGCAGCTCTGTATGTAAACACAGAGCTGCACGTCCCTGTCAGGGAGAGAGGAGATCGATTGTGTCCCTTGTACATAGGGACACAATCGGTCACCTCCCCCAGTCACCCCCCCCTCCCCCTACAGTTAGAACACTCATAGGACACACATTTAACCCCTTCCCCGCCCCCTAGTGGTTAACCCCTTCACTGCCAGTCACATTTATACAGTAATCAATGCATATTTATAGCATTTTTCACTGTATAAATGTAAATGGTCCCAAAAATGTCAGAAAAGTGTCCGAAATGTCCGCCATAACGTCGCAGTCCCAATAAAAAAAATCGCAGATCGCCGCCATTAATAGTAAAAAAAAAAAAAATGCCATAAACTATCCCCTATTTTGTAAACGCTATAAATTTTGCGCAAACCAATCGATAAACGCTTATTGCATTTTTTTTTTTACCAAAAATATGTAGAAGAATACGTATCGGCCTAAACTGAGGGAAAAAATATTTTTTTTATATATTTTTTGGGTTATTTATTATAGCAAAAAGGAAAAAATATTGCATTTTTAAAAAAAATTGACGCTCTATTTTTGTTTATAGCGCAAAAAATAAAAACCGCAGAGGTGATCAAATACCACCAAAAGAAAGCTCTATTTGTGGGAAAAAAAGGACGCCAATTTTGTTTGGGAACCACGTCGCACGACCGCGCAATTGTCAGTTAAAGCGACGCAGTGCCGGAAGCTTATATTTTGTCTGGGCAGGAAGGCATTTTGTAGGTGCACAGTAGGTAAGTGGTTAAATAAACTCTCATATGTGCTTCTGCCTTTAAAGTCCATGAAGGGTCTCCTTGCACTCTGTGCATATCTTTGTCCATTGTTATATAGGATGTTGGCTCTCTACACTACACTCAGCCCCTACACCATTTATTTGAGTAGAAAAGCCTGCCCATGCCAGCATGCTGCACAATGGAATCCTTACTCATTGTGGGGAAGCAATAATCTCTGTGGGTCTGGCATGGCCCCCTGAGGAAACAGAGAAAAAGGTTTTTCCAATCAGAAGTTAAAGAGGAACTGCAGTCTGCTCACATAATTTGTAATAAAAACATCTTTGCCATTCTTAAAGGGTCACTAAAGGAATTTTTTTTTGTTGTTGCTGAAATGACTGTTTACAGGGTTTAGAGACATAAAAGTTAACTGCTTCCTTTTAAAAATGATTAAAAATAGATAAAAATCAATCATATAATGTGCCTCCGGTTTCACTTTCGTTTTTAAAATGGTTTCATGTTTCTGTGAAGTAGAGAAGACACACCAAACAAAAACAAACAAATCCAGGGCAGTGTTTTGTTTTTAAAATGAATCTGAATGGTTCTGAGGAGTTTTAGACACACAGCTTAGACCACAGTGAAAATCTGCCATGAGTTTTTTCATAAGGAGCCAGACAAGCAGAAAGTGTGGAGATCAGAGCAGAATTAAAGCTACTTCAAAGCAAAAACGAACAATGAGAACATGAAAACAGCACTGCATTAAGGTAAAGGAAGCTATTTAGCTAAAAAAAAAAAAAAATCCTTTAGTGATCCTTTAAGCTTCAATCCAACCAATTTGCATATTATTTTATATAAACTGTGATTCTGGCCTTGACAGATATGCTGCATAAATCTTCCTCTACTGAGTCTGGCTGCATCCATTTTAACTAGGATTGTCCCGATACCAGTTTTTTAAGACCGAGTACAAGTACCGATACTTTTTTTCAAGTACTCGCCGATACCGAATACCGATACTTTCTTTTAATCTCATGTGAAAGCGGCACATGTATCAGTATTTTTTTTTAATTTTTAACAATTTGTTTTTAATTTTTTACAATTTATTTATTTATAATGCTTTCTTTTTTTTAAGGGGGGGGGGGGGGACCGTGTCAGTGTGTTTTTTCTTTTCTTTTTTTATTATTTTCTACAATTTCTTTTATTATTTTATTCTTTTTTTTTCAGCCCTGTTGGGGGGCTTTGGTGAGATATCAGGGGTCTTAAGAGACCTCTGACATCTCCCCTTTGAGACAGAGAAAGAGACTAGGGACACATGTTCCCCATTCCCTTTCTCAGCAGCCTCAGCTGCGCTGAAAATTAATAGAGAGAAGACAGCATCTTCTCTTCATTCATAAACTGAAACATTGCAATCACAGGATACGATGTTTCAGTTATGTGATCACTGAATCTGTTCATTCGGAGCAGTAAGGAGCCGGATTTACTGGCTCCTACCCTGCTCTCCATCCTGACAGTTCCAGGGGGTGGAGGAGGAGCACAGAAGGAGAGAGAAACACGGCGGGATACACGGAGGAATACACGGCAGGATACACGGAAGGAGAGAGAAACACTGCGGGATACACAGAAGGAGAGAGAAACACTGCGGGATACACGGTGGGATACACAGGAGAGAGAAACATGGCGGGATACACAGAAGGACAGAGAAACACGCCGGGATACACGGCGGGATACACTGCGGAATACACGGAAGGAGAGAGAAACACGACGGGGGACATGGAGGAAGGGAGACTGCAGCAAAACTGAGGGGGGCTGGAGGAGGACGCGGGACAGTCAGCAGTGATCGTGTGTGGGGGAGTTACAAGCACCGATCACGCTGATTTTAAAGCGGCGGAAAGCCACACGGGGGGGGGGGGGGGAGAGAGAAGAGCAGAAATTACTTTTAAATATATATAGCAGTGATTGGTGCCTGTAACTTCACTGATCACCGCTGACAGTAGAAGTATCGGGTGAAGCATTGGGAGCATTTGCCCGAGTACAAGTACTCGGGCAAATCCTTGGTATCGGGACAACCCTAATTTTAACTGTGGGCAGCTGAAGTGGCTGCCTGTTCACTTCCTGGATTTACACAGACTCACACCTTCAGCTCTCATTGATCCTCTTATGACTGCCCCCTCCCTTCCTGGAAAACTCTCACAAGAGAGAGAGCTGTGCATGATGTCATAAGCCTAGGCTTTTTACCAGACAAGAATCAGGAAGTGGGCTGAATAAGGCATTTACTGTCAGAAAATAAATGTTTTACTATCCAAAGTTAAAACAACAAGGGCAGAAGATTTAGTAGATGGAGAGTTAAAAAAAAAAAAAAAAGACTGAAGTCTGCTTTAACACAAGCTTTACTGATGGCATTGCTATAGGCCTGACTAAAAGGGGGCATGTGGAACCTCTGCATTGAACCCACTGCTTCCCCACAAAGATCAAGAATCCCACTTTGTAGCTGTTGGCAGGGGATAGACCTTTTTTTCCCAAAACTGTGTCTGTGTTCTAAAGAAAAACTGCACCCTCCATTTTTGTGCAGGAAGTGCATTAAACCTCTCCAGTGGTCTCCACTGGTCTTGCAAACATAAATAAAGACAGACAGAATGTTTAACTCCTTTCCAAACAGGTGGAAGGCAATGGTCTATGTGTGCAATCATACTTACACTGCAATGCTGGTCCATTGAAAAGATCCCCTGCTGGGATTTTTGTTTGTTTTTTCAAATTTTTTACACTGTTCCGCTACATACCCTTTTTTTTTTTTTAAATAAATTTGCTTGTGATCCCTTTGGCTGTTAGGATAGGTTGTGCTGGGTGTACTGGGTAAGAGTGGAGTGTACAGTAGAAGCAACAGTCTATCTCTTCCACTCATGTCATACTTGCCAGGCCAGGACCACAGTGAATGCAGGGAGCCCACTATCAAACACCTGGGAATAGGGGCAACCTGGATATTGAGGTTGTTTAGCACTTAGAGTGCAACTGTAGTGACTGACAATACTGTAAACAATTCAATTGTCATATTTCATATTATGTGGCGTTGAGATAGGATTGGCAACATGAAAGCATTTAACTCACGATGAAGTGTTTTCTACTTTTACAAGGCAACTTCAAATTTTTTGCTTTTACGTACATTTTAAGAAGTTAAGTAAAGTAATTCTACAAATCTATATTTTCCCATCAAAGAAACAGCAGCTTTGCACAGGCTACAGCCACCTCCCTGCAAACCAAACAAGACAGAATATTTTGGAATTCAAAATGTGCAAGCTAAAGACCAAAATAAACTCTACTGTAAGACAAATGTAATGCAAACTATATGGTATAAAATAAACAGTAGTCTGCATTCTGCTCAGAAAATGAAAACATTTTATATAATTCGTGTTTTCAAAGAATTTTGTTGGGTTTTTGTTTTTTTTACAGCAAAACTCTATGCACACAAAATAACATTATTTCTCAATGCAACTTCTCAGGTACCCACGGGAAGCAAATAGAGCTATTGCTAATGTCTACAAAAATATATACAGTCTGTTTAAAATCAATATAAAAGCTGAACCTTTGCAGTACAGTATATAAACCTTTTTCCAAAGTCAGAGAGCGTATATTGAAACAGTTGTGTAAAAGACCATTAACATACTTCAAAGACTATATACAAGAGGAAAAAGTGATTATTCAAAAACACCCATCACAGTGCTTAACAAGATTTAATGTACATTTATTCTTAACATGTGGAACATATAGTATAAAGATTTTATACTGAATAAATGATATTCGTTAAGCCAGAGGAAAAAGAGGAATTTACAACAAGTTTTTTCATTTTCTTTTCTTTTTTTTTTAAACTACATTTTCTTGAAATACAAATATGTTGATTTTCATCGCTGAAAAACCCCAGAAGTTGTGTCGATTCATCTGTTGTGTTGTAATAACCGCCGTTTGTAGAATATAACTATTGTCTTCTTTAGTTGCCAGGTGACTTTTTCCACATTGTAATTGCAACCTGCAAGTGTCCAGCTGCTATACTGAAATAGAGCATTAATTTATACATACAGAAACCTGCACATTACCCCCATGGTGGGAAATATGGGCAGGATTTTTTTTTCAGTGCCATGACAAAGGAGAAAAAAAAAAGATGACAATAGAAGTCTATCACTTTAACCACATCATGGGGAGATAGCCAAAGTATACTAAAAATGAATTTTTAAGAAAAGAAACAAAGTGAAGGCCTGTACATTTCTTATATACATCCCAGACCCTGGGAAATAACGAGAAACAAAAAAAAATATATATAACAAAGCATCTAAAGGCTGTTATCATATGAAATCTCAAATACTATACTTGATTATGACAGTGGTATGAATTTTTGAACTTTTTTTTTTAAAATAAGTTTACATGTTCAGATTTTATTTTCCCGACAGGTGTCTATTTGTTCTGCTTCTATTCTAATATTACTGTTATCCAAAGGATACAAACAGATTTGATTTTAAACTGAGCACCCTTTTCTACATACTCCAACAATGTCACTAGTGGTTCTATTGCACACTGGTTTGGTACATTTCGTTTAACTCAAGGGTACAAAAAAAAATACTCTGAATGTGAAAACTGAAATAATAACAACTTATTCTCTTCAAAGAAGTGATAAATTTTCATTTTTTACAATGGTCACACGGGTTTATCTGTCCCCTAAGGCTAATAATACAATCAAAAAAAAGAAACTAAAAAAAATAAGATCCAAAATGACCTTCAAATAAAACAATCACCAACTTTGGTAAAGAAAAAATAAAATAAAATGAACATACACAAACAGCAAATATTTATTTTCATAGCTCATTAACCATTTCTTAGAAATTCCAATTAGTAAATAATAACTGGATGAGGAGCATCTTTTCTTTTATTTGTCGTGTTTCTTCTTCTCTAAAGTACAGAAAAATAGCCAGTTATATGCGACTTCCTACTCTCCTCTCATACGTGATTGGCTTCCCACTGGTGTCATAACTGTCCTATTTGAAAAAGTACATCACAAATGACTGAGGAAACTGTAGAGTTCAGAACCGCTGTTATAGAGATATCCAATAAACGGCTTTCTTGCAAAAGGAACTCGGAGTGGTTCTCTTCCACCTTAGACATGGCTAATAAAGCCTTAGCCGCCCTACACATCATGTCTACACTAGGAGGCTCCAAATGGGGAGGCTGCATGTGCATGAGGTTATGTTGATTCTGCTGATATTGGGCCATGGTAACACCATCTTCCAAGAAGCTTATTAAGTTTCCAATGCTTCCTTTCTGCAAAGCTATGGCCCTTGCTACCACTATATCCCCCTGAGCAAGGTTCGAAAGCAGCGCCACAGACATTTCTCGACACACAGGGTTTTTGCGATCCTCGACATACCTAACTAGAGTCGCATAGAATTTTTCTTGGCGACTGAAAGGGGGTGTGGCTAGAATAAGATCCACATTATTGTCTTGTATACTGAGTTTACATAATGTTTCAAGTACAAGTCTCTGAGGGGAAAGGATAGAATTGGGCCCTACTGTTGGGAAATGATCCTGTGCCTCAGCAGATGGGCACACCAACCAGTGTAGTAAACCATCCAAAATTGGCAAACAGATACTTTCTGTGTAAGCAGACAAGTCTAACTGTCCAGAGATATTGGCTAATGTGACCAAAGTATTTTCCCTCAGTACCTCGAGACAGTCCCACCACCACTCATCCTTGCTGCAGCTGGCACCTTTTTCTACCTCCTCCTCTTTTTCATAAGTTTGTGGTGTTCGTTTTCTCTCTGGATGCTCATGATGGAGGAGAATTAACTTCCCAAGAGTCAAGACCAAGCCTGAATGTTTTGACATTTCAGCATCATTCCCAGGGACAAAAGACAAACTACGAATAATATTTGACACACAAATGCAACGCCTGGCCAAAGAGTCTTGCCAAGGAGCTACTTTACACAAAGGAACTTCATCTCGGCTTCTTGGTTCATCTTCCAGTAATGTTATATTCCTGTGAGTTTTGGCTTGGTGGATTCCTAATGAAAGTTGGTTACTCTCCATTTGCAAGCAAGGGTTACTGGAATCTTCAGGGAGTGCACCGGGCCTTGCAGAGAGCACATCATCAATGGTTGCGGTTATGCTCTTTTCTTGTTGATCTTCATCATTATCTGGTAGAAATCTATCATCTTGCTCTTTCTTCTTTTTGTTTGGAGGACTGATTGGTCTTTGAGGTCTCCTGTACAAGGGAATTTGCATTTTGCTTTCAAAGTGAGTCTGAATATGTTCAGTTGTATCACCTCCACCAAGCTGCCAATGAAGTAGCCCACTATTGAATTCCTGAACATGTCCAAGTCGGTCAGAACGGTCAATCACAAAAAGATCATTCTTCTTTACAACTTTGATTGGCAGCCTATCAAACTTACTTGCTTGTTTTGGCTTTTCAATTAGATTTACTAACGTTTCAGGCTTTATGTGTGGGGTATTTTTTTCCTCTGGTTTTAGGTTTTCTTTGTCATCCAAATCAATGTCATTGTCCTTATCAGGTTCATTTTTGTCAATAACTTCATCCTCCTCTGTATCATCTTCATAATCCATAGCAGCTTCTTCCTCTGTAGATGGATTATCATCCAAGTAATTTTGAAGAGCATCACAAACATTTGCCCCAACTTCATACTCCTTCAATATCCCAAAGATGTCAATGAGGCATTTCCTAAAATATTCCACCAAGAGCTCCAAAAAGCCAGGCAGCTGTTAAAATCAAATATAAAAGTGTTATAAAATAGTTTAATGTAGCTTTGCAATAAAGAATTAAAAAATTATTTTTACAGCATGATAATTACCGTATTTATCGGCGTATAACACGCACAGGGGTATAAAACGCACCCTAACTTTAAGAGGGAAGTTTCAGGAAAAAAACGCATATAACACGCAGGCACAGTTTACCTTTTATTTTCAGGGTAAAAAAATGAGTGTTATACGTCAATAAATACAGTCAATTTGTAATGTACAAAACACAAAAACTGGTGATAAGCTTTTTGTCCAGAAGAAGATGTCCACAAGATGTGTAAACTTTACATTTAATTTCCTTAACTTAAACATAAAAAATATGCTAAAAACTACATTATTCTCCTGTTTTTTACATTCCCAACTAGAATGCGTAATTTCTCAGCAGATTCTTTTCCAAACTTTAAATTTAATGTTACACTGTATCTCTCTCAGGTATGTGTGAAAATCTTGTCCATCCATTGTTTTATCATGCTTCTTCAAAATAATGCTTAGGATACTGATCCAAAAAACAAGATTATAATATTATCTACCCGTCCTTGTGCCATATGTTGTCACTCTTAAAATAACACAAATAGGGGAGAATGATGTAGTTGGGTGAGCCCAGAGTCCCCTAGTACATAATCCACAGTGGAGAGCTTGTATAGGAAACCTCCCTGTCTACTCCATTTACCATTGAATATTCTAATACGGTTCAAATAGGTAAATTTCCTTGATTTATAGATTATAAACTATGATTAAAAACAAGCTAAAGAACAAAGAAAACATCAATATTTAACTGCAATACACCAACCTGAGATAGGGTAAAAGCAGCCACTGTGCTGTCATCAAATAGTAGGATGTTGATGGTGTCCAAAGCCCATGTACTTTCAGCCAAGAGACCAGATTTTAAAGACATCATTACCCTCCAAGCTTCGGGTGTTACTAGAAAAAATAAATAAATACATTTCCAAATTACACACTTTAAATTAACTATTAATTTAAACTAATCACGAGGCACAAGTGAAAAACTGTCCATATGGCTGCTTATAATAAGACCTGCATTATTATTTAAATCATATATTTCTAATTTGTTCAAAACATTTTATAAAACACAAAATAGGTTTTAACTTGCTATGCTGTTTTTTCTTTGATTTCCATGCTTTTACTAGGAAATGCCAACAAAGAAAAAAATCGACAAAAGTTCTGAAGTTCCCTTGATAGTAGCATGACATTCTGTTCTATCATTTTGATTTTGTAGGAAAACAATATGTATAGTATACAGCAGGCCTAGCAGAGAAGAACAAGCCCTTGACTTGTGCGTATTTGATACCACCTGTGCAAGTCAGAAATGGAAATTCAAACAGAGGTAATCACAGATCTTCTCTCCTCTTCAAAAAAAAAAAGAAAAGAAAGGGGGACAGCAATAAAAAGGAATTACTTGTATATTTCCTTTTCAGTTTTAGCCATTTCTTTTCTTATATGCAAAATGCTAAATACCTAAAAAAAAATATTAGGGAAAATAGACACATCAAAATACCATGCTGAGCAAAACTCTTCAGAGAAATTCCTCTATATGACTAAAACCGCCACTTCCATTGGCTTTAAATTGCCAGCTGACACAGGTGGATAAGACTTGCCTAATTTCCAGTTGTATTACTTGGTGGTGGTCATGGTTATGATTAGATACTGGTTCATGACACCCTTGAGTAACCCTGAAGTTGGCTTTGAAGCTACAATTTTAGGATCCACTTCTACCTAGGGCAGACAGTTGATCCATGTATTGACACCAATGCAGGAGATATACTATTTAAATTAGGGTTGTCCCGATATTGATACCGCCGCATCGAAAGCCCCCGCATGGGTTAAACGGCGTGCGGGAACATCACAGCATTCATTTGAATAGCTGTAGTCTTCCCACGCGTATAGACACTCCCCCTTGCTCGGGATTGGATGGGTGATCGTGATCTGTCCAATCTCGAGCAAGGGGGAGTGTCTATATGGGCAGGAACACTACAGCTATTCAAATGAATGCTGTGATGTTCTCCATGCGGCGGCAAAAGGTAAGGTATGGGCGAAATGGCTGGAGGCGGGGCATGGCTGCGTATGGGGGAAATGGCTGGAGGCGGGGCATGGCTGCGTATGGGGGAAATGGCTGGAGAGACATGGCTGCGTATGGGGGAAATGGCTGGAGAGACATGGCTGCGTATGGGGGAAATGGCTGGAGAGACATGGCTGCGTATGGGGGAAATGGCTGGAGAGACATGGCTGCGTATGGGGGAAATGGCTGGAGGGACATGGCTGCGTATGGGGGAAATGGCTGGAGGGACATGGCTGCATATGTGAGGGACATGGCTAGAGGGACATGGCTGCATATGTGAGGGACAGGGCTAGAGGGACATGGCTGCATATGTGAGGGACATGGCTGCATATGTGAGGGACATGGCTGCATATGTGAGTGACATGGCTAGATGGACATGGCTGCATATGTGAGTGACATGGCTAGAGGGACATGGCTGCATATGTGAGTGACATGGCTAGAGGGACATGGCTGCATATGTGAGGGACATGGCTAGAGGGACATGGCTGCATATGTGAGGGACATGGCTGCATATGTGAGGGACATGGCTGCATATGTGAGGGACATGGCTGCATATGTGAGGGACATGGCTGCATATGTGAGGGACATGGCTGCATATGTAGGGGACATGGCTGGAGGGACATGGCTGCATATGTGGGGAACATGGCTGGAGGGACATGGCTGCATATGTGGGGGACATGGCTGGAGGGACATGGCTGCATATGTGGGGGACATGGCTGGAGGGACATGGCTGCATATGTGGGGGACATGGCTGCATATGTGGGGGACATTTAAAAAAAAGTATCGGTATTCGGTATCGGCGACCACTTGAAAAAAAGGATCGGTACTTGTACTCGGTCCTAAAAAAGTGGTATCGGGACAACCCTAATTTAAATATTTACAAAACAGTCATTAGCTTTAGAGGTATGGGGTTGATTTATTAAGGGCAAAGACAGTTTAACCAGCAAAGTGAATTTAACTTTGCAAGAAAATATCCCTCAACTAAAGCCTCGTACACATGCACAGTTTTCTCGGCAAGAAACAGGAAGAAAACTGCTGGCAGAGCTTTTTGCCGAGAAAACCATGCGTGTGTATGGTTTTTCATCGAGAAAACTGTCAGGAATCTCAACGAGAAAAATAGAGAACCTGCTCTCTATTTTCTCATTGAGATTCTTGGCAGTGTTTTCTTACTTAGAAACCCGAGCGTGTGTATACTTACCTGACTCCATGGAAACCTGCGCATGCTTGATGAGACTTTGGCGCATGCGCGGTAGCTTCCAAGGCATAGTGTAGGGTGTAGAAAGATAGCGGCGACGGCATCGAATGTGACGACGTTCTTGCCATTTAAAAGAACAACGGTATCTCTTCAATAGGCTCTTTCAACCGGCCGATATTTGATTTGTGTATACAGCAGCCAGGCCAGCTTCTGTCAAACCGGCATGACCAAAAAAGGTCTGCCGGTTGGTATCCAATCAGCATTCTCAGCCATTGGCAGTGATTTCATTGCTGTAGAGAAATCTGTACAATAAAACCTGCAATGGAAGAACCTTCCTGTTTCTGCTTCATCCACTCTGGATCTGTGATTTTTGAATCTCGTCTGCCCTGCTGCATTTTAAAGTTTATTTCAACATTTAGATTATCAGCCACCAGAGGGGGCAGCTTTGAACTGAGAAAACAAAGCTCTGTTTCTTTTACCAAGATGCCAACCTCCACACAGACACAGTGGGAAACAAAGCTTGGCAAGTCAGTAAAAGATGGGGAACAGCTATACGAAGACCACAGGCAATACTGCTCTGTTCTTTACTTGCCTCACACTGGTGCGATGTTAGACATTGTATGTGATTTGCACCACACTGTTGTGCAGATCACACGCAATGTCTGTGCGATGTGCATTCAGCCATACAGATTGTATGGCTGAATGCGCATTGCATTGGCATCAACTTTTTTTTGTCCGCATTGGAATCAGATTGCATACATGTTTTCACACGTGCAATCCGATTCCTGCATCATTTGACAGTTCTTACTGCGATATGCGAACCGATCTGGGGATGTCATTGACTTTTTATTAACAAAAGAAAAGTGTAGCGCTAAAATTATGTGAAAATTAAACATATCATGCAATAAAGCATCATATGAGCATAGAGAGTGAAAAAATCCAAAAGCACATATATTATAATAAAGTGTTGCATTGAAGCTCAAAGCAGTTCATAAAAATGTGAAGTAACTAGAGGGTATATCAATCTAAGTGTCCAAACAATAAGAATAGTGTTGATAGCAGATCCACCACCAAGGGTAATTGAGGAGGCTTACCGGAAAATGTGGACTCAACTAAGCGATAAACTTAATGAGTCACTGGGGCATGTATATTATGACATCCAGGCAGTAGACCTTCCAGTGGTAAGGAGGGAACGAAATCTCAAAGCGGGTCAACTCTTCATGTTATGAATAAGAACCAAAAAAAGTGTATGGTACCAGGGCCAACATACAGGGACCGTAGGCTGTTTACATAGGATCCAAAGAGCTCAATGTGCAACAGCGAGGGGAGGAAAAATAAATGCGGACATAGTGTAATACCGTTTAAAATCTTTACTAAGAAGTTTCAAAGCATAAAAAGTTACACTCACATTTCAGCAGACAAATCAAAGTATTGTACAGTCTAGCAGTGGAGTCAGCAAGAAACCCGACGCGTTTCGATCAAACGATCATCACCAACACCCCAGATGATGATCGTTTGATCGAAACGCGTCGGATTTCTTGCTGACTCCACTGCTAGACTGTACAATACTTTGATTTGTCTGCTGAAATGTGAGTGTAACTTTTTATGCTTTGAAACTTCTTAGTAAAGATTTTAAACGGTATTACACTATGTCCGCATTTATTTTTCCTCCCCTCGCTGTTGCACATTGAGCTCTTTGGATCCTATGTAAAGAGCCTACGGTCCCTGTATGTTGGCCCTGGTACCATACACTTTTTTTGGTTCTTATTCATCACATGAAGAGTTGACCCGCTTTGAGATTTCGTTCCCTCCTTACCACTGGAAGGTCTACTGCCTGGATGTCATCATATACATGCCCCAGTGACTCATTAAGTTTATCGCTTAGTTGAGTCCACATTTTCTGGTAAGCCTCCTCAATTACCCTTGGTGGTGGATCTGCTATCAACACTATTCTTATTGTTTGGACACTTAGATTGAGATACCCTCTAGTTACTTCACATTTTTATGAACTGCTTTGAGCTTCAATGCCACACTTCATTATAATATATGTGCTTTTGGATTTTTTCAATCTCTATGCTCATATGATGCTTTATTGCATGATATGTTTAATTGTCACATAATTTTAGCGCTACACTTTTCTTTTGTTATCACTTGTTTTGGTGCAGAATTGATCCAATTCTGTGGTGTTTGGCAGCTATTTTATGTTTTGTTGGGTAGCTCGGTGCTATATGTACTAGTGTATATATATATTTTTTTCTAATTGACTTTTTATTGACACCTGCAGCGATTCGCATAGTGAACTGCCTACGAGTCCTATGAAATGCAGGAACGGGCACTGGAATTGCGCTTGTGTGAACCGGTACTCCAGGTTCTATAGAGATAAAATTATACAGATGAAATATACAGGTAATAAATAAATGTTATGTATAATTTAGAATTTATCAATAAGCTACATTCTACAGAAAGTGATTTTATATGGTTTATTTTATTTAATGTATATCATATATATAAGTGCATTAAAAAAACAAAACTGACAAAATAACAACAAAGACATAAAAGACAAAAATTTGCAAAAAGTCCCCAAATATTCAAAGACACGTCACAAACAAACAAAAGCACCTTTTTAGGGAGGGATACAAAGGGAACTTTTGCAAAGGAACATTTGTGTCTGTCTTTTATGTCGTAGTTCATAAAGTTGCCCTAGTCCATTTCCAATTTCACTGATTGCGCCGCTCCCTGTGCGCACAACGGATGTGTTTCCTCACGCGCGTGCGCGAGTCGGCCGGCCCTTCCATCAGTCTACAATAAAAGCAATCTATATTCGGTAATGGCATATGAAATCCTCTACTTGTGGTTTCTATCTGTCCCAGGGCAAATGGCTTTCCAAAACAGCAATAACAATTTCCAATTGGCACATTTAAGAATTCACGTTAAATACCATTTTGCATTTGCCACATTACCATGTACACTGAAAAATCTAATGATTATAAATACATTGCAATATAATAATTTTAAATAAATTATAAAAACAAAAACAAAATAAGCTTTGTTTCCACTTACCAATGTCTTTTGAGGTAATTTTTCTCCTAGACTTCAAGACTGGTTGAGTTGCTTCCACTGAGCCAGGGGGGAAGGTAATTTCACGCCTGACAATAGAAGTGTGTGGAGAAATCCCAGTTGTCTGAGTTGGTGGAACTGTGGGCATAACTTTCTGCATTTTCATAGAAGGCAAGAAAGGAGATTTGCTTGGTGACATACGATTTTCTAGTGAGCGCTGAAATGAGGCAGGGCTAGAAGCCCTTGAAATGTGGTTTGCCATTGATGGTGGGGTCTGGTAAGATGAAGGTGGGGCCCTAGTGTTTGGTTGAATTGATCCAGATGGGGACATGTAGGAAGGCTGCCGCTGAGATGGCCAAGGACCCTCATGATTCATTCTTTGGTCAGATCCCAAGATATCATCAGAACGGTTTATAGTTGGATAAGTTCCTTGTTGTTGTGTGCCAGCTGGGCCTTGCCTTCCTGGGTATGGATAGGGTATATCACTGCGTGAGGGCCATATATTCTGCTGAGCACCATCACCTGAAGATGACTGCACTGCTCCACCTATCATTTGAGGTCCCATTCCATGCTGCTGCATTTGTCCTGGGCCCTGCATCCTCTCTCTGTTGTAAGGGAAAGAATATTGTCCTTGCATTGGCCTTCTGTCAGGTCCAGAGTAAGTGTTGCCATACTGATTGTACACATCCTGCTGCTGGCTGCTATACTGCATACTGTACACATCTCCCTCATGGCGCTTTGATGAAGGACAGTACATACTATCCATATGGCGTTTGAAGTTCTAAAATTAAATAAAGCAGATTTTATGTAAACCACTACATACCATAAATATATACTGCTTTTTTCTAGGTCTAGGACAAACACATGAAAAACGAAATATTGAAAAAAAGGGTCAATTCATGTCTGTGTTTAAATCTTTGGACATGTTATGTAGTTTGTACCATTGTGCACTGTTTAAGCTATATAGCCCAGTGCTAATAAATATTGAGCAGTATAACTTCTCATACAAAAGTATGCATTCATAGTTTTTTGTGATTTGACCCAGAAAGAAAATACAAATAGTAGAGAAAAAACAGTGGGTCCTTTCAGGATGATGTACATCATATGTATTTTTTTTTCGTTCTATGGGTACTGCTCTGCCATTAAAGCACAATGAAGTCTCATATAGGTTTGTCTTTTGCTTTTCAATATTTTTTTTGGCTCGAAAATGCCTTGACAGACAATTATTAAATTGGGAATGAACCCATTACGTAGCTTTTTGAGGGAAATTGAGATGAAGGTTGGACAATAGTATTCCTATTTGAGACAACTAGGTAGAATTCAATTGAATACTTACAAGCACCTTTAAAAGTCTTAAAGCTGGCCATGGACTGTTTTTTCTTTGTTTTGCCAGCTGGCTGAATGGAAAAAAAAAACAAATGGGTTCCTCCAACCACACAAGCAAGGTGGGTGAAGGAATCCTTATTGCTGGGACATTCATATTCAGACAACGCCTCCACTGTCAGAAAGAATACACTGATCAGTGGTTATAGCCAACTGGCTGCAGACACTGATCAACAAAAATTTTCAGACAGTCCTGTTCGGCAGAAGTTATTCGGTCGATCAACTTCTGTCGAATGGGAAGAGCCATACCTGGATCAAAATTCATCTGGTTTCTGCAGAAATGGCTGATTTTTTAAATTATTTAGTTATGCCCCTTGAGATCCACCCAGTGTCTATCTGTTCAGTGAAAACATTTTAGACTCAATGTACCAGACAGTATCCCAAGCTATCAAAAATCAGTACTAGTCATCTTGTTTCCTTCAACCCCACTGTGAGTATTGAATTTTGAAAATGTTAACTGAACTACATGAATATGATTATTGCCATGACTTTTGAAGATACTGTATTGAGTTCTATGCAGCAATTTATGAGACAGAGGGTTTACTAATCATAATGTGCCAAACAATCTTTTATAATAGCTGCTTTAGGGCTTAAGTTTATTGGATGTAACTCTGTAGTAATGCAGCCTATACACCAAATACATTTCCAATTGTTCTGCTATACTTAATAGGCTATAGCATTTAGTATTCCGTCAACTTACTTGTTGTTGTGGGTACATTCCTGCTTGGTGTCCTCCATAGGGTGTTTGTCCTGAAGAGGGATTTTGTCCTGGATACTGCTGTCCATAGGTTTCATGCCTGGAACACAAGGCAACAATATGTTCCATTAGAGATATGTCTTTTCACATCAGTATCTGCTTCTGAAATCAAATCTACCCAAATCAGACAGATCCACTAGGATCAATTTGAATAAAAGGCAATTATTCACACAGAAAATTGTTGGATTGCAAGGGAATAGGAAGGAATAGTCAGGGGAATAATCTAGTCAAATTCTCAACTCAATACAATTAAGATGTTATGTGTAAGTTTGACAAGTGCTATTCATGCTCAAAAACCTGCAGTTTTTTTTTACCAAGCAAAAGTACTTCTGAATGCAGGAGAGGACAGAAATGCATTCATCCACAGTCCCATGTGAACACCTACAGAAGATTTGAAGGAAACTTGTGCTGGGAGAAATGTATGGGATGCCACTATCTTACCTCCTCTTTCAATGCATTCTAAGTCACTGACTTGGAACAAGTATGCATATGAGGAGTTCTGAGTGTACTCTAACTTGCTGTATAGTTGTTCTAGATCACAGACTCAAACTATTAAAGTCAAACATAGCCTTTAATACGATGCTTTCACACCTGAACACTGAACAGGCAAATCTCAAGCACTTGCAGCCTCCTTCAAATTCTTATTGGCATTTAAGACTGCCCAACTTACTTAAGTGCCAATAAACTGTGACATTTGAACTTTGCACTTAGAAACTGCCTGGAACCTCTAGGCATTTGCATTTCTACCTGCAGCAGATTTTTTGCTGATAGGATCCCTTTTATTAATTTTTTTATACTCCACAATGAACATTATGTGGTCTTCTACGCCAGAAACTACTATAAAGAATGTGTATACTTAAATTGAAATGTTAACAAATGTTCAATAAAAATTGGAAATGGGGTCTGAGACTAACCTCATGGATTTACTAAACCCTTTAACCTCTGCCTTCACGATTCCCCTTGGGAAACCGATTTTGATATCTCTCTTTAAAATATGTCTGTCAACAGATATAGAGGACCCCTCGATTTTGCTCTCAAAATGTATTCTCACAGGAAACCAACATCTGTACTGGATTTCCATATGTATGCAGAGCTATACTGCAGAATGGGCAGACCTAGACACCATCTGGCATATTTGGTGGCAATGTCTTTTTTCAGGGAACTCCGAGCAAAGCAATACGCGACAAACTGAATGCAGTCACCTTAAACCAATTTAAACTTCTGACATAATAATAAAACAAATGATGTATTGCCAAGCCAAGTCTCCCAGTCCTAATTAACATTTAAACAAGTTTAAGATTGTTTCAATCAGACTATGATCACTGAAAAAATATCTGCTAAACTGAATGATACCATGGGCAAATTTGAAAGGACTTGAATTCCCTGGGTGAATAATTTCGATCCTCCCACTTTTGACCAACATCAAAACTATCCTTCTGATACTTTCATGCATTTATGCTCTCAGCCACAACATCCCTAGTCACCTCCATACCCCCTTTCCATCCCTCCTATGTAACTGTTCTCCTTTCTTTTACACAGGCATCCCCCCATTCTGCAGCTCTGTAACACTATCGTGAAACACCCATGGACACAGGTCCCATGGGCAAGGTCACGGAGCTTGCGGGCGCCCACACGGCACGAAATTCAAAGAAACGTATATATACGTGGCTTTGCACAGCCATGCCATTCCTCCGATGTATATTTATATGACGCGGTCGACAAGCGGTTAATGAATATTGATATTGGAGGATTTTAAATATCTTGTACACCGAGTTTTAGAATTTATGTGGATAGAATGCCATTTTATATGTTATTTCATATTTTATTTAGTTAGTCTGCTATTTTGTAAGCTACTGCACAGTGACAACAATGGGTTATGATATCAAAGTAACACACGTAGACACATTTGACACTGGATTGATCTTACGTGGTTTCCTTGAACCTTGGCGAGTTTCAGCGTGTCATAATTAGTGAATATCATGCAGCAGTGAATTACAGGCAATTACGGAGTGAGTTAATAAGCAATGAGAGTCTTGTTGGCCAATAGGAACCCCCCTGTGGATTGCACACATGACCCTGTGACGTAAAGTGTAGGTGAGCAGCAAGTGTAAGCACTACTAATGTTATGAGGGGCTTGCTGATTAATCAGTCAGATTGACTGACTGACTGTTGGCAATTGTACTATTTTGTTTTCTTAACATATGGACTATGGTCTTTTCATGGTTTTCTCCTTTTTCTTTATTTTAACTTTAACCACTTAAGACCCGGACCAAAATGCAGATAAATGACCAGGCCCCTTTTTGCGATTCGGCACTGCGTCGCTTTAACTGACAAATGCGCGGTTGTGCGACGTGGCTCCCAAACAAAATTTGCGTCCCTTTCTTCCCACAAATAGAGCTTTCTTTTGGTGGTATTTGATCACCTCTGCGATTTTAATTTTCTGCGCTATATACAAAAATAGAGCGACATTTTTATAAAAAAAATCAATATTTTTTACTTTTTGTTATAAGAAAAATCAAATAAACTAAATTTTAGTCGAACATTTAGGCCAAAATGTATTTAGCCACATGTCTTTAGTAAAACAAAATCGCAATAAAAAAAAAAATTAGCTACCTAGCGGGAACAGCGACACTAATACATCAGAAAAATTATCGCTTAGTGATGCTGGCAATAGGGACTGAAAGGGTTAACTAGGGCAGTGATCAAGGGGTTAAAACTTTATTAGGGGGGGGGTACGGGGGCTACCCTGAACCTAACACTAACTGACTGTCACAATGACACTAAATACAGTAATCATACATGTATGATTACTGCATTCAGTGACACTGTGACAGGGGGGAAGGGGGGGCGATCGCAAGGGGTTAATGTGCCTATGTGTAGTGTGTGTCAGTGTAGTGTTGTGCAGACTTACTGTGCGGTGTGATCTCTCCTCGTCGGTGGTTGAAAAAACGCCGAGAGGAGAGATCACATCACTTCCCCCTTCCTGTGTTTACACAGGAGGAGGAAGTGCAGGGCGGGGGAGCGCGCGGATTGGCTGGGAGCGATCCGGAGGGGGGCGGGCAAAAACGAATAGCCACCCCCTTGTCCCGGATCGCTCGGCCAGCCACGGGGACCGCCGCATATACTGAGGGGGGTCCCGATCGGACCCCCCTCAAGGCACCAACGTTTATATACGTTGATGTGCCTGTCGGTGCCATTTTGCCAGACGTAAATGTACATGCGGCGGTCCATAAGAGGTTAAAAAACCTTGTTGGCATTTTTGGAACCGACTATGGACGTTGTATTATAATCATTTGGCTCTTCATCAAAGGTGATCTATACAGCCACTAAACGGAGAATATAGGTCACTAGCGCCAAAAAAAAGATCCACATTTTGGGGGAATAATCTAGCCATTGACCGCTTGCCGCACGCATAATGTCATATGCTGTTGCAGAATTTGAGTGGTGATATCTGAATTTACAATATCCGATTTACAATATACCAAATAATATGGTTGACAACTAGCTTAACCTCCACTTGATACTGAATTCATGGCTGATACAAAATACACAAATTCAGCACTGTAATCGATCATTAACCACTTCCGGACCACCCGCATCACTTTACGTCTATACTTTTAAGAGGAATATCGTTGTTATGGCAGAAGCTAGCTGCCATAACACCGGTATCCTCTTCTTCAGCGGGCAGTCTGCTACAAGATAAAAGTGATCTCTGTGGAGGCTATCATGTCCTCTTGCTGGCTTGGTATGGAGACGAGTGAGGGGAAGATGGCCCCCACCAGTCTCCATATCATTGCAGGGTGGAAGCGAAACGTCACTTCCGCTCAATGCACTGCTGTGGCCGGGGACATGTCTCCTGGAGTTATTTTCGGGTATCGTGCCTCCAGCACTGTGCTTGGCTGCGGCACAGCAGCTGAAGAAACGGCACCAATGTGCTGTTCCTTCAGTGCACGTGTGCTGATGATGTTGGCACATGCTGATACAGTTAATATCTCCTAAACGATGCAAGTTTAGGAGATATTCACAGTAGCTACAGGTAAGCTTTATTATAGGCTTACCTGTAGGTAAAAGTGGTGTGTAAGGGTTTACAACCACTTTAAAAAAACACTACTAGCCTGCTTATTTGGCAATGAAGCAACAATACAGTGATGATGTCATCACTATGCTGTCTCCTCTTGTTAACAAGTTCCCAGTTTTTAAGATCGGTTCCGTTTCTAGGTCCAGTTTAGGTGAATATTCAAGTAAAATTTTGAAACTGAATAGCACCTGAACAGTTATACAAAATCGCACCGGACTGCAAATCACAGCCAAACATGTGTGAACCCAGCCTTAAGAGTGGTAGCACTGCTATTTGCAGCACTGTCTGCTTGGCTAGGAGCCTGGCCCTCGCCCCAGTCAGAGGCCTTATGTGCAGAATAGATACGAATATAAAACCAACTATATATAGGCAGTATTGAATAAAAAAAACTTTTAATACATATCTATGTGGATAATTTTTATTTGATTTTTTATTTAGAGTTCTGCTTTAGGAGACACATGCATTGCTTTGTAACAAATGTTACTGGCTGTCCTTTTGCCCACCTTTGTTGTCCTTGAAAACGGTTTGGTGAATACATGCTTGGATCACTGTTTGAAGGCCCCATGTTGTTTTGACCGGGAGGTCCCATTGCACTTTCAGCACCTATGCCATATTCTGACCTATAAGTACATTCAGCCATAATATCAAACGATAGGCATAAAATGTATATTTAAATTCATATAGAAAGGTCAATTACATAATGGTTAAACAGAATTTAACCTTGCAAGCCCTAGTGACCTACAGCTGTGCGACTTTTCAGTGTAAGCTTTTAATTGTAGAACATGGTTTAAAAAGAAATTCATACTGAAGCTCTAATAAATAATGTTTTGTCAAAAAGTTGTAATTTTTTATTAGGCTTTGGTCTCATTACATATGATATACTGTATACCATAAACAATTTGACATAGAATTTAGAACAGCTACAGGTTTTTCAAACTGGCAAAATGTATCTATTTTTTTTAAATCAAATTATCTATTACAGCTACAACTGTGATGATCAGGGCACAGGGGGGCAGGCATTGCAAAATAATTTAGAGAACATTTTGACCACACTATGTGTGGATTTTTACCCACTCCATTTCTTCATTAAAGCGGAGTTCCACCCTTAAAATCACTTTTTTCATTACATCCAGCATACTGGCGTCAGCGCCAGTATGCTGTTTTTTTTTTTTTTTTTAATGCTCGTACTTACTGTATATCACAACATTGAATTCCAGGAGCACCGCGGAGTGTCGCCGCTATAAGGCGTCACGCCTTCCGGAAACAGCCGATTAGCATTCGGCTTTTACTCGGCGCCTGCGCACAGCCCCAGGAGCTGACTGCGCAGGCGCCGTATATAGCGCGTCACGCCCTCCGAAAAAACCCGAACTAGGACCGGCTATTTTCGGCGCCTGCGCAGTCAGCTCCTGGGTCTATGCGCAGGCGCCGAATGCTAATCGGCTGTTTCCGGAAGGCGTGACGCCTTATAGCGGCGACACTCCGCGGTGCGCCTGGAATTCAATGTTGTGATATACAGTAAGTACGAGCATTAAAAAAAAAAAAAAAACAGCATACTGGCGCTGACGCCAGTATGCTGGATGTAATGAAAAAAAGTGTTTTTAAGGGTGGAACTCCGCTTTAATAAAGTGAGCCCAAATTTCCAATTTTTTTACTTCGCATTTATCGTTTACTACAGGTGAAGGTGTTCTCAAACAGGCTTGGGAGCCTTACAAAGTGACCCTGTCACCACAGGGCAAAGTCAGACAAGAATATATTATACATATATATACACAGATTATATATTTTCATGTGACAGCACTGGAGAAATGACACGTTGCTGCAATGTAAAGTAGTGAGTGTACAGCTTGTATAACAGTGTCAATTTGCTGTCACCTCAAAATAATTCACATAGCCATTAATGTCTAAAACACTGCCAACAAAAGTGAGTACACCCCTAAGTAAATATTGTCCAAATTGGGCCCAAAGTTTTAATATTTTGTGTGGCCACCTTTATTTTCCAGCACTCTCTTGAGCATAGAGTTCACCAGAGTTTCACAGGTTGCTATTGGAGTCCCCTTCCACTCCTCCATGACAACATCATGGAGCTGGTAGATGTTAGAGACCTTGCACTTCTTCACTTTCTGTTTGAGGATGCCCCACAGATGCACAATAGGGTTTAGGTCTGGAAACATGCTTGGCCAGTCCATCACCTTTATTCTCAGCTTCTTTAGCAAGGCAGTGGTCGTCTTGGAGGCGTGTTTGGGGTCATTAGGTTGGAATACTGTGGCCAAGTCCCTGGAGAGAGGGGATCATGCTCTGCTTCAGTATGTCATGGTAGATGTTGGCATTCATTGTTCCCTCAATGAACTGTAGCTTCCCAGTGCCAGCAGCACTCATGCAGCCTTACACCATGATTGACTGTAGGCAAGACACACTTTTCTTTGTACTCATCACCTGGTTGCCGCCACACATGCTTGACACCATAAATCTATTGTGGTCTCATCAGAACACAGGACATAGTTCCAGTAATCCATGTCCTTAGTCTGCTTGTCTTTAAACTGTTTGCAGGCTTTCTTGTACATCATCTTTAGAAGAGGCTTCCTTCTGGGACAACAGACCAATTTGATGCAGTGTGCGGCATATGGTCTGAGCACTGACAGGCTGACCCCCTCCTTCAACCTCTGCAGCAATGCTGGCAGCACTCATACGTCTATTTCCCAAAGAAAACCTCTGTATATGATGCTGAGCATGTGCACGCAACTTCTTTGGTTGACCATGGCGAGGCCGATTCCTAGTGGAACCTGTCCGGTTAAACTGCTGTATGGTATTGGCCACCGTGCTACCGCTCAGTTTCAGGATCTTGGCAATCTTCGTATAACCTAGACCATCTTTATGTAGAGCAACAATTCTTTTTTTCAGGTCCTCAGAGAGTTTTTTTTACCATGAGGTGCCATATTGAACTTCCAGTGACCAGTATGAGAGAGTGAGTGAGAGTGATAGCACCAAATTTAACACACCTGCTCCCCATTCACACCTGAGACCTTGTAACACTAACGAGTGACGTAACACAGAGGAGGAAAAATGTCTAATTAGGCCAAATTGTGTAATTTTTGTCATTTCTTCAGTGTTGTCACATGAAAAGATATAATAAAATATTTACAAAAATGTGAGGGGTGTACTCCAGTGTGTGTGTGTGTATGTGTGTATATATATATATATATATTTATGTGTGTGTATATATTATACACAGTAAATCAGTTTATAAAGAAGTCTGACATTAATTAAATGCATCTTAACAATAATTGGTATTGGCTATTTAGTCTGGGCAACACGCTTCAATTAAAATTATTGCAGTAAAGGAAGATGGTTTTCGCGGAATCATAACAAAGGGTTAAAAACACAAATAAAGCTCAGAAGGTATTTTCACTGTCACTGTATAATGTACTAACCTTCTATCATAGCTTCCGGGTCCATATGGAAATTGCTGGCGCTGGCTCATACCCATACTGGATATCACCCCAGAGGAAGTCTGATTGTACATCTCTGGCATGCTGCTGTTTGGCATTTGGCCAGGGGCCATAAAAGGCTCATTGCTCCCAGGCACTAAAAAAAAATAAAAAAATAAGGGCAAATTTGTAAATTTTTTCTTAGTAGTAAAATGGGTACCAGCTCATCTCCTACACAACAATATGCAGTAGTACCACAATACAGCTTGTTACCAGAGATGAAAAAGTTACTTGCCAACAAGGGCTGGTGAACCCAAGGCTGGATCACTCATTATTATGGCCGATGAAAGCATTGCTCATTGGCACAATGGCTGTTCCACCAAATGTGCAAGGATATTTTTATCCTTAATGTTTTTTAAGTTGGTGCACACAGTAAAAGAAGTGAAATTATTGTGGAATACCAAAACTTTGGTTATTAGCTATATAATCCCTACATGGCTAGATTATCATAAGCAACACCATTTTTTTTTAATGCCCCATGTAAGTCCTGCTTTTTAAATGCATGTCTGGGATAAATGCAAAGAAAACACATTCAGTTCATTTCTGCAATACAAGCACATTTCCTTATGGTTTGTCTTTTTGAAACCACTGAAACTATAAAAATATTAGTATTGATCCTAACAGATATTCCAGTGAGCTCCTAGTATCCTGCAACAAGTTGACAACACACTTGCCAAGCAGTGGTGTCAGTATGGCATGAGGTCTTCCTTGCTGGACCACTCATCTCCTTAACATTAGGGGAGCTGTTATGTGGTCAGGTAGGCAGGATGGCGATGCTCAGGCAGGGCTGAGAACACAGCTTGGGATTTCAGCAGATTCAGCATTATTATTTCACTAGAGAATATTAGAAGCTCATTGGATTTCTGGCAGGATTACCAGGTATTTTTCTATACTTACAGCATTTTTAAAAGACAAAATGCAGGAAAATGTGCACGTATTGCAGAGGTGTACTGCATTTCTTTTGCCCAGGCATACACTTAAAAGAGTGGTCTCTTGCCACTAAAAGTTGTATATTTTATTTGACATGTTTTACATACAGTGTTGGCAATCAAGCGTACAGATGTAACAAGATGTGGGCTTTTTCAGACTTTTATAGTACCGTATAACAAATTTGTTTAAATAAATACATGGCCATGCACAGAGCAACAAAACATGTTATGTTAAGAAAGTGTTTGCTTAGTATTTCCAAATGTGTTAATTTTTTCTCACATGATGGTCGATAATGACATTTCTGACAAACAAAGCTGAAATATAGCAAGACATTTTATGAGAGATGATTCTGAGAACCCCACTATGATCAGATTGAAAGCCACCCCCACTTTGCTATAAAACATGATGACAAGATGTTAAGCAATTCAAGTACAAAATTTTGATTGTTGCACCTCAAGTAAATTAGGAAATCTGTGTTCTCAGTCAGCACTTGCTGATTACACACTCATATTTCCTAATCAAATGTTATAACATTGATTAGAGAAGCATTTTAAACTGAAAGAGGTTAGGTAATTTCATTCATTAAAATTAGTCAGATATGTGAGATCTTTACAAAACGAAAAAATACCATCCCTGTTTTTCTTGATTTAAAACAAAATAAATGGTAGCTATGAGGTTTGTTACATCAATAAACCAAAAGTGGAATTTGAAATACTAGATGTATCCATGCATTTGGTTTGATTTAGTAAAAACAAGAATTTACGTATCAAACTATACATACAGCATATTTTAAAGAATTTTGTTTTCGCTAGTGTTAGGTAAAGTAACAGGTTCCATCTGCACTGTAGGCATTATGGACAACCTGAACCTGGATTCAGTGCACTACCCTCCATCTCCAATCAGATAGCACATCGACAGAAATAAAAAATGAAAATGGATCACAAGCAGATACATGCTTGGCTTATATAGGTGAATTGAACAGGAGGATAATAGTCCAAAATGTCCATAAGGGGTTAAACACACTAGATTCAGCTCCTCTGAGACTGCAGAAATCTATGCAAGACCCCCTTCACAGTGGGACTACGGCCGCGTTTGTGGTAAAGCAATGTTTTAGCGGAACTTTGCCGCTGTTTAAGCAGTGCTTTTCCGCTGCTAGCGGGGTGCTTTTAACCCCAAAGAAAGGGTTAAAAACGTCCATGTTTCGGCACTTCCAAAGCGCTTGTCAGGTGCTTCGGAAGAACTGCCCATTCATTCCAATGGGCAGGGCATTTTGGGAATGCAAAATACAGCGCCCCCAACCTGCCTCAAAGATGCTGCTTGCAGGACTTTTCAGAACGTTCCGCAAGCGCACCGCCCGAGTATGAAAAGTCACATTTGAATGAATGAGAGACAGTTTTCAGGCACGTAGCAGAGGCTTTTTCCAGTGCTAAAGTGCCTGAAAACCACCCCAGTGTGAAAGGGATCAAAATGTAAGTGAACAAGGGAGGGTACCAAGCTGAGTGTGGTAATGCAAAAATCAAAACATCTTTGATGTATAAAAACAAACTGGCAACTCACAAGGTAGCGAAAGTGCAAGCTTGTCATAAAAGTATTTTTTTTTTCTCCTCTGTTGGTTGAACTGGAGGAACTTGTGTCTTTTTTTAACCAGATTAACCATGTATATGTATCCTCTATGGCTGAAAAAACTGCACCGAAAACCAAGCACCAGGGCCGAACGGGGGTGTGGCTACACGTTTCTGAGCTGCCCAGCTCCTTTGCCAAGCCTTTACTTGAGCAGTGCCAAAATGCATAGCTACACCCCTGTTTGCTCCTGGCACTGACTTCACTTCCAGTTGGCTCTGATCTGTGCTCCTTGACCCTGGATCACCGCTTGCTTCCTGTTTACTAAGGCTCTCCATTCCATCCCGCCTGCGATGATGCTCTTATCTTCTGGACTGTATCGATTGAATTTGGGTGCAGTGTTTTCAGCTGTAGAGGATATTGTGTGACATGCACTTACTTGAGCTACCACATGCGAGTTGCCGCTTTGTTATCAGACATTAATGTTTTTTACATTACTACAGATTGGCACCCTCTGTTTACTTACATCTACAGAAATACCTAAAATTTCCATTTACAAAGAACACCTGGTGCTGTTCCTGCATTCCGACACGTGCAACATAGTTCTGTGGTAAAAGGACACAATAGCTCCACTTTAATGGTCAAGGAAGAAACAGACTAACAGACTTAAAAATTTGTACTTACAAAGATATATATATTTTTAAATAAGATATTGTACATTAAAAAAAAACAGACAGAGCACCCATTGAAGAAGATTTAAGCTTCTTTACCTTTTCTCATGCTGCCAAATGGATCTTTGTTGGGCTCATATGGCATCCGGCCCATCATGTCTGGCACATTCATCCCTTGTTGGTAAGGAGCATTTGGAGTCAATGAATTGCGCTTTGGAAAACCTGAATCATCTGAGAATGGATCCTGTACGCTCACGGAACTGTTTCTATCAAAAACAAAAAGTACTGCACATGAGCACAATTCTTAAATTCATGGATCAAAGCTGTAATGGGAATAAAAAGTGAATTCTCCCGTATGCAGAAAGGCCTTTTTAAAATGTATAGCAATGTCAAAGTCTACCCACATATGGAAAGAATATGAACATAAATATAAAGCACATTGTTTGGACAGTTAAACGGAAGTACCTGCCACTTGGCATTGGCTGCATCTGTCCATGCGGTGTTGATGCGGGAGTTGGAGGCTTTAAATCAACAGGCATCTCAGCCATGGAATTACTGCCAGTGGACTGAGGAGTATGAGGCCCTTGGAAAGATCCAGAGTTTGCTAAATAATAAAAAGAATAAAATGTTTGAAAACATTATGAATACATTGTAAAGCTCAGTGGATGATTGCATTTAAATGTTTATCTCTATTTTTTCTCTATTTGGTCAATTCTACACAAATTAAGTTATGACAGATGACCGTTAATATCATCGATAGCTCTTTTCTGTTTAAAAAATGGTATCAAGATAAACCACCTTGATAATCTGTATCTCTTTGAAAATGGAAACATAAAGCCAAAAAAAGAACCTTTTACAGTGAATTTTGGAACACTTTGAAGGATCCGATTATATATATATATATATATATATATATATATATATATATATAGAGAGAGAGAGAGAGAGAGAGAGAGAGAGAGAGAGATCTATTTCTCTCTCTATATATATATATATATATATATATATATATATATATATATATATATATATATATATATATATATATAAAGAGAGAGAGAGCGAGCGAGAGAGAGAGAGAGAGATCAATCTCTCTCTCATATATATATCAGCTTAAAGGGAACCTGTGAGAATTAAAAAAAAATCTTGGACTACGATTGCAGCTGTAAGTTCCAGTCCAGTCTTACTTGGCCAGTGTTGGTCACCTGATATGCACATGTCTATTCCAAGTCAATGGGGTTGATTTACTAAAATTGGCGAGTCCACAATCTAGTGCAGCTCTGCATTGAAATCAATCAGCTTCTGTTTTTTTTTTCTTTTGTCAAACCTTAAAGAGGTGGTTCACCCTAAATATAATCTCTCCCATGTGATCCAGCATACTGGTGTCAGCCCACTTACTGTATTATCTTCAATTTTAATTTTAATTTCTTTCCCCCGTGGTTGATGGCGCCAGTATAGCGCGTCACATCTTACGAAAATACCCGATTTAGGACTCGGTAATCTCGGCGAAATGCGGCGCCTGCGCACTGACCTAGGAGCTGACTGCGCAGGCGCCATATTTCTCCGAGTCCTACGGCTACGGCGCGTCACGCCCTCCGAAAAAAGCCGGAATAGGACTCGGAGAAATACGGCGCCTGCGCAGTCAGCTCCTAGGTCTGTGCGCAGGCGCCGCATTGCGCCGAGAATACCCGAGTCCTATATCGGGTATTTTCGTAAGATGTGACGGGCTGTATAGGCGCCATCCACCGCGGGGGAAAGAAATTAAAATTGAAGATAATACAGTAAGTGGGGGATTTAAAAAAAAAAAACAGAATACTGGTGCTGACGCCAGTATGCTGGATCACATGAGAAAGACTATATTTAGGGTGAACCTCCGCTTTAATTGTACACAGGGCAACTATATATGCTCAGTATATGTATTATATTTTGTATAAACAGAGCAACACTGCCCTTATGGTTTACTGATTTTTCTAAAAAAAATATTATTGCACTGCCGGGAAACAATCCAATATCTGGTCTGCTTATCTTGTAAATTATTTTATTTCAGCAGATGCACAGAAAGAATGACATTTGCACTGTGATGCAGACAGCTACTAGAGAGAAAACTGAAAACTGTGTGAAGCACAATAAAATACAATACGTAAAATCACAAAGTACTGTATTTATTGGCATATAACACTCACTTTTTTACCCTGAAAATAAAGGGTAAACTGTGCCTGCGTGTTATACGCAGGGGGCTGTGGAAAGTTTTTTTCCTGAAACTTCCCTCTTAAAGTTAGAGTGCGTGTTATACGCCGATAAATACGGGTACTTTAATTTCTATTCACTGCAGCAACAAGTTATGTAATCACTGAAAAAACAGTAAAAATATTTTTATTTTATTTAAATGCAGCCGATATTTTTTACCATAAAACATTACAATCACAATTTACAATACTCTATCCTGGAACGAAGGAAGCTATGTGTATACAAAACTTGTAATATCCTGAAATATAGAAGAACTTCTGACAACATCAGCCAATTTCCATATCTCCAGGTTCCCAAATGACCCACACTTGAAATATAAAAATGTATCTGGCAACATTATAACAATTTTATCTCATAGCACAGGGTCATTCGACTCTTGGTAGGGTTGATTATATCAGTGTTTCATGAGAACCGAAGAACCAGCATCACAACCTTAGAGGTAAAGGAAAATAGATCTTTAATGGCCAGAATCTCCAACTGTCCTGTTCTCAAACTGTAATGTCAATATCCCAATAACACAGCACATTCTATAACACCTGTATGAATGTTATGTGGAGACAGTGGCTTTGCCTTTTAGTTTTTCCACAATGGCCAGTAATTGTATGCAATGTCAAAAATATTCTTTGACGAGGAACACACAAAAGCCTTGTATTAGCTAGCCATCCATAAACATGGGACTTTGCTTTGTAGTTCGATGATCTATACAAAAGCAAGCCAAGTGAATGACCTAATCCTAAGGAAGAATTGGGTGATTCACCTGTCTGACTTGCTATTTTATGATCATGGAACTACAAATAGTCCTGTTTTATGGACAACTAATACAATATTTTTGTGGTTCCCTTGGTATGAAATATTGCTTCATAGTATGGATGAAAACCTGTTTTATTCCGTAAAAGATTGCCCATTCAGCTGAATCATCTGCTCCATGTCATTGTCGGTCGTAGTTCACATATCACCCGTACTCCTTCTGCCATTGGTATTAACCAAGTCCCGTTACTGAGATCATAGGAATACCAGACTAATGTCTGATCCTAATTTGTTTGTTGTAAATGGGTCTCACTTTAAAATCTGTGACAGAACATGCATAAGTAAGCATACATTGCAGATAAATAGACGTGCCTTTACATATTTGCCACAGTTATAAAATACCCTGTTTAACCACTTGCCGCCCGCCAATGACATATTGACGGCGGCAAAGTGGTTGTTAGTTCCTGACTGGACGTCATATGACGTCGTCAGGATATTGAGCCGCTGCTCGCCCCCAGGGGCGCGCATCGCGGCGGTTGTTGTTGCGGGTGTCAGTCTGACACCCCGCAACACCAATCTAGGTAAAGTGTCTCTCATGGAGACACTTTACCACGTGATCAGCCATGTCCAATGACGGCTGATCACAATGTAAACAGGAAGAGCCGTTGATGGCTCTTCCTCACTTGTGTCTGACAGACGCGAGTAGAGGAGAGCCGATCGGCGACTCTCCTGACAGGGGGGGTTCGCGCTGATTGTTTATCAGTGCAGCCCCCCTCGGATCGACACACTGGACCACCAGGGAAGCCCACACGGAAAAAAAAAAACGGGCAAAAAAAAAAAAAAATCGGTAAAAAAAAATTGGTAAAAAAAAATTGGTAAAAAAAATTACAGTAAAAAAAAAAGATGCCAATCAGTGCCCACAATTGGGCACTGATTGGCAACATGGATCTATCAGTGCCAGCCCACAGTGTCCATCGGTGCCAGCCCACAGTGTCCATCGGTGCCAGCCCACAGTGTCCATCGGTGCCAGCCCACAGTGTCCATCGGTGCCAGCCCACAGTGTCCATCGGTGCCAGCCCACAGTGTCCATCGGTGCCAGCCCACAGTGTCATCCATGCCCAGTGCCCACCTATCAGTGCCCATCTGTGCCACCCATAAGTACCCACCCATATGTGGCGCCAATGATTGCCCATATGTGCCACCTATGAGTGCCCGGTGCCGCCTATGAGTGCTCTTCAGTGCCGCCTATGAGTGCCCATCAGTGCTGCCTATGAGTGCCCATCAGTGCCGCATACCAGTGCTGCCTATCAGTGCCACCTCATCGGTGCCCATCAGTACTACCTTATCGGTTCCCATGAGTGCCACCTCATCGGTGCCCATCAGTGCCGCCATATCAGTGCCCGTAATTGAAAGAGAAAAAACTTACGTATTTACAAAAAAATTAAGAGGAAAAAAATAAAAACTATTTTTTTTCAAAATGTTCAGTCTTTTTTTAGTTGTTGCGCAAAAAAAAAAAAAATCGCAGAGGTGATCAAATACCACCAAAAGAAAGCTCTATTTGTGGGGAAAAAAGTAAGCCAATTTTGTTTGGGTACAGTGCAGCATGACCGCGCAATTGTCATTCAAAATGCGACAGTGCTGAAAGCTGAAAAGTGGCTTGGGCGGGTAAGTGCCCTGTATGGAAGTGGTTAAAGGCCAGTTTGCCAGGCAAAACGTTGCCACTTTTTGATAGTTCAAAAGTTTGCCCAACCCTTCCTGCCACATTCATAATATTGATGGCAAATGATGCAGCTCATCCCAGTGATGCCAGGAATTTGTGGAGGGCAGGAGGTAATGGAAAGGGTTCAACACAACTTGACAGTGTATAAGCACTGACTGTTCGTGTAGCAGGAAAAATAAGTTATTCAAGGGTGCTGTTTATACTTTAAACATTCACCAGGGTTTTTGGGTGGCAATGTCTATTAACTACTTAAGCCCCGGACCAATATGCTGCTAAATGGCCAAAGGCCTTTTTACAATTCGGCACTGCGTCGCTTTAACAGACAATTGCGCGGTCCCAAACAAAATTTGCGCCCTTTTCTTCCCACAAATAGAGCTTTCTTTTGATGGTATTTGTTTGCCTCTGCGATTTTTTTTTATATATATATATATATATATATATATATATATATATATTCTACTTTTTGTTAAACATTTAGGCCAAAATGTATTCAGCCACATGTCTTTAGTAAAAAAAAAAAAAATCGCAATATAAAAAAAAAATTAACTACCTAGCGGCAACAGTGGCAGAGCGGGGGGATGCCGGATTGTGGGAGCGATCGCGAGGGGGTGGACAAAGGCGAAACAGCCCGGATCGCTTCCAGAGGTAAATTGCCCGCCGCATGTAGCGGAGGGGGTCCCGATCGGACCCCCGACCCGCAAGAAGGCAGGGATGTACATGTACGCCCATCTGCCTGTACGTGCCATTCTGTGGACGTACATATACATGCGGCGGGCGTTATTTGGTTAAAGTAGTAATAGATGCACCACTTTTATTAAAAAAATACATTCCCATTAACCAGCAAAACAATACCCAGTACACTGTTTTACTCATGTATGAATAATTAAACACTTACATCTTTCAATAGTCTCTGGCATTGGTTCCAGGTGCCTTAGCACAGCTTCCTTAAACTTCTTGTCGGGAAGCACTTACTGTCTGATATGTTATAAGGGACAGCACAGTCTCCTACAGCTGTCTTTCAATTCGCTTTGAGGAGGGAAGAGGTGGGAGCAGGGGGGTGGCTTGCTGTGGGTTTGAGTTGGTGCACACAGTCTTTGCTCTACACCTGGCTGGGATCAACGGTGCCTCCATAGAGCCCTGCAAGGAACCATCCTGTAACTGGAAAAAGGCGACCAGCTATATCAGGAGAAAAGTATTTTTGTAAGTGGTGGCCTCCATTTTTCTTCACAGAATGCCAGTCACTGCTGGAGCAAATAGAAATAAAATGTTTTCTATGTGTCTTGGTCACATTACAATGCTGTAGTGAAACGCAGTGTGAAAAAATATAGGCATGCTGCATGTTTCCACATTGGGTGGCATTGTGCTGCTGTGCCAAGACTTGAGTGGAGTGTATGTTTCTACATTCTCAAAGTTTAAAAATAAAATGTAACACCGTTAAAATGATATGTTGATGTGTATATTTGTACTGACTTCTTTTTTGCCTTAATCCGTATTTTTCTGTTTGCCTTAATCATTTGGTTTTGTACCATCATTTACTTCTTTAATAAAAGTTTGTAAACAAATAAAAATAAAATGTAAACACTGCATTGTGCCAAGTAACACATCACAGTGCCCCCTCGCTGCCCAGCAAAAGGAAGACCAACGTGCATACTAAAATGAAGAGTTTTAGCATGCAGATAGTATCAATGGGTCCTTAATAATCAGGATTCAGGAAGAAGAACATAGTGTAAGTGTTCGCCTTGTCATGTGAAATGGATAAAAAAGTAAGGGTTTAATATCACTTTAAGCTATGATTCCTACTGAGCCACAGGAGATTACAATACTCTAAGTGGACTTAAAGCGGATCTCCGCCGAAAAATCGATTTTTTAATGAGGGGCTCTTTAAATTAGTAAGCGCGGTGTTTTAATAAACTCACTGTTTTCGTTCTCCCCCGCCGCTCCACTCGTTAGCAGTCCCAAATAAGTAGTTAAATTCAGCACCGTCTCCCGTTGCCATCTTGGGTTTGGGCAGGAAGAGGAAGCCAGCATCTAATTTCCTGTTTACGGTGGATGCTGTCCCAGCATCCACCGCTACATCTCGCGCACGCGCACTGCCAAAGGTGTCCGGCGGTGGAGCGTCTCTGTTGTCATCGCAACGGCAGGCGAATGAATGAAACGTATCCGCCCCGTTGTGATGATTTCCTTTGTTTACTAGCGCATCACTTCCTGTAAACGAAGTCTTGCGAGATCTCGGCTGATATAGGAAATTAGGACATCAGAGAAAAGCCCCCAAAATGCACAGCGACAGACCGGAACAATAAAATAACCCGTGGAAAACCCGAGACAGGCTAAACCGGAAGCATCGGCGTTTATAAGGTACTGTAACGCCGATTTTAGTAACAATAGCCGATTCGGGATTAGTGAGCAGCGGGATTTATATTACAGTCAGGTCAATTTAAGGGTGGAGCTCCGCTTTAAGTGGACTAAGTGGGTGTGTATTGGCTTTATTGTATGTCCACGGTTTTTGATACAATCTACATTTTGGATTTTCTAGAGTGCTTTGTAGATTTGGAGTAAAAGCCCGAATGGCCTCATTTCTCGCTCTAGATTCTTCAGCTATTCTTAACAATGTTCTTCCCCTGCTCCTGCAAGGAAGCATTTATCCAACTGACCTAGATTGCTGGGTGCAGGAGCTGAGGCAAGGGCTTTAATTTCTTCTGGTAGCATTATGGTTGACATTGCTGCAGAAACAATCAAAGCTCTGCAAAAATAGTGCAATACTGCAACATATATTTTAAATCTCTCATTTATGCAGCTTATATTTAGTATTTCTCTAGGTTGGTAACAATAAGTATTTAGACTTGCCTGGTTGACCAAGTTAAAAAAGAATCTCTGCAATGAGGCAAATACACTGCAGAAATACATTTTTACCTTTCTAGGATTCTGTTATTCTGCCCAGCCAGTTTTGTGAGTTGCCCACCTCTACTAGTAGTAGACTACTACATTGTACAAGCATTCCAGAAGTTGCTGCTGTAACTTCCAGGTTCATTTGCTTGCTTACTGGATAATGAATCAGGAAGTCCAGGGTTATGATGGTTTTCATACCCACCTGCAAAAATCATCCCACTCTACAAAAAGCATCAGTAACCCTTAAAAACTGTTTATGTGAACCCTGAACAGGCTTCTGTCAATGTACAATAGTAAACCCATTAGGCTCAACTGACAAAGGTAACACTTTTTTTTTTTTAAATTACAGTTATTTTGAGAATTGAAAAAAAAGATACGTATCCTTTTGTTAAAACATTGTGAGCGGAGTCCGTTGTCTGATTTTTCCAGTTTTTCATTTTGGCCCATAATTGACATGCATGTGCCCTGGCTACTTTCTGTGGTATGCATTGATTGCAATATATTGCACAAGTAAGCTAAAATAAATTCATCCATTTATGGACCTCATTGACACAGGGTGAACTACAGCGTATGCCTGTGAGGGCTGTACACAGGTGTTCCATGAATCCCCATGCAGGCAGTACCATTGATGTAAATTTGGATTTATGGTGTCCATGCAGACACAGCCGTTGCTCCCACCCAATCTGACATCCAAATAGGTGGAAGTGTGGGGGCATGTTTTCGTCTGTGAAACTGGGAGCAGGGCGTGTGTCCAGGCAGCCACTGCATCCCATCCAACAACAATGGGACTGCCTGTATAGGGTACATGGAACACCTGTGCAGGGTAAACACAGCCCTTGCATGGGTGTACACTGTAGCAAGCCCTGTGTGGATGAGGCTGATTTATTACTGCCCCATAAAAAATCACAGATGTAAGGCTTTAGCAAAGTTTTGTCACCTAAGCTTCCCCGCCAACACTTATGTCTATCTTCTGAACTCATACCTGCAAATTTTCTTCTCTACACCGACCCTTTCTTTGTGTACTAGGTACCTCTTTTTCTTCAGAAAAAGCTCCCCATTGGACTTTTTCTGCAATTCCTCTATCTCCTCGCTGCACATTTTGCAGGCAACATTTCTGTGGTAATTTGTGTCTGGCAATGTCTCAATAGAGCCAATGGTCTGTATTCAGACATGCATGTTGCTATACAGTTTTCTAGGGGACAATTCCACTGCTGCCATATTTACACTAAGCACTTAATTGTATTCTGCTAAATGTGAGTTTACCAGTTTTTATTAAATATATACATTAATTTTACGAAATTATGAGATGTGGCCTCTTCTCTCCTATCACCATTTGCTACACAGTTTTAATTTCAATATTCTTTATTGAGTTTTGTCATAAAGCAAAAACAGACAAAAGACAAAAACAGCTCATATGTAGACAACATCTGCCAAAAACACAGGGATAAACAATTGAGGAACATTTGCTACACAGTTTTTTGCCGACAGTTGCATCTGTAACATTGAAATGTCCCATTTCTACAAAAATGGAAGAACAAGCGGAAATCCCACCTATTCTAGATTGTAGTACTCACTAAATGTATATTGGGGGTGTAATCAATAAATAAGCTAAATCAACAAGAAAAAAATCATTTTTGTTTAATTTTTTCTTGTTGGTTTAAATGTCCTATCTCACCTGTCCTTGAAAAAATAGATAATTAAGAAACATTGTGCAGCCGAGTGCAAGTCGTGGCTTTCTCTGACCTGTCTGGTATCATCACTTACATAGCCCATGCCTGCCTAAAAAAATGAATACATTGTATTTTAAATGATATGATATTAAACCTTGGCAATCAGTAATTTTCTAGTGTGGTTGATCTTCAGCTGAGCACATCCTAATTTCCACAAACCTCTCATCTTTTAAATTCCACTGCTACATATAATCAGAATGTATATTTGACCTTTTGGAAGGTACAAGAACACCTGGCAGGATTCGCTGGTCATACTTTCCGATACAGAGTCTAAAGTAAACTGTGGCAAGGTTACGATAGGTTAAGCGCAATGCATTTTTCAGTCTGCGCACGCAGACACCATGCTGGGAAGAAAATTTACACAGCATGAACCTACTGGCCTAATTCTAGCAGAGGTGGAAGGATGGGGTGGGAGGAAACAGTGAGAGCTAAAGACGTCACCGATTCAGCTCTGAACAGAGGTCAGAATGAGGACATCTTTGTTTACAAACCCAGGGAAGCCCATTCAACCTCCCCTTCCTTCTTCCTCTCGGGATTCCCTGTTGGCTTCTTGACAGATTCTGTGACATCACCTGTCAGCTAATAATAGAAAATTTAGCCAGCCGCATGCCAGAAAAGATGGATGGGGTTGTGGCAGCAGGATTACTAATTATGACTGGGCTTCTCAGATGTGCTTAGAATTGAGTCTTCCCCCCCCCCCCCCCTCTTAAGCTTTCTTCTTTGTGAAATGTGCTTTCCTGATCCAGCATGCAGCTGGCAAAAGCTAATAGCATTCAAACAAAGCGCAGGTTCAGGGGATGTGTGAAGACGTCTGATTAGTGCGAGAATGCTGTGTGCTAACAGAATAGATGCTTGAAATGGGTTTTGTAAGAGAACTCAGAAATGTGAACTGCCTACACATTAATAAAATGATTTTGCAATACACAGAATGATTCTTAAACGCATGACATGTTAATTTAGGATCTAGTTTGCCCAATAGGATTTTTTTTTCTTTTATTGGTGGTTGCATCATTAGACTCCTATAGCTGTGTTTCTCAAATGGGTATTCTTTATAACAGGCACCGCTTGTATATAGCACTGACAATTTTACTGTACATTCACATCAGTCGCTGTACTCAAAAAACTTACAATCTAAGACCCACATCCATACATACACATACTAGGGCCGATTTAGACAGGATCCAATTAACCTACCAGTAAGTCTTTGGCATGCAAAACTAACCCAAACTCCAGGCAGGTAGTGTCGTAGTTGGGATTTTAACCAGTGAACCTTTTGCTGCTAAGCTACTGTGCTGCCCAGTTTATAAAGGAACCAGTTGACTTTCACCAAGTCTAACTTATGTTTTTGCCTAAAGCACCTCCAAAGTACAGAAAGTTTATGAATTATTATCTGCCACTACTTTTGACTGTAGTTCCAGATTTAAAGGATAAGTGTACTTTCAGACAAAGTGCACTTATCCTTTGTGCCACTCTGGCACAATTGATCCAATTATCCAACCAGCCTGTCTTTGGAGTGTAGGAGGAAACCGGAGTATCCGGAGGAAACCCATGCAGGCACAATGATAACATGCAAATTCCAGGTAGGTAGTGTCGTGGTTGGGATTCAATACTTTTGATGACTGTTCCAAATTTAAAGGGTAAGTGTACTTTCAGACAAAGACCCCTTTCACAAAAATAGCACTGCTATACCGCCTGAAAAACTCCTGCCCAGCAACCTCAAATGTGAAAGCCGGAGGGCTTTCACACTGAGGCGATGCGCTGAGAGAGGAGCGGTGTGTATACTGCTCCTTCTAATTTAAAACAATGGGAAACCGCGGTAATACCGCTTGCAATGCGCCTCTGCAGAGGCGAATTGCGAACGGTATTAACCCTTTATCGGAAGCTAGCGGGGGTTAATACCGCACCGCTAGCGGCTGAATCCTGTGGCAAATCCGACGGTATAGCGCCGCTATTTTTTGCGGCGCTATACCGCCACCGAGCCTCCCGCCCCAGTGTGAAAGGGGCCTTACTAAGGTTAGCACAAAGTAGACTTTACAAAATGATGGGCTGTGGAATGGAGGCAAGTACACATCTAATTATAGGTACTTTAGGTGGGGAGGAGGCAATTAAAATAAACGCTTTTTGTCTGAAAGTGCACTTATCCTTTAAAGTGAACTTGTTAATGTATAAAGCACACACAACTGGCATAAAGATGAATATGATAAGAGTCTCATAGAACAATTAGCATTTTTTTTAACTGCACACAATTGTGCCAAGTTTGACAAACAAACAGTATCCAGTTTAATTTTCAGAAAAAAATTAACAGCAGACCATTTTTATCTTTTTCACCTTAACAAATCACACACATTTGGGCACAATGCCATACCAAGACTATAAATATACACACGTTTCAATGTTAAAACATATCAAATAGACTTGTAACATAAGTTTGTTTGTGAACTTGATATCAGATTTTAAAATTATTATTGAGTAAACCCCATAGCAATGCCTAGTCCCTTGCAGCCATTGCACAAGAATACCAAATAGCACTACCGGCCTTTAGGTCACATTGACATTATGTTAATCAGTATATGTAGATTGCAGTACACTGCCCCATCACACATACCTGGACAAACGAGAACGTCTGACCCTTATTTGTTTTCTCAGAACACTACAAGGTGACGCACATGTTATGCAAAAAATAACTAGGGTGCATTTTTTTGTCTGCTGATGCATGTTGTGGCCCGCTGAGAATAAAAGGGCACACTCAATGAAACATGTGTAAAAATGTGAACATGGCCTAAACATGATACAACCAGTCATTATGGTCACATACCACAGTCCCGGCCTATTATCACACAGCAGAAAACAGGACTGGCAGCAAGCTGTTTCCAAGAGAACAGGCAGCTAGATACTAAAAGACAGACCAGAATCTTCTGAAACAGACAACATGCAATATCAGCGTACGAATAAGATAAACTATTATTCTGCACATTTTTTTTAAAGAGGGTCAGGAAACTAAAAACTAAAAAAAAAAAAAACAGTTTTAGATATAGCAAGAGACTGGTAGGCTGCCATTAAAATAAACAATATCAAGTTGTGGCACCTTATGTACCATGATATTTAGAGTATTATCAACACAGCACTAAAGATGATATGAGCATTCATTTTTCAAGCTTCATTTGTGAGTCATATATTCCAAAATTGCACTTTATCTTTTCTTTATTGAACTGAACTAGTTGTGCTGGAACAGAAAGTAAAATAAATCTAATCAGCAAAACAATAACGGCTTTAGAGCACTCTTTGGAAATAGACAGATACAATTATGTAATATGCTAATGGCTACTAAGATAAAAATGCATAAGGTTTTATTCACCCTGTTAGTTCTAGCCATCAGTATTACAAATATATGCTGGAGGACTGGAAGGGCAAACTGTAAAGGGTCAGGTTCACATATGTGCGGCCGCAGTTCCCAGCATGGGGTGTGGTGCGTGCCTGTTCAATAGTTCAGGTGCAAATCGGGTCTGAAGTTTTGCCTGAATTCGCACCTGAAACCCAAAGAAGCCCAGAACCCTTTTGGAATGTGGACCGCTGCCAGACATGTGTGAACCGGCTCCATTGCGAGCTGGGCACACTTGCATGTCATGCGAATTGGATGCATTAAATTCGCACATATGTGAGCCCGGCCTCAGTCAACCATAAATTGCCGTCATGCGTATGTTAGGTAAAATTTCAGATAGATATTTCTCTGTGGTTACTAGGAGGTAGATTTACTAAAACTGGAGAACTCAGAATCTGGATCAGCTGTGCATGGTAACCAATCAGATTCTAACTTTAGCTTTTTCAGTTGAGTTTTGACAATAAAACCTGGAAGCCAATTGATTTCTTTGGAGAGCTGCACCAGATTTTGCATGCTTCAGCATTAGTATCCATCTCTAACAAGGAGAACCTAGGAAGATTTAAAAACAAAACTATAGTCAGAAAAAGGACAAGCCATGACAACAAAACACCAAATACCCCCACAAATATAAAACAGGTAAAGCAGAATAAATAATATTTTGTAAAAACAACATACAGATAAATATGCTTGTTAGGTTCTCTACCAATTTCAGCTAAATATTTAAAAGCACCATTTGACAGATAAAAAAAGTTAAGCAAACAAAACAATTTTGCCCGCAAAGTGCTAATTACATAAAAAGGACATTTTAACAGTGGACATGTTGTAATATATTAAGTCTCTCTTTGCTGCTGTACCGAATAGATTAAGTCTTGATAAAAGTGCCTCAGTAGTTAGATCACTTATCTGTCAGCAGCTCTACTATATGAACATTTACAAATCCTACAAACATAAAACACAGTGCTGTGTGTTACAAACTAAACAATTAATACATCTTTTCATAACAAACAAGCACTAAAATAACTATATGGGATGTAACAGAATATTGATGCAACATTCAATAATGAATAAAGCACAGTAGCCAATCAGAATAAATCTTTGGCTGATGCAACGTAAAACTGAACTCTGGAGAAAAGAAAAAACCTCCCTTGCAGTAGAGTTACCCCAACACTACAAGCTACTACTGCCCTGGTATGCTTCAGATACTGTTCAAAAGTTTACTGAGGTGGCGTACACACGACCGAGAAACTCGACAGGCGAAATGCATTGTTTTCCCCGTCGAGTTCCTTGTTCGGCTGTCAAAAAACGTTTTGAGCCAAATTTTCCCATTGCCCGTTGAGGAAATAGAGAACATGCTCTCTTTTTGGCTGGACGAGTTCCTCGGCAGTTTTCTTTGCAAAAAGTGTACACATGACCGGTTTTCTCGGCAGAATACATCTACCATCAAGTTTCTTGCTGAATTCTGCCGTGTATACGCGGCCTTACTTTATCCCTTGCAGCTCCTGCTCCCCCATGATGCTTAGGTTTGGGGGAGGTCCTCGAAGTCACCACTCACCACTCACAATGCAGTGCCCAAGACAACCAGAGCACAGAGAAGGCTGTGGCGACCATTCACACGGGTGGACGAAAAACAGTGCCCTTCCCCTCACCTAAAAGTCAAACTCTAGCCACTCAAGTGAGCTACAAGCTGCATTGGTCTGCTGCAGGTACACATACCTCTCATAGCTCTTTGACTGACTTCCGGTGGTTGGTAGCCGCTTCATAGATTCCTCGTTGAGTTAAAAAAGAAACAGAAGCTGTTCTACATTTTAAAAGCATTGTGTGCAAATTTATGGAGTCATTCAGTGCATAGACAATTCCATCTGCCGCCTAAGGCCCCCTTTAACATGGGCTGTCAGATCAGGTCTGCCTGTCAGTTTTTTGAGCGGACCCTGCATTGTCCTCTATGGAGCGGCGGATTTCACTGGACACATGTACCGCTGACACCTGCTGCTATCCGAGCTGATCCTGTCTGCCAAAAACAGATGGATGGTGATGCTATTTTCCATCCATCAGGTGGATCAGTTTGGATGGCATTGGATGAAAACTGATAGGCTGTCTGTTTCCATCTGACTGCCCCATAGCGGAGAGAGGGACTGTGTCTCTGCCTGCTCAACTGGGATCAGCAGAGAGATTCCCCCAATTAAAGGGTCACTAAAGAAAAAAAAATGTTGTTTAAAATAACAAACATGTTATACTTACCTCCACTGTGCAGCTCGTTTTGCACAGAGTGTCCCCGATCCATGTCTTCTGGGGTCCCTCGGCGGCTGTCTCTGGTCCTCCCCACAAGAACTACACACAATCATGCAAGAGAGCTCGCATTGTGTGTAGTCTGTGCAGGCTTGCTCCTGTGATACAGCGAGCGGCTGCCCCTCGGCGCGCCACGTCACTGAATGTGATTGACAGCAGCGCCAGCCAATGGCTGTGCTGCCCTCAATCTATCCGCTCTAGCCAATCAGCGGCCAAGGCTGAGCGGGGAAGAGGATCGAGAGTGGGACTTTCGAGGGATCAGGTTCATAGCATGCATTAAGGTGAAAAAAAAGTTTTCCTTTACAACTCCTTTAAGCAAGCGGATTACACTTTGCAAAGGTGCCCATGTGAAAGGGGCCATAATGTGTTTGACTCCATCAGAAGCCTAATTGTAGAATTCCTCTGAGGGCTGTACACATGCTGTGGCAACAATTATACTCCAAAGCAGTACCACTGTCACACGCAAATCATTAATGTGAAATAAGAGACACTTTTCACAGGAGCTGCCGTGGGTGTAAACCGGCCCTAAAAGCCCTTTTCACTGGTACCCTAGGCATAAAACAAGCATTTAAACTAATGTATAGTTTTCTTTTAAACAGATGAAAGTGGACCTTGATACTTCAGCACTACTTCAGTTGTATTGCACAACAGGATTTTGAAACCAGCACATTGTAATTCACTACAGTCTGGCCACTATTGACTCTCCTGCTATAACACTTGGGAATCACTGACCTGGAACCAGCACGCAAATAAGGGTTTTCGGACTCTGCATTTTCCTATTTGTGTATTGTGCAGGTGAAAATATTGAAGCTCGTTAACAGAAATGGCAACCTCCTAGAACAGGTTTACATTAAATTAAGAATTATTAGGTCTCATTCGCACTACTGTATTGCAGTACTGTACAGCAAGGTTAGCCCACCAAGGACATGTTAGAAAGTATTTTTTTTTTATAGTAGGTATTTACATAGTGACAATTTAGGCAGTGTCTTACATATTGCACAATCATATCAGAACTTGAAGTCAAGAAGCTTACAATTCCTATTTCACACACACACGCCACTTAAGACAGGAGCAAATTACCCTACCTGCATGTCTTTGAAATTAAAAGGAAACCAGAGTACCAGTAGGAAACCCGCACAAAACATGCAGTCATTTTCTGTTTGGGACTAAAACCAATCAATCTAATCATTCAAGGAGTGGTAACCACTGCACTGCCAATGTTGCTGGGCCATTCCTTTGGATAGGCATCCCAATGCAAGTCCAGAATGCAGCTGTGTCACAGGGCACAGTGACGTACTGCAAAAAAAATGAGCCAAGAGACAATTTTTCATGTGTAGGAGTGTTAAATTTTGAATGGGCTGCCTAAATCAGCTTGCCACAACGTGCCTCAATGCATGCAAACAAGTGCTGTGGCATTGTAATTTGGTGTAAATGGGCCCTTAAATCAATTCTTGTAGTTACGCAAATCCTTCAGGCTCTCATAATTATCCAAAGCTGAGCAAAACAATCTTCATCAAGGAAAGATAAAAAAAAATACAAGCAGATTTGAGTTTCACAGTTTCAATGCTTATTTGTAGCCAACATTAACTTACTACCATGGGTTAACTAGAACCATTGTTCTGCAAATCATTGCATGTAACTCTCCCCACTTACCAGGAGATGGCGGCTGAATCTTAGGCTGTTTCTTCGACTCGCCGGGATTGAAGATCTCTGGAGGAGGCTCCTCCCCTCTCTCTATCTTGCATTCAAAAGCAAACAGGTACTGGATATACTGCTTTTTCAGCGAGCTTGCCGCGCTGCTAGACGTGCCAACATTTAGATTGGTTGACAGCTCTCGCCATTTCTTATTCTTATTAACCTGAAACAAAAAGGAAGGCCATTGTTTCACAATTTATTTTCTAGTCGGCAGTGAAAACAGAGAGAAAAAAAAAACGCACAAACTTTTACTGTTTGCTTTTTCTTTCTAGATTTTTTTATGTGCCTCTTTCAAGTAATGCTCATTACTCCCACTCAGCAATGCAATGCCAGCATTTGCAGTTATAAAACCATTAAAGAACCTGCTGATGGCAACATAAAAGGCGTTGGAGGCTTCTGAATGCTGCATCCCCTAATGCTAAGCTCATTTCAGAAGGGATGTGCGGCAAAAGAATGGCAATTTACATCCAGCCAATGCACTAGAGCATGCGCGTACTCGCAAGCCAGTTTCAATTAAAAAAAGACTCGCTACTAGCATCTCATTTAAAAAACAATAAAAATAACAGCAACTGTGTTATTACACAATTTAGTGTAATTGTGGGAGCTTTAAATGTGGAATGAAAACATGTTTATTTTCTAGAAACGCTTCAACGGGGATGAGCTGTGCCAAGCAGTACTGATCTCTCTACAGATCTAGAGAGTGTGACATGTCTTCTGGAAGGAAGGAGTTAATCCTGAATGAACAGCTCATCGTGGATGACAGCAGTTAGCCGAGGTCCATTCACACCTATGTATTTTTCATTAGCATTTTACACATGCAAACACGAGAAAAAAAGACACATAAAAAATTTAACAAAAAGTCTATTGCGAGGCTTTTCCTGAGGGTCTTTTTAACATATTCTCTGTACTGCAGCGGGAAAACATGCAAGAAATCAGAAAAGCCTGAGCATTAAAATGCTAAACTGAATGTTAAATGAAATACAACATTAATGTGTGAATAGACCCAAAAATAGGAATGTGAATAGACGCGCTTATATTAAATCTGGATAGCTGCTGAAAAAACAGGGGTTCATTCAATAACACAGCGGAAAGAGCAAAGATGATATACAAAGTACAGTAATCCATCACAGCAGGCGAGTCAAAAAAACACTTGATTTCATGATAAAGAAATGGCTGTTATGGGTTTACTTTACTGTGAAAACTGTCATCTGTAGCACCTTCTTATATTCAATCTTTTGCATATTCTACGATTTCTAGTGATAAAGAAAAAGGCCCTTTACAATGATTTTTTTTTGCATTGGAGCCTGCACAGCATTGCAACCATGGTTAGTGCAATGCATAAGCTCCTGCAGACTTTACCTAGACCCAGGTCCACATGGAAGAATGGACCTACCATTAGGGGGCCCGAGGAAGTAATCAATAGCATACAAGTGTGGTGAAGTCATCGCACTTGTACCTTTCTGAGATCTATAAGTAGATGGGGCTTGCATGTATCCATTCACAGATTCCATGTGAATGCAAAATGTGACTGTTTGGGCGGAGCCACAAAAGAACATAGAACTCTACAGGGAAAAGAACCACAATTTAGGTATGTGGGCGAGGGTCTGGGGAATTTGATCACATTTCATGCTGCAAATATGGCTGTAGCATAAAACAGTCACAAGGGTGGAATTAAACTGAGCATGCATGGTTCAGTTTAGTTTGATCAGTCAGTGGGCCGATTGAAAACACTGAATATGTTACTCAATGCACACAAGGCCCTATTGTATTCTGACAACAGGGACTCCTCCACTGTCAGAATACACTGAACAAAAATGTTCCAACAAATGTTTGTTAGAAGTCAATCATTAGATCCCATTGATTTCACCAGAGTAATGTAAATGACAGTTCAGATGCTGTGTTTGCCTTATTTGGTCATTGTAACGCATGCATATGAGCACTTTTAACATTGCTATGTTAGAATGGAAAAGGCTGTATTTCACAAAACTGCACAAACCATAAACGCATACCCCCCACCTTCCCTTTCCTGAAGCTCTCCTCTAAACTACCTGGTAGTTTCTCATATCTGTTGGGAACCCAGGTGAGTTAAGTTCCAAGATAATGCCCGATAAATTATGGAGAATGCCTGCCGACTGTGACAATTTGCCAACATCAGGATCGCTAATAAAAAAAAAGGAACAATGCTCACTTGTTTCCACAAGTTTTTCTCTTACTGCCCAGATGAGTGAGGTGTCACTCCCTTTATAAATGAAATTCTGTGGAATGTCAATAACCAGTGATGGAGCAATACCTCACATTCTGTATACAGCCAGTGGGAGAGCACTGTGTGGAAAGATGTGAATATTTTATTGGCCTGTAAAGTGATCCTGTTGCTAGGCATGTTGTCATCAGTGATCAAAAGAGTACCATGGCCAAAATACACCACGCTAGGGACAGATGAAAGGCTAACTTAGTGGATTTTACTGAACAATGGCTTTTGAGATATTAGTATTTAATAACAATAGGCATTTAGGGTATATTGTTCTACTTCATTTTGGTAGCAGTAGGCAATGATTAGATGCGTTTGTTCTTTTCTTCAGTCTGTGGACCTGTTTGGAGATTTCCCTTCAATTCTTTCATCAGTGACAAGATTGTGACTGGGGCAAAAGGGGAAAACGCAAAGATTGATACAGATAGAGTTTACCCTTCTCCCTCTATAGTAAGGTGAGGTCTATAGTTTAATTGCATTTCTGCTGTTTTCTTGCTATAGAGATTTCTCCTTTCCATCCACTGATTTCTTTAACATAACAATAAGAAACTGTTAATCTCCCCAACCTGTCCTGAAAAGCTTTGCTAGTGTAAAATCACCTGAAGGTATGAGCCGGGGTCTATGAATATCAAGCCCGTGTCCTATGCTGTATAATTGAGATAACTAATTTGGACTGGAGCTATTGCTGACCAGAATGACGTATTGATTTTCATATTACCTGAGCCAGACCGCCAATCTCTTTGACGCAGAAGTAAAGCCTGACCAAATCTAGGGGCTTCCTGCCCACAGCCGGCAATGTTGCAACAGATGTTCCTCTTTCTTCCATAAATGTCAGATATCTGTCCACCCACATCTTGCGTTCAGGTTCATTCCCCAACTCATACAACTTTGTTATTTTTTCTCCAGTAGTGGTGGATGAATTGGCTTTCTGCATTGCATGGAAAGAGTGTGAGATTTTTTAACATAACTACTTCATTATGAACACAATTACACAGAAATCTTACCTGGAATTATTTAGAGTTAAAAAAAAAAAGGGCATAGCACAACACATATGACTGATAATTTAATATTAATACATATACATGAATACATATACAAAATCTTTTGTATAATACATAATCCAAGTAATTCGTTGATTTCATACAGTTCATTTTTTTCTTTAGCAACATTTGTCAGCTTTTTGCAGATTGAAAAAAAAGATGAGTAATAAAAAAAAAATTCAGGTCACTTATGAAGGAAGTTTGCCTTACAAAGTGAGTGCTCAATCAAGCTCAACATTTTGGATTTTCCCACCATCTCCATACAATTTTGCCAACCACTTTAGCGCTCAAGTTGTGCACGATTGAACATTTCTTTAATGGTAAATATACAAATTACAAGTATCATCTCACTAGAAAAAAAGTAGGGGGGGGGTATGCAAGGAGAACACAAAGGGGAGTTAAAAAAAACACCAGACAGACCCCAAAGAGTGGTGTAAGGCCCCGTACACACGGCAGAGAACCTCGACGGGCGGAACACATCGTTCCGCCCGTCGAGGTTCTCTGCCGGCCATCAGAATCGGAGACCCGCCCGTCGGGAAAGGCAACCAGCCATTCATCCCGACGGGCCGTCGAGCAAATAGAGAACTTGTTCTCTATTTGCTCGACGGGTTTCCCGACGGGCGGGGCTCGCCGAGAGCATACACACGGCCGAGGTTCTCGGCAGAATGCGGCTCCCAGCGAGGTTCTTGCTGGTTTCTGCCGAGAACCTCGGCCGTGTGTATGGGGCTTCACGAGATCATTTTCCAGTTTAATTATTAGGCCGTACACCATTCGAATCTCCCCTGTTCAGAAGGAACCGGCCAAGATTCGAACCGTTAATGGGCAGGCAGAGTGGACTAAGTTGATCGATCTATCAACTTGAGTACAACCAGCCTGCTGGATTCTCTTGCGATTATCGCCAGTAATAATGTCAATTGCGGATTCCCCTGTCAACACTGTCTGTGAAGCAATTTTTGCTAAATGTTCCAAAAAAAAATTGTGGTTTTTATATGCAAAAGGTTCTCTTCATATCTATACATTTGTCAAAAAGTCCCTGGCTATTACTATTATTGTTTGTATTTGTCTGAGATGTACTTTAGCGAACGTGTAACATCCAAGGGATTCTTTACACTATAAAAAACAAAAGAACTGAAGTACAGAATAAAATATTTAAAATAGACACCTAGAAATACAGTTATAATGCATGGAAAATAATATTACCCTGTATATTCTCAGTACGTGTATGGACAGACAATTGACTTTAGAATAGCAACATAAAAAGTATTTTGTTTATATTGTTAGTACAGATAAATATAAGAGACAAAGTCATTTGTATTCTGGGCAAACCATTAAAATATATGATTACTGGGTTGTTATAATATTCATAATACATGCATGTATATAATCTTCATCTGTTTTATTATGCCTTTTGCATGATCTCATGCCAAGAGGAACACATCTATCTCAGATTCACCTAGTGATTCCCTTCTGGGTTGCGATCTGACAGTTAAGTCTCTTTAAAAGAAGCAGAACCAGGTTTTCAGAGTACTAGATACAAAATCAAAGGTTACACTAGATATTTAACTAAGGATGTAATCCATATCTATAGTTTTTATGCCCAGTTTTTGGGACCACAGAGTCATGAGGAGTATTAGGGATATATCACCCTGACAATACATAAACACAACATTCTAGCTCGTAAGGACACTGGCTGAGAAAGCCACCATCACAAATGCACAAAAAGCTCTTCCTTGTTAATTCTGAGAAAGTGTTTAAATATTAAAACTGTAAATAAAAGCATTACATGACAAAGAAAGCAGCACTTGTTTTACACAGATCAGCTCCTACATGTAATCCAAAACAAGAATTTATTAAGGCCAATTTAAACATAAAAAAATAACGGCAGCAAATGCTAACTCAATCATAAAGCATTTGATTTATATTGTTTAAAATCTACATCTATGCAATATTCCAAATTCAGCATTCATAATGTTGTACACACATATTTTAACCAAGTTACAAAACAAAACGGGAAAATATTAGAGAAAAAAAAAACACTGTATATAGCGAGAGGGCAAAAAAACACACTAAAATAAAAATATTTACTAAAAATAAAATACATGCTAACAGTAGTTTGAATTATTTCCAAATATAAAATAACAAAACAGGGCCACTTACAGGGCTTGATGGAGTCTTTGGCCAGCCTGGGCTGTTAATGCTATCACTCTCATCTCCATGAAAGGAGGAGATGCTAGCGGAGCTTGGGGACAATGGGGAAGGGACTGGCAGGTTGCCTGGGGTTGGGGGCTGAGATATAACCTGTGAACTGTAGCTATCCTGTGGTAGAAGAATACAAAACAAAATGTGACAAGAGAAGGGCAAACTTTACCAAAAAAAAGAAATAGATTAACTGGTAATGCAAAAATGTTGCATGTATGGAAAAGGGGAGGGGTAAAAGACAAGCATATAAGATGCATGAATCAAAGACTGTTAATTCATTGGCTAGCAATTAGTGCATATCTGGAAAGTTCTTAGATGCTTGGCTAATGTTACTAAGCCACCATGCTTACTTCAAGCAAACATGAAATGCTTAAGCATGGATTGCCCCTCAGTGGAAATAAAATTAAAGCTGCTTGCCCTACATTGAAGGGGAATGGGGGAGCAAACTATTTGTTATTGTGCTGTTTAGACGGCCAGCAACAGAAGCTTGAACTGAAGGCAAGAAGGGAAAATGGCTGCAGTTTAGAATCCAGGCACAAAGGTCCCTTCCAAACCCCACCAGCTTAAAATATCCCCAAGCTCACGATCATTCCTTTGCCTCAAAGTCAAAATGAAATTAGAACTAGTATCTTTCAGATCCAGACCATTTAAACAAATACAGGCCCACAACACAGATGGAAAACACATGCAGCAGAGAAAAAAAAATAGATAATGGAAGACGGTATGGACAACGCAGCGAGCCAACAAAGCTGCTACCACATGCTCTAGGAAATACCTTTGACTTTGGTTCAGGGTGAGGGGGCCCATCTTCTTTACCATCGAGTTTGAGAGAAATAGGCAGCTTAGAATCTCCAGTCATCATTTCCGCAAGACCTAAGTGACCTAGAAAACAAAAACATGGACTTTTTCATTAAACATGGAGTTAATTATTTATGGTTTCTATTTTAAAAGATCAAACAAAGATGTACAAGTGTGGTTATTGGAGGCAGTGTCAGTTTGTTAAGTCTCAACTCCAGGTTCTCAAAGCAGGGTCATGTAGGAATAAGTCTCCTAGCACAGGGGGCATAGAGAATGATTCCCTCCCCCAAGCCCATGCCAACACTTACAGCAAAAAAGACTCGCCTCCGATCCCGGAATCCTCTACCCATAAATTAAATAAAATGCCCAGATCTAGCCATCAGAAGTTTATATTTAATTGGCAGATGGAATTCTTGGTTAGCCACAAAATAATAAAACATTATTAGGTGAGGTATGCCTCTGACTCTGTTCACAGCAGTGCATTACTGATGAAGTTCCCAGGAAATCTTGCAATACCTCAAACTATACATGTGACCAGTTCACAACAAAAAGCATTGAAAAGGACCCTAAGGCTGGATTCACATCTATGCATTTTTAATGCATTTTGCAGATTTGCACTACAGAACGTGTTCCATTGGAAACCATGTTAAATGGACTTTTTGTAGCCTGCAAAATGCCTACAACAAAGCTGACAATATAATAATTTTATGGTTTCTTAAACTTACAAATATGCATGAACCTGCCATTTTCCAGGTAAACAATATGTCTTCAGGAGGAGGAGAATCTGTTATTTATTTCCTTTATGTTGTTTTCTTGTAACCTTCACAATTTAGTCACATTACTATAAAGAGCCTTGCTTTACAAACATTACCCAGAGGCTTCTGATTAGCTCTGAATAGTCGCATAGAAGTAGATAACCATTTGTAACCCCAAAATGACCATTAGCTTTCAACCACAAGGGTTGTCACCGATCTTTACCTGCCCACCGCGCCATAGGATTTCACGGCGCGGCGGGGTTACCTCGGGACGACGTCCCTGACGTCGTCCTTCACTTTCGCGATGCGCGTGGGACGCGTCACGAAAGTGTCCGTGCTCGCCGGGTTAGAAGACCCGGCGCATCAGCCGAATGCTGATCGCGGCCGTTTAACATCGCGCCGTCAAATACGGCGCGATCACTTTAAACAAACCGGCCATTTGTACGCCGGTTCCTCCCTCTCCGCTCTGTAATGCGAGGAGAGGGGGGGGAGCGGGGGTCAGGAGCTGTGCATTGACAAATGCAGTCATGCCATCCCTCAAAACATCCCATTGCCATCCCCCCACATAGTACCCTGCAATCATACCCAAAATTCAGCTCCCCCAGTACCCCATACCCCTCTCACTCCCTCTCAACAATACCCCAGTCTCAACAATACCCCATATACAATACCCCAGTATATACGATACCCCAGACTCGGCAATACAATATGCAATACCCCATCGGCAATCATCGGCAATACAGTATCGGCAAACCCCAGTACTCGCAACCTTCGGCAATACCCCAGTTGACTACTCGGCAATACCCCAGTACTGCAAAATCGGCAATACCCCAATACTCAACAATACCCCAGTACTACAACTTAACTAAGTACTCAACTACCCCAGTACTCAACAATACAATATAATAATTTTATCAACGATACCCCAGTACTCGGCAATACCCCAGTCTCGGCAATAAACTCGGCAATACCCCAATACTCGGCAATACCCCAATGCAATACCCCATGAACAATACTCCAGTACTCAACATACCCCAGTACTCAACAATACCCCAGGCAATACCCCAATACTAAACCCCAATATGCAATACCCCAATCTCGGCAATACCCCAATACTCGGCAATACCCCAATACTCGGCAATACCCCAATACTCGGCAATAACCCCAATACTCGGCAATACCCCAATACTCCAGAGCAGCAATACCCCAATACTCCAGAGAATCTACCCCAGTTATTTACCCCATTTCCTTTATGTTCGGCGTACCCCAATTCGGCAATCTTGCAATACCCCAATACTCGGCAAACCTTCACAATTTAGATACTTTCACATTACTATAAAGAGCCTTGCTTTACAAACATTACTTTCCAGAAAAAAAAGGCTAACTTCTGTTTTGTTTTACGCACAAAACAGTTTTTTAAAAAACACGCGTTCAATAGCTCTGAATAGTCGCATGAGGACATTTATGTCACGATAACCATTTGTAACCCCAAAATGTACTCTGCATTTCAGCTTTCACTCATGCTGCATCAATAAGGGTTGTTCACACCTTTCAGATCTTTAATGTACATGTAGTAACGCACCACTAAAGTGCATGTCCAACAAAACCTTTTTTCTTGAATTTAGATAGAATGGGGAAAGGTTAGAACGCCTCTTAGGTTTTACAGCTATGCTGGGCTCTTTATAGAAGGAGTTATCCTAACTTCTTTTCCTGATGATTTTTATAACAGGATGTGGGGATAACACTCTCCTAAAAACACAGATATAAAAACACTTTTCTGTAGTAGAGTAGGGGACGGCTAGAGCCCTGTCAAATTTACATTTTTGTCTGTGTGCCTGTTGCAGATTATCCCTTACTTTGGCTCTGGTAAAACCGTTGTCAACAGAACAGGAAGAGAAGGGAACTCTCACCACTGGAGCCCCGGAAAGCAGTTGAAACCCAACAAGAGAACCAACTCCTTCTTTCCAAAACTAGAAAAATATTTCAGGCTTGCCCTATACTTTTACAGTACTTTGTGTTAATGTGCAAGTGTGTCAAGGCAGCTCAGTCATTTGGAATTGGATGCCAACACATGTAAAAAATGTCCCTACACCATTTTTTTGTAATGCAGTGCACCATAACCAGTGCCATGTGTAGTATGGTGTACTAGAGCAATGATGTTGAAAACTACTGCACTTATAGATAAGTGGTTAGCACTTCCGCATGGCAGCATTAGGGTCCCCACGTCAAATCTCGACGGCACTAACTGCCTGGAACTTGCATGTTTAACCTGTGCTTGCGTGAGTTTCTGCTGGAGAGCTTACATTTCCTTCCACATTCCACACTAAAGATTTGATGGTAGATTTATTAGCTCCTGTCTAAAATGGCCCTAATATGTGTATATATGAATGTGAGTTAGGGGCCTTGAGGGGGGGGGGGGGATTGTAATCTCTGTGAGGATAGGGATTGATTTGAGTGTACAATATATGTGTAAAGTGCTACACAAATTATTGCCACTATATAAATAGCAGCTCTATAAATACCTGCAATAAATATGTACTGGGGCGCCATACAGTTTACAATATGCCACCTTGCGGTTATGTAATGTTGCATGAAATGCCCTCGTTAACAGCAATAAAATAGGTGATCAGTAGGCAAAAGCAATATTTTAAACAGCTAACTGATTGTAGATGTTATTTTTTAACAACACTGTTACAAAGAAACCTTAAACCCAAAAAAGGCTAAATAGACCAATCAAAAATGTACAAATGTGACAATACTATTTTACATCCCCCTGGAAAACGTTTACATAAGTTATTTCATGTAAATGAAACAATTGCGCAAAAGGGCCAAAGAATAAAAAAAAAAATCTGTTTGCCGTCTGCTAAATTATTACTGCAAACAGTAGCATATTATTGCGCTTTAGAAAATAATTAGACAATCACAGCAGAGAGAGCTTATGCAGGACTCTGGCAAACAAACTGGCAAGCACCTCCATGCTAATTTGCTAATATCCATAACATCACCACAGGTTTGCAATGACCACAAATCTGCCAACACCCAATCCAGCCATGTGCAAAATACATTTAAAAATGTGTGCTGCCTATTAGGCAAAAATGTCACCCTATTGCAAGAGGAAAAAATAAATAATATGCCATTCTAAAGTGATTTTCAGTGATCTACGTTAATTGCTTGTAGCATACTTTCAATCTTGGCTCTGCTATTCCACGTGAACACAGCTATACCATTAAATAGTCATCTAAAATTGGGCGTTTTGGTTTCTGGCAGGAGGTGATGTGTTAAATCACCTAAGAGTATCTTCGACCTCTTGGGATGCACCCTGGGATACCAAAGGCAACTCTATATGCAAGGAGCTAGGTCTGATTTTCATACTGTGGCCCTCCTCCTTTTGTTCCACTGATAGTTTAATAAGAAAGCGAAGGTTTGAATGAAATAATAATAATATAAAAAAAAAAACATCCAAGTTCTTTAGATTCCAGGGTGTTCTAGAAATTAACCAAATGTGTGACTAAGTTACATTTCTGAAATTACTTCAGTAGATGTTAGGAACATACAGGTATACTTTAGAACTGAACTCAGGTTAAAAAAGGAAATGTTTTGGTGAAACAACAGAAGGCTTGCCACAACCTACCTAATTTTGGAAACCTTGCTTTACTTTTTTTCCAAGTAATATAAAATCATATAAATAACACTAAAAAACAAAATTATAAATCACATACGGATTTGAAAAATGCTTTTTAGCATGTCTTGACCACAGTTCATTATATACAGCTGCCCAAGTAAGGTCAGAACATTAAGTACGCACAATATCACCACCAGGACACATCCATATTTAAACTATTGATCCAACACAAGCTCTGGTAAGGTTACCCTACAGATCAAAACTGATGATCACGAGAGGCTGAAATTATTGGAAATGTCTATTTTCAGAATACAGTTAAAGCGGAGTTCCACCCAGGAAAACCACATTTGCCCATCTAGCTTAAAAAAATTAAATTAAAAAAAAGTGAAAAAAAAAAAAATACTCACCCGAAATACCTGTTGCTATGCGGAAGTCCGTAATCTGCCTCTTCCACACAGCGGTGTCTTTTCTTCTGCTTGTGAATGGGGCGCGCTGCTTTCTGGGAACTGTGTGTGTTCTCAGAGAGCAGCCGCCCATTCACAAGCCAGCGTGAGACTCACGCAGGCGCTGTAGGAAATGGGCAGTGAAGCCGTACGGCTTCACTGCCTGTTTCCCATAGTGTGAATGGCGGTGCGGGACCTGGATCGATCGTGGGACCGGCATCGGGGGGGGGGGGGGGGGCCATCAGCGCGGGCAAGTAGGACAAGGTAAGTGTCCTTATTTAAAGTCAGCAGCTACACTGTTAGTAGCTGCTGACTTTAAAAAAAAAAAAAAAAATTGCGGCTGGAACACCCCTTTGACTATGTAAACCTACCAGACGACCAAAAGAATTAAAGCTGGACACAAAAGGTACCATTTGACTGTTCAGTCTTTAACACCAACATTTGAAGACCTACCTAAACAATTCTTCCAGTTTATATGCAGTCAGGTAATTTCACACATAATAGTAAATCTAAATAGATTATATAATCAGACTGTAATGTGTGTGATTAAGAATGTATGTGCTTCTTACACCGAATTCTGTGTCACTTGATTTGTAACACTAAAAGTTATAATTAAAAAAAAATACCTTAAATATAGTCTCAGCAGTTTCCAACTCAACATTTCCTAACCATATAGGAGTAGCTGAAAGGCATCCTCAATCCCATCAAGTTCAGTGTCCCTCCCTTCATATAATTGATATTCAAAAAAATGATGTAGCACTATTGGCCGAGTATCAAGGAACTTTTCTCTCACTGATGGGATTATAGACACGTAGAACTTAGGATGTTTCACTGACCCAAGTGTAATATAAGTTAAAATGTCATACTCTTTAGAATATAAAATAAGAGTTTAAATATGCTTTTTGACTGAAATGGTTTATTTTGTTAATTTAGATTTTTCTTATTCATCTGTCCACACACACACAAATATATAATATATATATATACACACACACACAGTATAAATAATATATACACACACATGATATATTGTATATAGATCGTTTAGACTTTCTATCCTGCTGCCAGCATAGCTTTTTGTCTCTTTCTTCTCCTAAAGCCAAAAGCTCACTCATCCCTCATCAAATGTCTTCATCGAAGGTTTAAGTTAGACTAAAAGAAAGCTTGTGAAGCTGGCAATAGGCATATAGAATTCCTTTATTCACCTCTGCAGCAACATCATATGTCTATTTCCCAAAAACAACCTTTGGACACGACGCTTTGGTTGACCATGGAGAGGCCTGTTCTGAGTGGAACCTGTCCTGTTAAACTGCTGTACGGTCTTCGCCACCATGCTGCGGCTCAGTTTCAGGGTCTTGGCAATTTTCCTTATAGTCTAGGCTTTTTTTTTTCCAGCTCCCCAGAGAGTTATTTGCAGTAAGGTGCCATGTTGAACGTCCAGTGATCAGTATGAGAGAGAGCGATAACACCAAATTTAACACATCTGCTCCCCATTGACACCAATGAGTCACATGACAGCTGGGAGGGAAAATGGCTAATTGGGCCCAATTCAGACATTTTCGCTTAGGGGTGTACACACTTTGGTTGCCAGCGGTTTAGACATTAATGGGTGTGTGTTGAGTCATCTTGAGGGGACTGCAAATATACACTGTTATACAAGCTGTACACTCACTACTTTACATTGTAGCAACGTGTCAATTCTTCAGTGTTGTCACATGAAAAGATATAATAAAATATTTACAAAAATGTGAGGGATTACTCTCACACTTAGAGGCTCCTCTCTTCTTTTTCATACTCAGTTGTGACATGACGCTACTCTTATATCAAGACATCGCTTGTATATCAATATATCAAGGCAAAATATATAAAAACATTTTGCTGGTCTTGAAAAACACTCTCAAACCAAGGTTTTACTGTGTGTGTGTATATATACATATATATATATATATATATATATATATATATATATATATATATATACACACACACACACACAACTGCAAAATCAGCAGGCAAAGCAGACTGATCACAACAGCTGTTACTTAAAATTCAATCAGCCCATATGCACAACATTCAAAAGCTGCAATAAACAAGTGTTTTCACACAGGCAGCTGTCAAACAACAATGCTTCAAAACATATTTTACAATAGGAAGGGAAATGGTCAGGTAATTCAAAGAAGAAGAAAAATGTGCTATTGACATTAAATTTGACTATTCCACAAGAGCAAATAAATCTTTAGGAAGGGCAATCTGCCATCTGTTTGTTCCAGGTAAGAGTCACAGCTTACCTTGTAAAGAGCAAAAATAAATAAATGTGTCTATTTGCAGGCTGCAATCTAAATGTGCAGGAGTCATTTTGTGTCAGTATGCCAAAAAAAAACCCATAAAGACCAGCCTAAATAAATATAGCTGAAAACTGCTTTCATACAAGACTGTAAGGTTGTCATTTGGACAACTACACATAATTGTTGGCTTATGAAACCTTATCTTGTACTTTATATTTGACAAAAAATATGACTGTGGGTTTGACTACGTGATTGTTTAGTCCCAGAAATCCATAGGAATATATTTTTTTCGTATATGCTTTGACTTGCGTACCTACATCTACTTTAATGCATTGACCCTAGACATGTATATGCTGAGCCAATGTTTTCACATCTTCTAATTTAGAAGTAAAACGCAATTCAATCAGAGAAATAAGAGCTGAACAGAACTGAAAATCAACAGTTACTGCTATTGAGTGATCACTGCAGCTGTGCTCAAGTCAGAAATTCTATTAATTTTATCTTCATTGCAGCTTTGCTTTTGTATACGATTCCAGCTAGGACGGCAGCCTCTTGGGTCAATAATGTTCTATGCAACTTCACTTTCTCTCTTCCTGTTTGTGGAAAGCAAGAACCTTCAATGGGTGCATTTCAGGAACCAAAGAACACCTCGTTTGCACAATAATAAGGTCACAAACTAATGTTCCAAGAATATAAAATCAGTTGTTAACCTAGAGGAAAAGATGGAAGATCTGGTCTCCAAGGCTATACCTTTCGTATATATTTTAGTTAAAAAAACTGTTCTGATTCTTACCAACCATTTCCGATTCAAAATGTGTTAAATTACTATGGGGTTTGCTGTGTACATGATCTAATCTTTATAGAGCTCCCTTTTGAACCATATGAAATGTATTATAATACTAGATAAAGGTCATGAAATTTGATAGAACATTTGTGAGCCATTATCCATAATAAACTTCTAAATGCTAGCCATACACAATTTCTAATATATTAAAGCTTTCAGTTGGAAAAAAAATTATACATTAATGCTAGTTTCTTAACCTCCCTGGCGGTCTTCCCGTGTGTGGCACGGGGTGAGATTTTTAAGGTAAGATCGGTAACTCCGTGCCACACACGCGCTTACCTCGCTGGATGCAGAAAAAAGTTTACTTACCTTTTCTCTGCGATCCAGCGATGAATCCCCGCAGTACACGGCGGGCGGATGTCCGCCTGATGCTGTGTGTTCCGCCGATTCCCTTCCCTGCGAGCGTCGCGACGTAGGGGGGGGAACGGCGCCAAATTTAAAAATGTAAACAAACACTATACATACAGTACACTGTAATCTTATAGATTACAGTACTGTATGTAAAAAATACACACCCCCCATGTCCCTAGTGGTCTGCCCTGTACACTACATGTCCTTTTATATAATAAAAACTGTTCTTTCTCCCTGCAAACTGTAGATTGCCCATAGCAACCAAAAGTGTCCCTTTATGGCAAAAATTGTTTTAGAGCAGCTAAAAAACAGCGATAATAAATCAGAATCACTTGCAGAATTTAGCGATAGCGATTTATGGGGAAATTCGTCATAAAAAAAAAAAAATAATGACAGCAAAAATTCTGCAACTGAGCAAATTTCAGTGATTTTGATTTGATTACATTATTGAATAATTTTTACTATAATTATATTATTATTTGTTATAATTTTTTATAATTATTTATTATATTATAATTTTTAATAAGAAAAAAAAAAAAATCATACCCAGGATGCCTATTAGACTCTTGTTTGGATAGATTTCAGTGAGTTATTCCTAAGAATTACAAGCCTACAGTATAAAACGCCAAATTCTCTTGCAAATAATGGTACCGCTTTTAGCACCTAAAATCTGAAAGAATCATACCGCCAGGGAGGTTAAAGGAGTTGTAAAGGAAAACATTTTTTTGCCTAAAATTAATGTCTGCAAGGTAAACAGACAGAATAGTGTAATGATTCTGTTCAAAAATTAGTAAATACCTATTAAATTCCTTCATCTATATCACCTCCGGTGTTTTAGTTTCTGTTCTCTCATTCACTTCCTGGTTTGCGGTGCTCGTTCATGTAAGAACTACATTTCCCAGTATGCATTGCGGCACTCCCAGTAATTCACACCTCCTCAAAGTCTCTAACACGTAGAGAGCGTCCTGCCGCACAGATGTAGCTCCCAGGAGGGGGCGAGCACGTCACTGACCACCGCAGTAAAGCCTCCCTTGACGGTGGTCAGTAACAATCAGACAAGCAGGAAGTGAACAAAACAGAAAAGAAATAGAGCAACTTCTGAGCAAAAATGAACAATGAGGAAGTGAAGAGAGGAATGTCTGCAGGTAAAGGATGCTTATTATGAAAAAAAACTGTTTTCCTTTACAACCCCATTAAGGGAGTTGGCAAAAAAAAAAAAAAATGGGGCTTTTATAAGAAAATATGTCAAATGAAAAATAAAATAAAAACGATTTGAGTTTCAGCATATCCCACACCAAAACCAAGATGCACAAGATTGTTAAATGCCCAGCCGTGGGTCGCGGGCGGTGCGCACCGCGACCCGGTCCGAAGCCCTGTAACCTCGGCCGTGGGACCCGATCGCCGCCGGAGTCCCGCGATCGGTCCCTGGAGCTGAATGAGGAGAGGTGTGTGTAAACACACCTTCCCCGTTCTTCACAGTGGCGCTGTCATTGATCGTCTGTTCCCTGATATAAGGAAAGGCAATCAATGACGTCACATGCCCAGCCCCGCCCCCTACAGTTAGAAACACATATGAGGTCACACTTAAACCCTTCAGCGCTCCCTAGTGGTTAACTCCCAAAGTGCAATTGTAATTTTCACAGTAAACAATGTATTTTATAGCATTTTTTGCTGTGAAAATGACAATGGTCCCAAAAATGTGTCAAACATTTTCAGATGTGTCGGCCATAATGTCGCAGTATCGAAAAAAAATCGCTGGTCGCCGCCATTAGTAGTAAAAAAATAAAAATGAATAAAAATGTAATAAAACTATCCCCTATTTTGTAAATGCTATAAATTTTGCGCAAACCAAATCGATAAAAAAATATGTAGAAGAATACATATCGGCCTAAACTGAGGAAAAAATATATATTATATATATTTTTAGGGGATATATATTATAGCAAAAAGTAAAAAATAATGATTTTTTTTTCAAAATTGTTGCTCTATTTTTGTTTATAGCGCAAAAAATAAAAACCGAAGAGGTGATCAAATACCACCAAAAGAAAGCTCTATTTGTGGGGAAAAAAACAACGCCAATTTTGTTTGGTAGTCACGTTGCACGACCACGCAATTGTCAGTTAAAGCGACGCAGTGCCAAATCGCAAAAAGGGGCCTGGTCCTTTACCTCCATATTGGTCCGGGTCTTAAGTGGTTAAATATGTGTCTGCATGAAGGGTCAGAATTGAAATGCCTTTCATAACGTTATGAGCTGATAACATTACATCAAGAATAAGAATATGTGATGTACAATACTTTTTAACCAAGACCTCTTTCACACTGGGGCTGCATTCGCGGTAAAGCGCTGCTCATTATAGTTATAATTAAATAAATTATAGTTTTAACACCAAAAAAGGGGATTAAAACTCCTGTTTTTTGGCGCTTTCAAAGCGCTTTTAAGGCGCTTTGAAAGATCTGCCCATTCCTTCCAATGGGCAGGGGCAATTTGGGATTGCTGTATACAGCGCTCCTAACCTGCCCCAAAGATGCTGCTTGCAGGACTTTTTTTTTCCTGTCCCGCAAGAGCACCACCCCAGTGTGAAAAGGTACAGTGGAATGAATATTTTGGATTTCAGGTGCTTAGTAGAGGCTATTTCTAGCGCTAAAGGCCCTGAAATCCACCCGTGTGAAAGGGGTCTTGTTCAAAAGGTAATTGTATGCTGCACGATTACATATGGGTTATTCGATCATGGAATGTAGTATATATAAATATACAATATTCATTTAATTGGCCAAATCTTTTCAGTCGACTCAAGCAACAGAAAAGATATTGTCACATATTGGCAACAGTGGGATTTGAAACTGCTGTTGTCACACTTTGAACTTGTTTGGATTTAATATTGTAAAGGTCAGTAGCATTACATTTGGATGTGCCTGCAGACACAAAGCTTTACAAGCCTAAAAAATTACACTGATCTTGTTTGGAGTGAACATTTGATGTTTTAAACCCACAGCATTTGGATGTGACTGAAGACTATCCTAAAAAAAGTGACCTTCATTTTGATTATTATTTTCGAATCCAACATATTGGCGCTTTTCAATAAAAATGAGCTTCCTGCCCAACCAATAGAAAGAGAAATCACATATGGCAGCTTCTAATTTACAAAATAGATTAGTATAGTATATCTTTTCACAAATTTAAAAATTGCTTTGACTATGCCACAGATTTTCAAAGCTAGAGATGTACAGTTTGTGGCATATACCAGGCTTCGTTCACTTATCTGCAAATGTGAATATAATAGAATTTGTGTTATTACTTGCTCCTAAAAATGCTCAATTCACAAACAGATGTATTGCTTTGGCCTAGAATTATTTTTCTGCATGAAATGAAAACTGTAATTTTCTTTTCTTTCTTTTGTATTGAGCGTGGAAAAAGAACAAGTCAGGTTTGAATTATGGTAATGACCTCCTAATGGGTGAGTTTATCCTACTTCTATCTCTGTGTTAATAATACAAATAATGGCAAGTACAGATATCATTGGGACAGAAAGGAACACACAGCAATAAAAACATTTTCAGAATTTCAGATCCTTCACCCACATTAATAAAAACTTTTTGTTTGTACTCCCATTGGAGAGAATTCCCACAATTTCATGTTCTGACAGGAAGTGAAGAAAAATCTCTGTAAAGGAGAAGTTTAGCCAAAGCCTTTTTGGCTATACTTCTCCTATGGATCACAGGAGTGTGGTTATTTCTGGTCAGGATCCGCCTGGAAGCCTAGACTGACAGCACGCTCAGCCTTTCAGTGAGAGCACAAGCTGGCTCCTCCTTCCCAGTGCTCTAGTGAGCGCTGGGGGGGACAGAGCAGAGAGACGGCGATTGAAAGTCACCAGTTCTCTGCATGCTGAAGATTGAGAGCTGAGCAATCAGCAGTATTTAAATCACTAAGTTTCCGGTCTTATGCCGCGTACACACGGTCGTTTTTTGCGATGAAAAAAAACGACATTTTTTAAAACGTCATTTAAATTAATTGTGTGTGGGCAAAACGTTGTTTTTTGTTTTAAAAAAAAGACCAAAAAAAAATTCCAACATGCTTGAATTTTTTGTGTCGTTTTTCAAAACGTTGTTTTTTGTGTCATAAAAAGTGATGGTGTGTGGGCAAAACGACGTTTAAAACAACGTTTTAAAACCCGCGCATGCTCAGAAGCAAGTTATGAGATGGAGCTTCAATGGAAAAGAGTGCCGTCGAACGAGCTGTACGTCACCACGCTTTGCTAGAGCTTTCTAGAAAAATGATGGTGTGTAACGCAACGTCGTTTTGGAAAATGAAGTTTGAACAACGTCGTTTTTTTTCATGATTGAAAACGTCGTTTTTTTTCATCGCAAAAAACGACCGTGTGTACTTGGCATTAGAGGCAACCGGGGACAGCTGGAATTGGTGCTGCAGCTATCTAGGAAAGTATAATTGTTTGTTTCTTTTATAATCCCATATTTTTTTCTTTCAATTGGGACACAGAGATAAAACACAACATAAGCTCTAACCCTCTTCTGCTTTATCCAAAATAAAAGAAACATATTTGAAATGCAAAATGAAAAATTTGGGCTTTAAAGGCTGCGTTAATACTGTCCATGTTTAAGCACAATTTTTTTTTCATTGAACTCCATGTAAACACTTGAAAATACATTTTGTAGTATTATCCTTGCAATGTTCACTTGCTCGCTTTAAAGTTTCTCACAGTATTGGAAGTTAAAACCAGTATCTTATTAAATGAAGCACATGGCCAGAGGACATGTTTTACCAACAGTAAGCACAGGGAAAAAAAATCCCGTATTCAATTAAAACAGTTCACTGGCTAAAGGCAGCAGTGAGAGATCAAAGAGCTTTATTTTAAAAGCTGTTAATGTTTTGCTTTGGCTGTCAATATGCACACTGCTGGTTATTAGAAGTTGCTCCAGTTTTAAGGATCATTTTCAAATTAACACATGGGTTTTCATTCTCTGTGGTGGCAAATCAGTGGTAATAAAATAAGGCTCAGTGTTGGTTTTATTTCCAAAGAGAGGAATTCTTACGAATCTGCCTAGACACCAGTTCAGGAAACCGAATACTTCATGTTAAAATACTACCACCTTTCCTTTATATCTCTCTATCAACTTCATGGCCCCAGTGAGCGGTTATCTAAATGGCAGGGAAAATGGGCAATGTGCGCCTAACAAAAATACAATATGTATATCAGGTGTAAACAAAAATACATACTCAAATTTAATTTGTAAAGTAAAAAGAGTATTAGGTTAAATCAGTGCTTCTCAAATAGTGGGGCGCGCCCCTGAGGCTCCATAAAGGGGGGCTTGTTCCGGACCACGGCGATCGCGCCATTTAGTATCTGCTTCTGTCCCCAGCCTCCTCCACTAGTTAGAGGAGCGGACGGCGGGAGGCGGGACATTTTGGAACTGGGGGACGGGACCAGAGAGGTAGCAGCCTGTCATTTTGGACAGCAGGTGATTGGCTGCTAGGAGGCTGTCCTAGCAGCCAATCACCAGTTCGCCCAAAAGTCTCCCCATGCCACCCAGTGCTGCTGCGGCTTCACTTGACGAATGTCCCGCCTCCTGATCTCCGCGCTGAAAAGTTACAGGTAGGTGTGGAGAGGGAAGGGAGGAAAAATATATGGAAATGTTAAGGACGAGGAGTGAGGGCTGTGCTGTGGGGGGAAAAGGGGGGTTGTGTGATGGGGCAAAACTGTGTGCAGGATATGTGATGGGGTCATGTAAAGGGGGCAATACTGTGTTGTGGGGGTATGTGATGGGGCAATAGTGTGTGGTGGGGGTATGTTATGGGGCAATACTGTGTGGTGGGGGTATGTAATGCGGCAATACTGTGTGGGGGGGGGGGGGATATGTGATGGGGGTCATGTAAAGGGGGCAATACTGTGTGTGGGGGGATATGTGAAGAAGGGCAATACTGTGGATACAGTGTTATGCAGAGGTGTACTTATAACAATTTTATAGACAAATAATACTATTTACAGTCGCGCAGGGGGGCGCGAAATGTTTTCTTCTTCCTAGGGGGGGCATGACAGAAAATAATTGAGAAGCACTGGGTTATATCAATGTGAGAAGAAATACAACCTGAACAGGTAGAAGCACATGAGAAAAGACAGGAGGTATATAGGTACAAAATATAAAAAAGTAGATTTTATTAGAAAAGATCTTTTCTAGTAAAATCTACTTTTTTTATATGTTGTACCTATATGGTCCAATAACATTTCCTTTCTCATTCTCATATTTGAATATCCCTTTGCACCGTTAAGAAAATCCCATCAACTCCACTCCTGTCTTTTCTCATTTAATCAATCTGGGATGTGGTGCCTAAAATTTTGGTGTACTATCTATGATATGACAATTTCTCTATAAGGTAGAAGCACATGTTCACAGTATTTAAGGTTTATCTGTCCCTACCTAAACAGTACTGGCAGGCTCCAAAACTAGGGTTCCTGGTTTCGGCTACGTCTACTTCCAGCGACATGGACCTGCCCTGCCTTCTTGCCATGCCAGGCGAGAACGTACCAACATGGATTCCACTGTTCTAATCTGTAACCAGGTTCCCCCCAGCATATTCTGCAAGCCTGTGTCATTGGACTGTTCATCAACTGGTAACCACTGTTCATCTCAATTGTTTTTTACCCATGTTTGGAATAAACCAAGAATCATGGATACACTGTCCTCTGTCCTTCTGATATTACTGCCAGTTAGTCCTTTGAAGTCCAACTACATCATGCAAATATGACGCAGACATGTCATTTCAGGAGCGCTTGTCAGTGTTATGTTTTCATCTAGAACTATGGTGCCTGTGCATATCTTTCTTCTACAGGCCAGGTGCGTAGAAGCTCAAGTGAATGGAGGTGTCAATTTAGGACACATCCTAGTAGCGCTAAATACTTAACCTGTCTCATCCTTCCTCCTGCATGTTACTACTGGCTTAGCACTATGATCATCGCCAATAAGAACATGCACATTATGAGAGAGGAAGAAGCTAGCACTTACTATTTAACAGTTAGGCTTCATTTCCACTAGTGTTTTTACAACACATTTTCTGAGAGTTTTTCACAGCTTAAAAACGCCTGTCCATGTTTATTTTAGAAAAAATTTAAATATATATTTTTTTTTGAGCTGGAGCTTTAAAAACGCCGCGGCAGCGTTTTTGAGCATTTTTGCGCATTTTTTAATGTCTGGCGTTTTTACAGCTCTATTGCTGGAGCTTCAGAACGCACTGGTTCCGCGTTTTTTTTGCAGCTTAAAAACGTCTCAGGCATCTACAGCTCAAAAACGTCATGGTGGGCATGAGGCCATAGACTAACATGGACAGGCGTTTTTAAGCTGCAAAAAACGCTCAGAAAAGTGGATGTAAAAACGCCAGTGGAAATAAGCCCTTAGAGTTAAAATTTTGTTACAGTATATTGAGATTCAATACATCTAGCTTGCAAAAGAATGCACTAGAATATATTCTCAAATGGCATTTGGTGCCTGCACTGTAGTGTCAATGATATTGGATAAAAAGATCAACCTATATACCCATCTCAAAATTGGTCAATTCAAATGTATGGAAAAACATAACAGTGGCTGAGGTTACATGAGTATCTTGAAACAATCAAGCTTGACCCTATTCCTTCTGAGCCCCCCTAATGGTCCTTTAATCTAATTTGCATATGTGTCTTAGTAGGTTTAACAGGTCCAGTTTCACCTTTACAGGGAAAGATACTTTGCATATACTGTACATTTATTTTAACATATCTTTGAATCTACTGCTAGGTTTACCATGTGGTTTTCAGTGAAAATAGTCATAGCCTATTCACTTTTTCATTATACTGCTTATCAGGTTTGCATTCAGTTTGCTTTTACTGTAATAACTTTCTTTTTGTGGTTTACCCACTAACAACATAAAAACTCAACAACAGGGGTCTCAAACTGGCAGCCCTCCAGCTGTTGCGAAACTAAAAGTCCCATCATGCCTGTAGAAGACATGCTTGAAACTGTCAGCCTTGCAATGCGCCATGCGACTTGTAGTTTCGCAACAGTTAAAGGGCCACCAGTTTGAGACCCCTGGTTAAGAGGTTTTCTAGTATTTAAACATAAAGGAGGAAGATAAATAGAGATATACTGTATAGGTTACATTAGATTTTGCTTTAGATTTATGACATATAGGTAGACTGGCATGGATAACTTTGAAGCTATGATAACTATGGATGTTATAAAGCAAAAAAAAAAGAAAGAAGCAGTTTGATAAAGGAGCTAAATTCAAACTATGTAAAGTTGCATTAGGGGTGGCGTCGGATCTGATACAGTTATGGAGTTAAACATTGTAGTCTTGTAACACAAGTATGTTTATTAGGTTACTCCTTGCATATGGTGTCTCATATGTTGAGAGACTATTTATGTATTAATAAAATATAGTTTTAAGCTATATGATGTGCGACAAATTATTCCAGGAGGTGGTTTTCAGCACCTATAAAGTTCCAATCCTCTTTTATACATCTTTATCCCGGGGATGTGGTGCTGATATTCAACTGAATACATTTAAATATTGAAATTATTCCTTACTATAGGTGACCACCCACCACTGGCGAGGATCATGGATGAAAAAGTGCAACGGATAATGCAGAGAATTGAAATGCATCCAAAAAATGGTCAGGTATAGTAAAATCCCATAATGACAGTCAATAGACAATATGTTTTGGAAGTTGCACAAATTCCCCTTCTTCTAAGATAATATTAGAAACACCACCAACCTTTCTCTGCATTCCACAGGAAGATCAGTTTACACCCAAAAACGTTTGTTATAGACTTTAAATAAAGTATCATTTTACCATATTCAATTGTCTTTTTGACCCATTACTTTGGCGCTCCAATCCATCCATCTTCAAGATTCTAGCTACATGTTAGTTCCATAACCTAAAAAGCCAGTTATTCTAGGAACTAGGCAGATGTGACTAAATGAATAAGGAATTGAATGCAGTGTTTGCACTGTAATGTCATGCAAATACACCAATCTTATATTAATTTACAGTTTTTATAAGTGCAATATCTTTGTATCAGAAGTACAGGGGGGATGCCCGTATACTACTTTTACATGGGGAAGACAAAACTATTTCCAATCACATTTGCATTAGATCAACAAAAACAGAAAAAGATCTCATGTGCATGATAAAATAAAATAAAACAGATTCCAATCTTTTATGTGTTTAATGTAAAACAAACATGACATTTTGGGAACCTTATACATCTTCTGTGGCGTTGCCCGAAGTTACACAGGTACTGGAGTGGAGTAGTGGGGACACTTAACTCTGTGTTCCAGACCAAGGTTCCCGTTAACCCTCTGGATTGTATACTGGGGGTTCTGAAAGACGTGATTCCTGAGAAATTGACCAGGGTGGCAATCTCTAGAGCGCTGTTTCAAGCTAGGAAACTACTTTTAATGGGATGGAAGTCCGCCTCTCCGCCCACTCACCCCTTCTGGATAACTCATGTGGGGAACACCGTAATTATGGAAAAATACATATACCAGCATAGGGGGTGTCCGGGCAGGTTTGAGCGAATATTATCACGGTGGCTGGATACGCCGGGTTTAAGCCCCAAAGAACTTGTCATGTCTAGACTTTTGCAATGTCTGTGGGGGGGGGGGGGGGACTGTAATTTGTACCGTGGTGGTGCGTGAACTGTGATGTTCTGTGACGTGGGGGGGATGGAGTAGTAACTGACGGATTATGGGAGATGATGGTTATGTGGAGCATAAAGGGCAATGTCTATATATGTATGCTGTACTTTTTAACTGTTCTATTATTTGCTTGTACATTGGAAATTGTGGTTTAATAAACACCTTTTAGATTAAAAAACACATGAAATTTACCGGTACCTGCTGAACTGTTCATCATATTGTATGGGGATGATTGTGGAGTCATCATGGCAGCATTGCTATTTAATGTCTGGCTGTATGGAGAGTTGGATCCCATAAGGCCGCTCTGGTTGATCCCAGGAAACCCGCTTTGTCTGAGCAAGAAGATAACAAGCAAAAATGTAGCGTTTTCAGTATATATCATAACACAACATTCTACCACATGAAATGTGCCTTGGCTGTATGTATAGAGCTATCATAAGTGTTATAGATTGACTGTAACTGCACAGAATTTAGAACTGTGTGTATCTATGTTATCATTGTATATCTCAAAAAAATCATCACAATTGAAAAATAGATCAAGACAAAACACTGTCCTTGGAATCGAACTCCTGTAAGGTGTTCTTCACATATCTGGGTAGTTCAGCATCTGTCACAGAACATTTAACAAATGGCTCTACAATGAAACGTGCTTGCAATGCCTGTCAAAACACAGCATGGCAAAAAGTAAAATGGGTTTAGAAATATATAGCTTTGTTAATTAGAAAACAAGAAAATAACACAAACGTTTGCTTTGTAAGGCAATATATCAGCTGTTTTACAAGACGTGTCCGTGAACAGTTAGCAGGCATCAAGGTAAAAGCTGTTTGGATTCTTGTTAATTTTAAAAAACAGCTTTGGCTCTTGAGAGTCACAAAAGAAGACTGCTAATAAGCAACACGCAATACTTCCAAGACATAGAAAACCCATCTTTGAATTAGCTGTATAAGTCACTGTTGCTGGTTGCGCTTTATGTGATTAAATTGTAAAAGTGAATCTGTCACACATTAAGCAAGATCACAGCAAGTACAGCAGCTAGAAACAGTATAGAGATTCATTTTTACCCTTATACTCATGCTGCTGAGTAATCGGCAGTGGTAAAGTAGAGATTGTGACATCTTCTATTTAAGATTAAGGCCTGTAATGCGCTATCCAATGTTGGAAATGGCACACTGTGCCTGTAGCTATGCTGTGATAGCGTTCAGGGTGTGTGTAAAAATTTGTAGGTGCACTATTGCATCTCACAATGCAATGCCCTTCGAAAGGACAATGAGGGAGGCACATTTTGTTGTAACATGTGGCGTAAGGGTTGGTCGTTGGGGCCACACCTTTAATCAGGTAACATAAAGCACATCAAATTCAAAAATAGCACTTATAGCACTTTATTGGGTCTGATATTAGCAAACATTGTTAGTTTAGTAACTTAATCCTAATGACTGCCTCACTCTAAATCACTGTCTTTGTAACAGAATGCTGCATAGTATTAGTAGCTTGTTTAAGGGTTTTGGAGAGGGTTCATCCAAGCTGAACCTACATTCAGAGGCCCTAAACATAATTCCAGGTTAATATTCAGAATTTCCTGCATTAAATGGTCTGTCAATACAATGCAATGAAGAATTTATTGGACCTGCACCATTCTTGTAATGTTGTACACCACAAAACATTGCATGTGCATTATGGTGTGCTGTACAGCAAGACCGCTACCTGCTAATATTCTTCTGCTTGGGGATACCATTGTAAATAAACACCATTAAAACGTGTGGTCATAGATGGATTGTAATTTGGTCAGTTTAGCAGGAACATGTCGAATTTCTATTTATTCATGGTGGTTCCCACTTGACAGAAGTTGATCGTTAGACTGTTGGACAAGACTGTTAAAAAAACTTTCATTGAATCAGCGTCTGTAGCACTGACCAGTGTATTTTGACAGCGGAGAGTCCCCTATGTTAGAATATAATATCACAGCATGGAAGATTCCTTCATCCACCTTGCTTGTGTGGATGGCAAAATTCATTTTTTTTTTGCAATCAGCTCGCTGGCTCATTGGAAACGCCTGAACAATCTATGGTCAACCTTAAACATGGATGCTGACAGATTCAAAGGAAACATTTTACTTCTATCTAATCTATCGTGTATACAGTATATCCAATTATTGTACTGGCACATGACCAAGTACTCTTGGTAAAAGAACCTATTAAAACTGGTTCTCTGAGCAAACTCATAATATGGTTAAATGAAATAATTAGACAAATACTTATACATAATAATACAAAATGGCTAGAATATTGACTATTTTTCCCATGTAGTCTACAGTTGTTGTTAGTAATATTTAAATGAACTTGTTCTGCAATGTGCAAGATGTTTCATAGCTTTTTCAAGCCAAATCTCCAGTTCTTCTGTTTATCAGAACTGAAGAAAATGCTTGGCTAAGCTACAAAATGTCTTCAACATTATATAACAAGTCCGGTTATGTGTCAGGTAAGGTAAAGACTCCATGAAGAAAACCACATCTGTTGGAAGGAATATTGAAGAGGGAATGCAAATTTTTGGCCATGGGTAAAGAAAAAAAAGGAGAAATAGAACATGGTAGATGAATAAAATCCAGTAAATGGCAGACAGCGTGACATGAAGCAGAACATTAAAGGGGTTGTAAAGGATCCCCCCCCCCTAAATAGCTTCCTTTACCTTAGTGAGGTCCTCCTATAAAGAAAAAGGGCCACCAGGGGCCTCAAAGACCATGGGTGCTGGCAATGCACAAGGCATAAAACAATGAAAGGAATTCATGACTAAGCACTGATCTTTTGTGCGGAACGCATCAACTTTTCCATCCCACTGATTGCTGTGCTGTGTAGTGCTTTTTATCCTTTTTACATCAATAAATGCTATCTTTTTAAAATTTATTTTGGTGTGCGGCTGTCCATGAATTCCTTTCATTGATTTCTGCAGTCCTCCTATACTTACCTCACTCTTCGATTTTGCTGTTAAATGTCCTTATTTCTTCTGAGAAATCCTCACTTCCTGTTCTTCTATCTGTAACACCACACCGTAATGCAAGGCTTTCTCCCTGGTGTGGAGAAAGCCTCTTGAGGGGGGAGGGGGCGAGTAGGCAAGTTAGGACACACTCTACTTTGCAGATAGAGAAAGGAGCTGTGTGTTAGTGGGCGTCCTGCCACTCCTGCTCACCCCTCCCCCTCAAGAGGCTGTCTCCACACCAGGGTAGAAAGTCTCGCATTACGGTGTGTAGTTACAAGACAGAAGAATAGAAAGTGAGGATTTCTCAGAAGAAATAAGGACATTTAAAAGCAAAATCGAAGGATGAAGTAAGTGAAGGAGGACTGCACTAAGGTAAAGGAAGCTATTTATGGAAAAAAAAAAACTTTACAACCCCTTTAACCTGGCAGAAGACAAGGCAGAATGGAAAGAGATGGTGAAAGCAAGGTTTTAGGATTAAAGTTCACGATAGATCACAAGTAGTCATGGTAGAAGTAATGGTAATGTCCCTTGCATAGTCGGAGACTTATATTCCACAGTATTATTCTATGTAACATCTGCGATTCTGTTCAAAAAAAGAAAACTTTCTTTTTAGTTTTGAATGGAATGGGGAACAATTAGAACTCCTCTAAGGTTTTCTGCTATTTCAAAGCAGAATTTTTTTTTAAACTTTTGGTAAGAAAAGTTTTGGGGATCAGAGAGGGAGAACACAGATGTTGCATTATCCAAAAAAGACAAAAGAAAAGAAATCACCGCTCCAGGTGAGACCTGTAGACGATCAAGGATAATTAGATTACCAAGGTGCTGGCGATGCAAATAGCAATGATGATGAAGAAAAGAGGGAAGGACGGCCGCACTCAGCCATGACTAAGCACTGATCGAGTGCGAAACGCGTCGGCTGTCCTGTTTTCTGTGATTGCTGTGACTGTACATGTTTTTGGATTTACATTAAAGACAACTTTTTTCGTTTGAAAATCCTTGGAGTGCGGGTCTTCATCATCACAGATGTTGCATTGCTGGAGGAGGGCACACTGAAAAGGTAAGCATGCCATAATGTGCAATTATGCGATTGTCATTGTGAAATGGGTAACCATTCTAAGTGAATGGCACTGCAACTCACTACCACGTATATGTAAAATGCATGCCATGTGTCTGAAAATGTTCTTTGGGAAAAAAAAAAGCTACAAAAAGCAGATATGGCAGTGTTATAGTTTATCCCGACCTCTGTCACTGCCACTATTGTTGGACAGCTTTGAACACATGCAAATGAGCAAAACATTAAAATAAAGTCATGTTAAATGAAAAAAAGAATGTACTCCTCTCTCCATTGACGTGTAATTTTGACAATATGAACGAAACAATGTTAAGAAAAAAGACTTAACATGACAAATTCAGATCCACATAGTATCGCCCCCAGTTGTGACAAAATGCTTAAGTCGGGACTTATGATGTATGACGTCAGCACGCTGGATGCCGCAGCCATATATTTGGTTTGCAACAGCGCTGTATTTTCCATTCACATGTGAGTTTAGTACTTAATAAATTTAAACCTTTCTATTTAAGGTATTACACTATTGCAAGTCTTTCTAGCTATATTTTTATGAGGATGTGTCCTATACATGTCTGTTGACTCTTGCTGACCACTAAGAGTTTGATTAAGCCCTGCACAACCAAAGTCTGGATGTGATATTATTGGGCTTTTTGTGACCACTCTATAATCTGGGGATCCACTGCTTCTGGTAAGCTGCACAACTAAATCGCTGGGGTGCAGTGTGTGATGATCTTCACATTGAAGATGTGTCGGGTTCTCTTCTTACAGCTACTGTTATTGTGGACTCATTTGTTTGAAGCAATATCAACCATTTTATGTGTTATATGAATACTTTATTTTAGCGCTGCATCTATTGGTATTTTTAGATTAAAATAGTATGCCTGGAAATGATGTACTACCTCACAAGAACACTGGACAGCACTCTCATGTTAAAAGATTGTTGAGGTAGGTCTCACTGCACCCAAGTGAGACTGGGAATCATGTGGTGGCGATGAGGAACACTGTTTGCTGCACTAATCTAATGACACTCCGACTGGTATGGCGATGACCAAGGACACAGTTACTGGCTGCACTGGTAAGGTAACACTGTGAGTAGTGTGGCAGTGGGAGTCAGGTGTACCCAACTCACCCCTCTCTCTTCCAGACTCATTCACTCCTTACCACTCAACCCAACTGTCAAACACTGATCGTCCACCTTCTTTAACCCTACCTTGTTTTTTCTACTCCTCCCCTGCTCCATCTCTTTTCTTCTGTTATTCATTCCATGCACCTCTTCCCACACACGTTTTTTTCCAAATCTATAGCTTTCCCACTTAGAAAAACAAAAAACGAAGTGTAGAGGAAAGGCAAACACATTTCTCTAAAGCCCAAGTTGACATGAGGTTGGGAAATTATTTTAGATTTCCATTGAACCATGATGCCTTTTAAAATGTGTGTTGTCTCCTTTAGTTCAATTGAAATTGAATTTGAAAAAAAGAAGGATTCGTACATGAAACTTTATTACTACACTACTATCTGCATATGGGTATCAGAATACAAAATGCTTCACAATAGTTGTCCTCTAATGCCATTTAGAAGTGATAGGCATTCTTTCATACAGGTTATTCAGTTGGTACAAAGTGTCATCCCTCAGATGAGACTTAACAATGTAACAGGTGGAAACTAAAATTTCACAAAGACTTTCATTTCAGGACTGATGCAAGAGATAATGACAATAAAAAAAAGCATACATTTCACTGCTCTAAACATTTATTTGGATAGTATGGCAATACTTTTGAGCACAGACTGTACATTTTTTTTTTTTTTTTCACTAAAAGCATTCCTGCAGCAGAGTCTCTGTAACCTTCACAACTGAACTCTAATTGTAAAAAGAACATTGAATAGTGTCACTGATAAAGGTTTTGTTACAGTATTTTATAAGCCCAAATGTAAGCTAAATGTATGCGAGAAAAGCAGTAGTATACAGTATATAAATTCAATTATCGATATGGATGGCATTACACAAAGAAACTTCTAGATTCAATAAGGGAAAGAGGGTGGTGACTATCGTTGAAATTAAAAATGACTTAAAATTAATCGAAAGGAAATTTTGGTTTAATAAAAAATATGTTATACTTACATTCTCTGTGTAACAATACTGCACAGAGTTGGTCCCTTACCTCTTCTTTGGCGGTTCCCCGCTGGCACTATGCTCTCCTCACTGCGAGTGCCCAAATAGCAAGCCACGTGCTATGGGGGCACCCATGCGGGCATGCTCCTGAGCCAAACTGTGTGCGTCTATAGACACACACACACACACACAACAGCGCGGCTTAGCCACATCCTCTGCTCCAAACAGGATTTGAGTGACAGTGGCAGGAGCCAATGGCTCCCACTGCTGCTTGCATTTCCTGGGAGACCAGGAAGTGGAGGATGGTGCTGCAGACAGGGAGAACGATGGATCGTGAGATGAGGCAAGTATTTAGGGGTGGGGAAATGCATAGGTAAAGTAAGCAATGTTTTGCTTTTAAAACCACAATTAGGATTCATGTACACTAGCCTACACTGGCAGCTCCCAATCTTGAGTTTAGGAGCTTTTGGCATTTTTCTGCCAAAGCTCAACTCAATTCCATAAAAGCCTATGTGTCGATGTACACATAGGTTTTTAGCAGAGTTTAGGAGCTGCCGCACTTAGGTGAGCTTCCACCTCCCTCTCCAGAACACGGAAGAATCGCATTCAGGATAGGAACATTCTGACCACTGGTCGCAGTAAAATGCAAAACGCAGCAAAAACATGGCAAAAACTTGCAGGGATTTTGCTACATTTTGCATTTTTCCTGCGGTAAATGTAGGCTAGTGTATATGAAGCCTAAGCCTCAACATGAAGCAACAAGCTAAATACATAGTTAAAATATGTTTATATGAGAGCTAATTTACCTGTCAAGCGATGTGTTATTTTTGTTCCTTGAGCCCAGCAATTTACACTGCACTGCATCAGATAGCACACATTGATAATATTTTATCGCAGTTAAAGAGGAACTCCAGAGACAAAATAAAATGTAACAACCCATTTAAAGATAATAAAAATAAAAAAAAACAGCTTCTGTTGCAATATTTGCTTTGAAGCTTTCACCTGCAGTACTACTTTTTTTTTTGCAAAAAAAATACCCTAATTATCATTCTGGACGCACCCCAGCCTAGTACTGGACAGTGAAAGTAGATGCAGCACTCTAATGAGTTCATATTTCTGTCACTCTGCTTCCACCAGCATGCTCCTCTTCAGTGCATGAGCTGACTGGGTTCTTTTCCACACTGTAGCCCTGCTGAACAGGGACTGCAAAAAAATTATATTGGGTCAAATTTAGATACTTACAATATTAAAAAATACATCTAAGGTTGTATTAATGATTACAAAGCTACATTCATTTGCGTCTATTATACCTGCCTAGAGTTCAGCTAGTTCAACACAGATTGGTCATCATGTCATAGGAAGAGCAAAGGACTTATGCCGCGGACACACGCTCGGAATTTCAGTCAACAAATATTCGATGGGAGCTTGTTGTCGGAAATTCCGACAGTGTGTATTTCCGACAACAAAAATGTTAAATCTGTTCTCGTAATTTCCGATCGTGTGTACACAAATGCAGCGCACAAAATTCCACACATGCTCTAAATCAAAATACGAGACGGAAGTGCTCGGCCTGGTAAAACTAGCGTTCATAATGGAAATGGCACATTCGTCATGCTGTAACGAACTGAAAAGCACAAGGCTGAAAAGCGCAAATCATCTCTCACCAAACTTCTACTAACACCACTGGTATTGAACTTCCCTTTAATAGTGCCGTTGTACGTGTTGTACGTAAAGGCGTTCTTGGCATTCCGAATTTCCGACAACATTTGCGTGACCGTGTGTATGCAAGACAAGTTTGAGCCAACATCCGTTGGAAAAAAAAACATGTTTTTTGTTGGAATGTCCGATCATCTGTACGCAGCATTACTGTATAATATTATTTACATTTTTTTTTCATTAAAAAAAGAAAAGTGGACTCCTGTTTCTTATTTCTGACCTTCTTTTTTCTTCTTCCAAAACTCCCTTCTATTTTCTTTTCTTATAAGTTTTATGATATTTACTTTATAGATGCAAGTGGAGAGTCTATTCTATCTACCCAAAAGGGGCTAAATGTGTGTAGGGTCAGTGTATGTGCAAGGCTTTATACATCTAAGAACTAGATGGACACAATTTTAAATCCTTAGTAAAGAAGCGCTTTTATATATAGTATATTTAAACTGTGTACTTTTTTTTGCTGTATTCCAGCTTTAATGGTTCTGTTCCGAACTAAACTGTTACTGAAAATAAAATCTCTTCATGCTGTTCTCTCCACTAAACTCAACCTCCAGGTTTTGCCTTCTCTACACAGCTTAAGCTTTCTGCTTCTGACAAACATCACCTATCACTGAAATAATGGCATATACAGTTGCAAGCATTAAAGGCCAACGGCACTTTTTAGACCATGTTACATGCCTATATAGGTTGCAAACAGAAACCCCCTATATCCCGAACCCCACCACATCACCGTCTTTGACAGAATATGTGGGTTCTCCTCCCTCTGCACAACCACACCCCTCATTCACAGAGATGTGAATGAACGCAGAGGCGTTGCTAGGGGGGTGCGGTCCGCACCCGAGTGACACCCGCTAGAGGGGTGACACCATCCTGACATTTAAGGATTTTTTTTTTTTGCTGACATGCCCAGCGTCGCCGCGTATGTCTGTCACACTGCACTGTGTAATGATGTGGCGTCAGTCACGTCACACACAGTACTTTCAGTTTCTCCGCGGCGTGGCTTAACGGCTGCACCTGTGACCTGCTGTGATGATTGCTGCCCACACCAGTCCTTGCTTTGACTCCAGACTTCGGCTGGCGCCAGCCGCGGCATAATAGGAACAGGTGCGGGGGTGGTGCCAGCTGACAGTGTGCAATGCATGTACAGAATGTGCAGGAAACAGCTGAGGGGTAAAGAGACTGGGAAAGATGAGGGGGGAGTCTCATCTCTGTCACCCCCCTTCTGTCACACCCCTCCCTCTCTGTCTCACCCCCTTCCTCTGTCACCCCCCCCACCCCTCCCTCTCTGTCTCACCCCCCAACCCATTCACTGTCACACTCCCACCCCCTTTCTCTGTCTCACCCCCCACCCCCTCCATCTCTGTCTCACACCCCCACCCCCCCTTTCAGGGCAAATTTCCACTAAATCAGCATCAAATCAAAGAGCAGCCGGAGCAATTTGACACTCCAGACACTCTGCATTGCAGGCTGTTAGGGGGCAATATGATTAACAGTTTGGTGCATCATGTACAGTGTGGAGGGTTCAGGATTAAGCTACATGCAGTGTATAGGAGTGGGTTAAATACAGAGTGCAGGGTTCAGGAACGGTTTCCATACAGAGTTCAGGAGTGGGTTACGTACAGATTGCAGGGTTCATGGGTGCTTTATGCACAAAGTACAGAGTTCAGGACTACGCTGCAGTGTTCAGAGGTGCACTACATATAGAGTGCAGGGTTTACAGGTGTGCCAAGTACAGAATTCAGCGTTTAGGAGTGCATGATGTACAGAGTACAGGGTTTAGGAGTGTGCAACCCCCCACAGCTCTTGTAATTCTCAATGTAGGCAGCTCTAGTTCTGCCCTGCTTAGGGGGCACTCTACTAATGTATTTGGCTCTGCCTCGCCTTACAGGGAAATCATTCTGGTTCTCACAATCTGGAACGCTGTCCCCACTGTGAGGGATCTGTTACATCAGAAGCTGCTGAAATCAAAGCTATCTCTTGTGAGCACAAAAAATCCTCTGTGTTTACAAGTGACAGCAGGGAGCGGAGGAAAGTTTAACCACGTACCAGCTGCAAAACGTGGTGGGAAGGCCACATGGATTAGACCTGGGGGTATGATTCGGCCCGCGGGCTTTTGTGTTTGACATATGTGGTGTAGAGCAGGCAGTGCCATTATTTCTGGTCACGTACCCTGCTCTATGTATACAATTCTTTCTGGTCACATGTTCCGCTCTATGCATACTACAATTCCCATAGAGTTGAATTTGTCTGCAGGTAGATTTGTAGTCAGAGTCCTCGAGTATGAACTGTGATAACCCTAACAACCAAGGCCTGAGGTGTGCCTTGGCCTAGCTGGTCGGTATGCCTGAGAAGAGTGGGCTGTGGGGGGATTTTGGTTTAGAGGAAGTACCCTGCCCTACTGACTCCTGTCCTGCTGACCCCATACCCTGCCCTACTGACTCCCATCATCTGTGCTGCTGACTCCTGTATTCTTCCCTACTAACCCCATGTCCTACATCCTACTCATCCCTGTCCTCTGCCCTTGTGAGCCCTTCTTGGCCATACTGACCCCTGTATGGGTACAAGAAAGCCCAGGTTTTGCTTAACCACACTTCTTAAACCCCTCCAACTGTTGAGTTTGGCCACACCCACATTTTTCTACGTGTGCCGCAGATCACCTCCTCGATTAAGTTTCCCTTAAATTTAAAGTTCAAAAGATGGGAGGTATGGAAAGGGTGGCTATGTTTACATACACAAGGGGGAGATAGAGAACAAACATAGCTACCCTAGAAAAGGAAATCTTAGAACAGCAAAAAAATAAAAAAATAAAAACACCTTGCAATTATAGGATGAAACAAAAAAGAGAGAGATAGAAGGTATATTCTAGTTATATGTAAGCATATTGCATTTATCTTATTTTACAAAAATGTGAGTTTAGTGTTGTATTTAAAATTGCCCAAAGTTCAGCTGTATATAATACAATTGGTTAATCATGCCACTAGTGATCCTGTTGGGGTACTACTTTGTGAGCACCTGAATGGTCCACTGCTTTCTGCAAACCCCTGAGGAAATATATTGGTGCCAAGTCAAATAAAATAAAATGTGCAAAACATAATATACTGTTACAGAATAATTGTATGGGGGAGGGGGGAGTGCATACACTTCCTAGAGCTCACATTAATGCACATTTGATTTGAGAGCTGCATGCTTATTGAATATACTTGCATCTCTTTGTGTGTGATTTTGATGAGCATCTGCACAGACATGTAGAATAGATATGCGGAGTATAGTTTTGACATAAGTTCACATTGATCTTACAAGGGCACTAGTTCCGGTGTCAAGGATTTGTTTCTTCATGTTTCAGCTCTCATAATGAGGGAAATTTAGGATTTGTTTTCTTCCTAATCCAAGTTATGTATTTTTCTAATATAGACCTTACAATATATATTTGATTTAAAGTGCAACTTTAGCCAAATACCTACCGTATTTATCGGCGTATAACACGCACCCTAACTTTAAGATGGAAATTTTGGGGAAAAAAATTTCCACGGCCCCCTGCGTATAACACGCAGGCACAGTTTGCCTTCTATTTTCAGGGTAAAAAAGTGAGCGTTATACGCCAATAAATACAGTAATTAAAGAGCTGAAGTACATTTGAATTAAAGTGTTTCTTACCCCAACATTCAATATTCCTGATATGCGACTGCTGTACCATGTACTTGTAAAAAGCGTAGTCTATTCTGTTTGTTTTGGTTCATTTGTGTGAAATCCCTGGTATCCTGCTAGTCCTTAAGCTTTCCTATTAAACTGACCACATTAAGCAGGAGAGCATGCCATGTTCAGTTCTCTAACTATGCTGGGAACTTTCTCTGGGAAGCTCAGTGTTATGTTGCTTCTCCTCTCCCAGCTCTTATGCAGCTTAGAACAGAGGGAACAGTGATCACTTATAAAAAAAAAAAGATAGAAAAAATTTTTTTTTTTTCTTTTTTATATCTATACAAAGATGTTTTACCTTTCATTTCTATTTTAAATTGAATAGGCGATCGTTTACAATCACTTTAAATTGTTTTTCATTTTTGAAATTCTGTTCAGCCATTGCTGTGATTTTTGTAATTCCTGCAACATTCAACAGCTAGCATGCCAACACCACTATTAAAGTGGAACTTCGGAGAGAGATACAATTAAAATTTACCCCCTTCTCCTCAATTGACTGATATATTGTTTAGCTTTACATGGCATCTAACAGAGTCATACTTACTTTATTCTACATTCCTGTCTTTATATGATAATTTAAGTTGCAACTATCTGTCCCCCAAAGCTTGTCTTTGTTCTGTCTTCAGCTGTACAATGCAAGATTTGTGGTCACGTTCCACCCTAAGGATAGATGCCATGGGGCAGATTCACATAGATGTAATCTTCCGCTGCGTAATCGAAATACGCTACGCTGCCGTCTATCACCAGACTCTACGCCGAATTCAGGTAGTTTTTTTGCGCGTACGCTATTGTATCGTATTTTTTTTCCGCCGCGCAATCGAAATACGTGAGTAGGGGGCGTGAAGCATTTAAATTAAGCGCGTCCCCGCGACGATCGAACTGCGCATGCTCTGTTCAGGAATTTCCGCCGTGCATTGCGCGAAATCACGTCGTGACGTATTCGTTGTTTGAGTAGCGGCGTTTACGAACATTCCTATTCCCGGACGACTTAACGTTAAAAATAATAAAAGAAATCGAAAAAAACGTTGAAATTCGACGCGGGAACGACGGCCATACTTAACATGGGCTGTCTATATTAGACCAGCAAAAAGCTGGTATAGTGAAACGGAAAAAAAAGATGACTAAAGGTGCCGTAAGAGATTGCGTTTGAAGAGCGAAATTTTGTGGATTCCAGGCAAAAGCTCATTAGCATACCATGAAGGGAAAAAAAACAGGAAGTCCGCCCAGTGGCCGCAATTTTCAGGCAGCGTAGATCTGAAGGCGTACTAACACGTAATAAAGTCGAAATTTAGCACGCAGGTGTCTTTTCATGGTTTGAGGATTTCGACTAGCGTAAAAACGCTCGTAAATCGAAATTACTCCTGTCTAACAACATTTACACAGGCGTAATCGCTTTGTGAATCTAGGCCTATGTGTCCAATCTTCTGCATTTTAACACTGGAATTTGTACAGATACATCTACATCATCATGAACAATGCAAAACAGAACACGACGTGGCGACTGGTCTTGCATTGAAATGAGATTGGCGAAACGGGTGGTGACATGACCTGCAAGAAGAGTGGCTTTTTGGAATTAGTCATTACAACTGGAACTAGCGGGGAGTAAGATTATGGGACCATGTCAAAAACAAGCACCATATTCTTTATCTACTGGGGAAGTGGGGAAAATGTATTTTTAAATGCACAGTTAGGCTTTAACGTTTCCTTCTTAGCTTCCTGGGTCACCTGACTTCTCACTGGACAATAAATCCACTTTATCATACTCCCGACAGCAGCCTAAACAACTCCATATCCAACTCCCACTGTATGTAAACATATTAAATTGGTAACGTTATGCAAAGCAACATAACTTGACTAATTGCAACTGCAGTTATGACTAGGCTGAGGCCTCGTACACACGACCGGTTTCCTCGGCAGAATCCAGCAAGAAACTTGTTGGGAGACATGTTTTTCTGAGGAAACCGGTCGCGTGTACATTTTTCGACGAGGAAACTGTCGAGAAACTCGACAAGCCAAAAAGAGAGCATGTTCTCTTTTTCCTCGAAGGGAATGGAGAAAATTAGCTCGTCAAGTTCCTCGACAGCCAAACAAGGAACTTGACGAGGAAAACGACAGTTTCGCCTGACGAGTTCCTCAGTCGTGTGTACGCGGCCTGACATTTATTGGGTCAGAAATGTGTTTCAGGATTTAGCAAAATAGACAAACGTTTCCTGGGGCGAGAGTTTTTTTTTCTTTTGTCTGGATGGAAAGGGCTGTGACTTTGACCAAGGCGCCAACTATTTGTTATGGTTTAACCACTTAAGGACCGCCGCATGTACATATACGTCGGCAGAATGGCACGTACAGGCACATTGGCGTACCTGTACGTCCCTGCCTAAACGTGGGTTAGGGGGTTCGATCGGGACCCCCCCGGTACCTGCGGCGGTCCTCGTGGCTGTGGGAGCGATCGGTGACGAGGGGGAGGCTGTTCGTTTTTGTCCGCCCCCTCCGGATCGCTCCCAGCCAATCCATGTCCTCCCCCTGTGTGTCACTTCCTCTGTCTGTGTAAACACAGGAAGGGGGAAGTGATGTAATCTCTCTTCTTGGCGGTATTTTCAACTGCCGCTGAGGAGAGAAGACATCACACAGTAAGTCTGCACAACACTACACTGACACCAGGACATGTAGGCACATTAACCCCTTGCGATCACCCCCCCACCCCCTGTCACATTGTCACTGAATGCAGTGATCATATATGTACTGATCACTGCATTTAGTGTCAGTGTGACAGGCAGTTAGTGTTAGGTTCAGGGTAGCCCCCGTACCCCCCTAAAAGTTGTAACCCCTTGATCACCGCCCTAGTTAACCCTTTCACTCCCTATTGCCAGTGTCACTAAGCGATCATTTTTCTGATTGCTGTATTAGTGTCACTGTTGCCGCTAGGTGGCTGAATAAATTTTGGCCTAAATGTTTGACTAAAATGTAGTTTATTCGATTTTTCTTATAACAAAAAGTAAAAAATATTTCTTTGTGCTTTATTATGCGTTTTTGATTTATTTCACTGTATAATTGTTCTTCTGTTTAATTTCAGTGTTCATATTAGCACAGCACTTTTTTATTCTATTACCAGATAAGTAGAACTACATGTTACTGCCCATTCTAATGTGAGGATAACTGGCACATATGAATGGCTGCTTTGCCAAAGGGTATCCTTTTAGGTAGGGGGAGCACCTATTTCTAAATTGATCTAAAAAAGTGTTTTAAAAGTAAAAGAGAAATAGATTTAGAGAACCAAATATGATGAAATGTTGTTTTCCGAACGTGCTTACATTTTGGCATTCTGAGCGCAAGGCTACACTAACCACTACCACGTTCCTACTGTGGACCCAACAGTAACTGGCCAAAAAAATCCGGGACAATTGGCAGACTATGATTCCACAAGTCTACTGAATTTGGAACATACAGCACTCAGTTATCAAATATATTAGATTTGAAATAACATCTAAACCAATTTAACTCTTCAGGCCAAAAGTTTTTCCTATATATCCCTACAATTACAATGAGGAAGAAAAGGATCACTGGAACCCATGGTATTAGTGGGCAGATTTTTATTTTATTTTTGACACAAATGATTGTTATCAAAAGCAATTTGGCAGGTACGTCTGGCAACAAATGTGTTTTCATAATTTATTAATGAAAGTCCATATTATCATTTTAGCACTTTCAAAATATGCAGTTTCTACTTGCATACAATTCATGCAGTGCAAATTTTGTGGGCACTTTTTTTTTTTTAACCCAAACTAGATATAGCCACACATACGGTATATTAATTTCTGGGCAACAAACTAAAAATAAAAGACTGGTAATCTTAAGTTGCTGACTTGTAATACCAGTAGAAAAAAGTTCAAAACAAATTGTAGTTGGAAAACTGATATTTTTGGAAAGGTGCATAATCAAGATGTTCCTTCTTAGAAACCCTTTTAGAACATGCATCATTTTATTCAAAAATAAATTCACTAGTCTTTGTGCCATTCTTCAAAGCTTGGTATTCAGTGCTAAACAGACATGAATTCCTTTTTTAACCGGGCATATGCTTTTGTGACTAGCATCTATAAAACATTATACGTAGTAGTAATAAGCATAAGAGGAAAAACAAAGAGGATTCCCTATTTAATCAAAGGACAGTAGCACAAATAATTGCACTGACCTACGCAGAGTAGCAAGCACAGGTCTGCCATCAAAAACAATCCCAGGGCAGTAGATCATTTTGCAGTAATGCCCTAGAACAGTTTTTTTCAACCACGGTGCCTTTGCAAAATGCCAAACAATTGCCCAAAAAGTGTATACAAGCCAGCAGGTGCATTAACCCTGCCCTTTAGTTAGACAAAGCCACAAGTCTTAATTGTACACAGCATTACAACATTTCATCTGCCAGCGTCCTAGCAACCAATAACCAAACTAACCAAAACCTTGTTTGCCCCTACTCTGCCCCTCTCTGTCAGCACTGAGGTCAAGTTAGCTGAGTGAGGGAGGAAAAACCGAGGGAGAATAGACTACTAGTTCGCACAAGTGTGTAAATGTGTATTTGCTTTCAAAGGCAGCCCAATGATGAGTAATTTTTTTTGCAAAAAACTCTCTGATTGGATGAGGTGGAGAGGTGGGACAGTGGGGTGACAATTGTCATCTTGTGCAATCAGAGAATGATTTTCAAAAATTTAGAAAATGCTCTGTTGAATGGAAGTGACCCCATGTTCACTATCCAGCAGGGCAGCCACTTGGCACAGTATTTAGAAGCTAGTAGTGCCTGGCAGTGCATACTATAGTAATTTCCAGCTTCCATGGGGATCAGTCAGGTATAGAACAAGCTGGACCAATGTAACTATGCAGAAATATCTGTACCTAAACTTTAGCTCTAAACGTGATAAAAAAAAAAAATGTTTTCTAAGATGTGTGATCACTTCTACTTCGGACAACCCAGTGGTGTCTGCTGGTACCTTATAGACACTAGGGTGGTATCCAGTATGAACAAAAACTGTCAGATTGGAAACCTGACATTTAATGTGTATAGGTACTTTAAGAGTTGAAGAATTTTAACAGACAAAGGAAACAAGAAAGCAAAAGTCTACATAAGTTACCAATTATTAGATGATCTGATGAGATCTTTTAATGTTTTACTAATGTTTGAGTATTAAGTTAATTATGACTAACATTCTATGGTACTGATTGTACGTTTTGAAGTTTTTCTTTTTTAATGGAAGCACAAGGTTTATTTGGATACGGTCAAGCACAACGTCTCAGGAATTCAAGCCATTGTGTTTGAAAGGATAAATAAAATTTGAGAGGTCAAAAAGCAGAAAGACATCAAAATCATAACTTGCAATTTAAGTGCTACAGTGCCATGACAACCAGAGAGCCATTCATAAAGCCTACTTTACTGTCCCATCTTATTGTTCTTCTCTTGGAGGCCTTTAGAAATTCTCCCAAGGGAGTTAACTGCATTGACCTGAAGTTATACTTTTTATTCTTTTCCACTAACACAGAATATAGCTCTCTAGTGAGGGAACAAAAACATGAAAAAACCCAACAGAGGTTTGAAGCTGTTGTTGGTAATATTGCACCATAATCTAAAGAATGAATTGAGTGTTCTCTGCAAACAATAAGGCACTATATAGATTTTAACTAGTCGATTGAAATAAATAAAATACTGTGTGTGTGTGTGTGTGTGTTATATATATATATATTTGCAACACCTAATTAAAGGGTATATATTGTAAATCTGTCCCGATTTATATAACCCTGCTAGGTTTTAAAAGTTAATTACGGTACATACTATTCATAAAAACACATCGGATGTCCAGGATGCAATGCTAATCCTTTATACCTGTAGCTTCAGCACTATGGACAGTGCAGAAGAAACCATTCAAACTCTGGCAGTACATAGTCTCTTACATTCATATACCAAAAATAAATAAAACATCATACATGAAGATAAATTAAATATGTAATGCTTAGGACTGTATATTAATTTATCTGATTAACTCACTGATCCTTAGTGATCAATTCCTTTATTTTTTACATTACTTCAATGCATGCATTCAGGATATCAATCTAAAAATATTTTTTTTCACATAAAACTAACCCAAATGTGTTACAGATGTATTACCATAACAATATCAAACAGAGCAGTGCAGCGCAAACCTAAATAGCATAATATTAATATTAAAACGAATATGCTCATACCAGTGAAGACATAATTGAATTAATAACAGTGAAAAAATAAAATAAAATAAAATAAAAAGAAAGTCCACATTTGCAAAGTGCAAACAAATCCTGTGATCAAAACAGTCAGAGTATCTCCACCATGTGACTTGGAAAACCAATATTTCAAATATTTCAAACGTGATCCCTTCACCAGTAAAGATGGGTACTCTCACCTCACACCAAGACCCTTGTTTTACCAAAGGTCTAAAACGCTTAGAACAAATGGCAGGAAATCCAGATGGCTCAAAGATGTGCAATTGTCAGCTGAAGGACCCGGAGATATGCAAGTATCCTCAGTGGCACCAACGAATCAATATGCAATATGATCCCTTCACCCATCTTTACTGGTGAAGGGATCACGTTTGAAATATTTGAAATATTGGTTTTCCAAGTCACATGGTGGAGATACTCTGACTGTTTTGATCACAGGATTTGTTTGCACTTTGCAAATGTGGACTTTCTTTTTATTTTATTTTATTTTATTTTTTCACTGTTATTAATTCAATTATGTCTTCACTGGTATGAGCATATTCGTTTTAATATTAATATTATGCTATTTAGGTTTGCGCTGCACTGCTCTGTTTGATATATTTACTTCAGGAATTTTGTGATTGTTCTTTTGGTGTTCAGCTTGCATCCATATGAAATTCACTCTTTGAGTATTTTTCATTTTTACACTTATTATTTTTATTTTTTTCTGATCTTTATATTTTTGCGCTGATTGCACCCCCCCTGTTTTACATATATTACCATAACAAGGCACAATTATGCTGTATATTAAAGTGTTGTATAATGGACCAAACGTTGGAAAGGCTTAAATGTATATTTACGAGTCTACTGCCGGAAATATAAGCATTCAAAACATATGCTTTTTTTAAAGTTATTAATGATCAAAACCATTTTTGTATCTATGACTATGGATATTAATTGATGGTTAGCGGTTGTGTGCAAAAACAAGGCTTTCCAGGTTTTAGGTCCATATGAAATATTAAAATTGCAGGTTCTTGCACACAACAGGATACTGTTTAGCCACTTGCCTACTGTGCACCTACACCCCCTTCCTGCCCAGACGAAATTTAAGCTTCCGGCACTGCGTCACTTTAACTGACAATTGCGCAGTCGTACGACGTGGCTCCCAAACAAAATTGGCGTCCTTTTTTTCCCACAAATAGAGCTTTCTTTTAGTGGTATTTGATCACCTCTGCGGTTTTTATTTTTTGCGCTATAAACAAAAATAGAGCGTCAATTTTGAAATAAAATGCAATATTTTTTACTTTTTGCTATAATAAATATCCCCAAAAATATATATATAATAAAAAAAAATTTTCCTCAGTTTAGGCCGATACGTATTCTTCTACATATTTGTGTTAAAAAAAAATGCAATAAGTGTTTATCGATTGGTTTGTGCAAAATTTATAGTGTTTACAAAATAGGGGATAGTTTATGGCTTTTTTATTATTTTATTTTTTTACTATTAATGGCGGCAAAATGCGATTTTTTTATTGGGACTGCGGCGTTATGGCGGACACTTCGGACACTTTTGTGACATTTTTGGGACCATTTACATTTATACAGTGAACAATGCTATAAATATGCATTGATTACTGTATAAATGTGACTGGCAGTGAAGGGGTTAACCACTAGGGGGCGGGGAAGGGGTTAAATGTGTGTCCTATGAGTGTTCTAACTGTAGGGGGAAGGGGGGTGACTGGGGGAGGTGACCGATTGTGTCCCTATGTACAAGGGACACAGCATCGGTCTCCTCTCTCCCTGACAGGACGTGGAGCTCTGTGTTTACACACAGATCTCCACGTCCCCGCTCAGTTACTGGGCAATCGCTGCCGCCGGGCACTCACACCGGGATCCCAGCAGAGCGGCGCGTGCGCGCCCGCGGCTTTAAAGAGACAGCACGTCATATGACGTGCTGTCAGAACATGGAGTCCTCCGCCCGCCGTCATTTGACGGTGGGCAAGTGGTTAGATGACTGAACTTTGCTTTAGGTGTAAAGCAATCAATGCCTCCTGTGTTGTATTGTATATTAAAATATATCTAAAGCCAATTTATTTTTGTTTTCTGTTTTTAGTAGGGGGTGGTTAAAACACTTGTAAATTATATGAATCCCTTTAACGCTGCGAGTCCCTGCTTGGGAGATTCACCTTCTCCATTTGTCCCAGTGACAATGGTTATGGTCCCTAATTTTTAAAGCTATTGGAACAGGAAGGCAAATGTAATTTGTACAACAGCTCCAGTAAGCTTCCTCTCGGATCCTGTTATTTCTTGGCTTTAGATGCACTTTTACATGTAACCAATGTTTGTTATAGTTGCATGGATAGCTTTGTATCATGTTGTACAGATTTATACTAAGCAATCTCCACTGTTGGAGAGTATAGAACACATAAAATCATAATTACCGCTCTATAAGACACTTGCAGTAAAAAAAAAATATATATATATATATATATATATATATATATATATATATATATATATATAAAACACATTTTATCTTACATTCTATTATTTAATTTCATAGGCTTTCCTTGCAACCTTAATTTGTCTGCATATTGTTTTTTACTGCCCATCCATACATTTAATGATGCTTGGGAACCCTTCAAAATATTAATGACGTTAACAAACATTATAAAAATGATTGTATAAAAATATTCTAAAAAGTTTGCCAGTAATTTTCCGAAAATGAAAGCGTATACTAAGCATTCGCTAAAAAATACATGATCAACAAAGAACAAGTGAACTATTCTGGTGGGAGTTGAAGGAAATGTCTAGATCATGGCCAGCAAAATCCACACAGCAAGGATAACAAAACTCTTGAAAAATAAACATATAAATTCCTTTGCTACAAAAGCAAAATGAAAAGCCTGACCTGGCACAACACAGTCGTAAGAGTTTTAGATGGCTACAAAATGTGTCCTTGCATAACCACAAGATTGTCCTGCTCTGCAGAATATAAAAAGGTAAATGCAATAGCAGCAATAGCATTGAGGCACCAAGCTTTATCACGTCATTAAATTAGATTTCTAACCGTAATAAAAGAATGCTTAAAACCTTGCAGATGGCTGTCTTGCTAGGTTCACATCCAAGTGACATTTTGCTGACCAGAGAAGGTCACAAATAAAAAGAACAAGTGCTTGCTTGATCGTCAAATCAAAAGATGGTCTATGTTCTAGATTAGAAGTGTTTTGATGTGTCAAAAAGGAAACTAAATATTGTGTTGTAGTAAGAGTGTGTTCTACAATATGCCATAAAACAATGTATGTTCTGAGTTAACATTTGCCTTGAAAACTCAAATCTGCTCTACTGGTCTGCTATACTAGCCTCGGACAAATCTCACCAAGTAGGAGCCAGCTTTATAAACCTAGGAGCCAGCCCTATGCAACCTGCATATGACTATAGGTAGTTGAAAGATACATAGTAAAGCAACAGTTAAAAGGAAAACATTTGTTCTGTTAATTTTCTAAGACTTTATGTTAACAATACATTTACAAAAAATAAACAACAAATTACAGAACAGACTATTACTTTACCAGCAGAGAAACTTTAAACCATAATTAACAATAAACATAAAGTGTCAAATGTTCCAATGGGTTTCCTGCCTTGTGGTAGCTGTACTTGCTGCTCACGACACAGACATGTCATGGTCCTAGAGCTAATAAATGTTGGCTCTAGAATAGGAGGTGGAATTTGTGCCTGGCATTTTCCAGCTATTGCTGATGTGGATACCAGCACTATAATTTCGTTTTTGATTCATTGTTTACTATTATGATTGCCGTGAATTGGCCACATCCATCATATGGTACAGGACGGCTGTACTTGGCCCTGTACTATGTGATTACTGTGACCAATGACAGATCACTGGATGGCATTATCACAGTGATCATTTGGTATCTGGGCCAATCACAAAGGCTCAATAACCAACAACTGTGATCACAAATCATGCCTCTGGGTACCCCAGGAGTGTCAGGATATATAGGTACATCCTCTTGCAATTATAGAGCACCCACCCAGCTGTTTATATACATGGACGGGAAGTGATTAAACCACAGCGATGACAAAATTCAAAGGAGCAGAATGGAACATTTTTCTCTGTTTTTTGTTTGGGAAAGAACATGTATACAAAAATCAAAAGTGTAAAGTACTTTAGTATGACATTTATCATGTCATCACATGTACTGAGAATTTTCATACGAATGTTCATTTAAAAATCCAGCTGTATACTAAAATGTTCAGTCTATGACTGACTACTGTTATGCGATACCCATGCTTCATACTTACTAGTAGCAAGAGCTAGATTTTGTAAACAGTAACAATAAGTAAATATCTGAAAAATGTATTGCGCTAATGTATGGTCTGAATGGAGTATTTTTTTCTAGTTAGGCAATTAAGCAAACATCAATATAAGTGCTCGAAGCAAACGTAATTAAATCAACTTTTAAGGTTATTGTGTAGTTAAAAGCTTTTATACACGTGCAGCATTTCATATGAAACACCAATTCTATAGAAGAGACAAAAGAGGGCAAAAACACCCTAATGAGTGATTCCTTAGCATGTCTGCTGGTCTATGAATTTACCAGAATAGGAAGCTTCTTAAAAGCATTTCTTAAGGTGTGAATTGTCTGCCTTTCCAATCATGAAAAGATTAAAAACAAAATGGTTTGAAAATGCTTTGCAGGCAAAAAAAACATCAAATTAATTCTAAATATAATGAAGCAACAGACAGAATAAGTACTGAGGATAGAATTACGCATGACAAGACTGTCAAGATCTAAAATCAAATGAGTGAAAATAAAAAATGCATATGCTCAAGTAAAATTTTAGATAGTATTACACATGGTTAAAGTAGCAAGTGCCCAGTATAAGTTAACCGAGCCAAATGGGATATACTGTAACTACATAATAAAAGTTCACTGTCTACATGATGCTTATGGATAATAATGTTCTATGGTAATTAATTAGCATTTACAGAAAACTGCATATGAAACAATCAGTAGTTCCACAAATACAGATAGTTATAAGCAAATGCCCCAAATCGGTAAAGCAACAGGTTTGCTTTAATCCCCCACCCCTATCAGCAAAAAATTACCATTTCATTACTCCCCTGCTGCTGTATTCATCACAGAGAGCTGAAGGAAAATAAGCCAAAACTTATGAATTTGGAGGAGCATGTGACAGCACTGGCACATGGGGAGTGCATTGCTCTGCGTAAGCTAGGATCCCAGTGACTTGTAACCCAAGCTGGATACACACTATACAACTTTTGTTGTTCGATTACCTTTAGATTTACCTTCAACTATGTAGTGCAAGGGCTTGCCTGATTGCATACAAATTGAAAGCGTTCAAGTTTGACCTCCTATTATATGGTTTTGATAAATGTAACAGAAAAAATCTAAAGAGAATAGTTTAGTGTGTATCCAGCTTCACATAGGGCTTTTTGTTTGCTCCCTGAGGCTAAATGGAGATAATGGAAGCTAATATATATATTAATTTTGATTGGGTAGGTTTGTTATGGGACTCCACCCACAAAAACATTGATACATTTTACTTAGAACTGGATTGTATGTAGTAACCAGTTATCTTCTCTGTTTTATTCTGCTTGAAGAGCAATGGTGGTATGGCCCACGTAGGTCCTTATTAGACAAGTTGACTCATGAGTGCCAGCTTCCTCTGATGTAGCAATTTTTTTTAAGTTCCTCTATCCACACAAGCAAGACAAATAGAGCGATTCCCCCTTGACGTCTGTCAAACAGGGATGGCCATACATAGATAAATTCATCCATCTATGGCCAGTTTTACTCGTAATTCCACTTGCCTTATAAAGCACCACCAAATAATCAAAAGTAACAGGTCTTAAATATTAGTTCTCAAAAGTATGGTGGGTTTTTGGGAAAGATGTCTAAAGTCATAAGACGAAAGTTGCTGTTTTTGTCCCTGACTATCTGTACACCCTGTCTGACCACACCCAGCAGATAACTTTGGAGAGAAAGCAATCAAATGGAATTGAACTTTCCAGCGGATTACTAGTGTTTTTTTATTGTAGTAAGCTGGGGTTCAGAAGCTCCACCTCTTTCCCCCAAAGGGCTCCTTCACACGGGCGGACCCGAACATCCGCCGACACCCGATTCCGCAATCCTCTGATTTTGCAGACGGAGGAAAATCCTATTTTTCCATCTGTCTGCGGATCTAATCGGGTGAACGCGCACAGACGGTCCGTGTTCATCCGATCCCCCCATAGAGGAGAGTGGAGAAAAGACAGGGTGGTCCCTGCACAGTGTGCGGGGACCGCCCTGTCATCTGCCGGCTCAGCGAAGATCAGCGGAGCGATCCCCACTGAGCAAGCGGAGGTTCACAGGGCGGATCATCACTGAGAGAGGCCTAAGGCATAATTTGTGCAACAGGAACATGAATGTTTGTATAGTGACTGTTTGTTCAATGCACACCTGGCTGCCACTGTAGAAATATTTATTAATTTCAGGTACCTATATACCTGTTTCACACAGCACTTTACATATATTGTACATTCCCTTTAGTCTCTGCCCTCAAGGAGCTTACAATCTAAGGTCCCTAATCTATGTTCATACACATGCTAGGGCCAATTTAGACAGACGCCAAATAGCCTTCCAGCATGACTTTGGAGTGTGGGAGGAAACCGGAGTTCAAAATCTAGTGGTGCCAGATAGAAGTGATAACCACTTAGCTACTGTGCTGGTAATAGCACAGAGTCGATCAACTTTGTCAAATCCATTGTTCTAGGGCCATATTACACCTGGGCATAAATTAAAGTGTTACTAAACCCACAACAATAAAATCAGTCTGTATATGCTGTAAAGCATGCTTGTTATACTCACTGTGTAACCTAAGGGTTTAATCCTCCAAATTGTGTATAAAGGTTGCGTGATCCTGCCTTCCCCTTCTTTAACTGACCCCAACCCATCTATTGATCAAACAGAGCATTAGGAGTCAGGCTGCATATGCTCAGTTTGGTGTGTATTGCTAGAGAGGCGTTATTGTTTTTTTGGGAGGGTGCATGTGATCTGCAGATGGCCAATCAGCACTGTTCAGAATGGAAGAATGAAAACGCCTCCTACAAGCTTTAAGCGGAGGTTCACCCAAAAATCAACTATCTGCCATTTGATCCAGCATACTGCTGACATCTGCAGTATGCTGGGTTTTTTTTTTGTACTTATCGTTTTATCAGGATTTCTCATGTGGCTCCTAGCGGGGATTCCTGCAGGGAATAAGCATTCCTAAGGCAAGACTATTTGATTGATGGACTAGTAAAGCGCGTCACACCTTCCGAAAATAGCTGAAGTGATGCTCGGCTGTTTACGGCACTATATGGTGCCTGCGCCTGCCGTGTAGAGCTGACTGCACAGGCGCCGTAAATTGCAGAGCGTCACTTCGGCTATTTTCGGAAGGCGTGACGCGCTTTTCTAGCCTGTCAATCAACTAGGCTTGCCTTAGGAACACCTATACCCGGAAGGAATCCCCGCTCGGTGCCAGATAAGAAACCCCCGATAAAACGATAAGTACAAGAAAAAAAAAAAACAGCATACTGCACATGTCAGCAGTATGCTGGATCTAATAGTAGATAGTTGATTTAGGGTGAACCTCCGCTTTAAGCAGACACTGATACAAGTCACAAGACTGCTATATACCGCTGATGAGAAAAGGTATTTAGCAAATTATATTTACTAAAATGATTGCATTTCCAGGTTATGTGTACTGTGGCAGACCAGATATAGTGAATGCAGGGTCCTGGGTTTAGTAACAGTTTAATACTGGATTTAAAGTGCAAGTATGGCCAAATAAATTGTTTTTGTAAAATTAGAATAGAGTTGGGAAGGGTTAAGCCCATTCATTTTATTTATTTTTTGCTGTCTCTATTCCACTGCGGAGATAACACTTTAATTCCTGTCCTGGAGGCACAACAGGATGTGAGAGGAAACCTATACAAGATAATAGGAATCCCCCTCTTGTACAGTTGTCACCAGACAGGTGTCCCCATTGGAAGATTTACCTTCACCTTTTGTTCTGGTGACAACTCAAAAATTGTGGCTTTCCCAACACTTTTTCTCAGTGACAATGGTCACTAGGACAAACAGAGGGTGAATCTACCAAGCAGGGACACTGAGTTTGTCTATACATATTCTTTAATTTTATTTTATTTTAAAAAGAATAAAAAAAAGGACCAGTATGTCTCACCCTGTAAATGATTGATAACAAAACCTGATGTGTTAAATCCGCTGCATAACTTGTTAAAAAAAAGTATAATTATTTTTTGAGGTCACACAGCTGCTATGACAATATTGCCTTAGTGACACACTAGGGTTTTTTTTTTTTTTTTTATATTATATTCATGAATTTACTGAATATTTTTTTTTTTCAATTTATTTCAAATTTTTCTGTGAATCATTTGAACAGGTTTGATTATTTTTCACAAAATACCACTCATTGGGGTTTATTTACTAAAGGCAAATGCATTTTGCACTACAAGTGCAGTAGCTGTAGACCTGAGGGGGAAGATCTGACACCGAGGGGGAAGATCTGACACCGGAGGGGGAAGATCTGACACCGAGGGGGAAGATCTGACACCGAGGGGGAAGATCTGACACCGAGGGGGAAGATCTGACACCGAGGGGGAAGATAGATCTGACACCGAGGGGGAAGATAGATCTGACACCAAGGGGGAAGATAGATCTGACACCAAGGGGGAAGATAGATCTGACACCAAGGGGGAAGATAGATCTGACACGAGGGGGAAGATAGATCTGACACGAGGAGGAAGATAGATCTGACACGAGGGGGAAGATAGATCTGACACGAGGGGGAAGATAGATCTGAAATGAGGGGAAGCTCTGCTGATTTTATCATCCAATCATGTACAAGCTAAAATGTTGTTTTTTATTTTTCCTTGCATGTCCCCCTCAGATATACAGGGACTGCACTTCCAAGTGTACATGCAGTGAACTTGTAGTGCAAAGTGGATTTGCTTTTAGTAAATAACCCCCAATGTTGTAATACAAATACAATGTAGGATACAAAAAAATAAATCAATGAATACATACATTTTATAAACTGAGAATTGTGCCCTCTTAACTTTTTATGCTGGAAGAGAAATAAATAGCAAAATGTGTAAATATCTTTCCTACTACTAGATTATAAATATACTGTAAAGCTGAACACCAGGCAAATTGCTAAATATACAGATGAAATACACACTGGAGAGTGGATTTATCTGCTAAGAGATTCTTATTTCTGCCCCTCAAGTCTTGAGATTTACACAGCTCTGTCACACAGCGACGATCAGTCTGGTGCAGTTCAATATTTATAGCTATTCTCTCCACCCCCAGCCTATCAGCATGTTTCTTACACTGCCAACACCACTAATTGGCTCCTTGTGCTGCTTCTCCCTCTGAGCTCTGCTGTACAGTGTACTACAAGAGGCTGATAGAGTCTAAAGCAAGTATTTATGCTGTTTAAATTTAAGATGGACCTTCAGTGGCTCCCTCAACCCCCCCCCCCCCCCCAACACCACCTTGATGGCATATGCGTAGATGTGCTAAAGGACACAATCTGACCTTCAGGTCTTGTAAAAGCTCTTCAGCAGATATGTGAATGCCCATGTGATTTACATAAACAAACATGGTGAAGGTTTGGGACTTCCCTAATAGCGGTCTTCTCTTTCTTGGGGAAACCCATGCATGTGCAAAAGCCCTGCAGCATATCTGTACACAAGCAGGGGAATAAGGGGGGGAAAAAGTATGTTGTAATTGTTCCTCTACTCTAGGTGAGAAAGTGCTGCTTCACAGTACAAATGAATGTCATTAATTAAAAAAAATAAAAAACACTTATGTCCAATTGTAAGAGAGGGAGGGGGAGAGGCAATGCAACATGGCATAAACTTTAGGGTGAAGGTCTGCTTTAAAGAACTATGTGATAATGCATACAGAGCTGCTTACATTTTTGTATTATATATCTGCTCAGCTTTAAAAAGTGGGTATTACATATCAACAGCAATTAAAGTAGTTGTAGAGAGTTGCCATGGCTCTTCTCCATTGCCTCCGACAAAATATGACCCTTATGCTCTTTAGAGATCGATACCTAAACAAGACGCCGGCTAGAACCCAAATTGTTTTTTTCAAGTCAATATACTTTGTGTAGAAATTCCACAATAAAAGGTCAAAAGAACATTTTTCCTCATCATAAAGTAACAAAAGCAGAACACGTTGTGTTAATCAAGCCTACATGTCACATAATGCTTCCCATACAACATATGACAATTACAAGAGATAGCAGGTGAAATGAGTAGCACAATTTTCGTGAAGGATCATCAGAGCCACCAATGCAGGCAGGGGGGGTGTAAAGACCATGAGCCATGCAGGACATTGTGGCAATGCTTAAAGGACATGCAATTGTCACCATCCAGGTTAGTAACGGTGGAACTTGCAAAGGTTAAAACTTATAAAGCCACACGTTATAACACTTGTACTGCTAGCAACCACACTATATGACAGGGAACACATGCCACAAATAGGCATAGGAGCAGCAAAGTGTCAGTACACAAACAAGTAACAAAAAATATATACACAGGTAAAACAAAACAACAAAGATTAATGTCCAAGGTCCCAAAGCAAGCCCATTGCTACCTACCCGTACTGATCAGGTTGATGCATCATTGGAACCTGAGAGTTGCCATAGTTGGGATGCTGTGAGGAAAACATGGGGCGTCCACTGGCCCCAGACTGGCTGGGATAAGCAGGCAACCTAATGTATGGTGGCCTAAAGCAGGACAAAAGAACAAGCTTTGTACTATAATTCAAAAAGCCAATTCAATCCCACCATGGAAAATACCTATACGTTAAAGCTAAATGTGAAGACAATGATCAGGAAATCCTAGCATTGTAAAAAGTAGTAACGGCAAAGCAAAAATAAACCCAATTACCTCTTTTGGACATAATGGGGGTTATTTACAAAAGGCAAATCCAAGTGCAAACTACAAGTCCACTTTTAAATTGCACTGAAAGTGCACTTGGAAGTGCAGTCGCTGTAGATCTGAGGGGGACATGAGAGGAAAATAAAAAACAGCATTTTAGCTTGCACATCATTGGATAATAAAACCAGCAGAGCTTCCCCTCATTCAGATCTACCCCTCAGATTTACAGCTACTGCACTTTTAGTGAAATTTCAAGTGCACTTTGCACTTGTAGTACAAAGTGGATTTGCCTTTCGTAAATAACCCCCAATGCGAGTGCTACACTAAGGCCCCATACACACAGGCCGAATACTATCGGCATTGTCTGGTTAAAAAAAAAACAGCCAACATTTGGCCCGTGTGTATGCCAGCCAGTCTGTCCGGCTTCTGTCAGACGAGCATGCTGGAATACCAGCCATCGACCAGTTCCTAATCAGCACTCTCAGCCAATGGCTGAGAGCATTAAACAGAGTGTTTGTGCGCCGCGGGGGTTTCCCCTGTTAGAACACAACAGCTCAGCGGGGAGATCGATGTACTAACTTTGGATAGTTAGTACAGCGGCTCTGACTGGACAGTTTTTTTTTTTCATTCAACCCCCCAAAAAAACTCAGTGTGTACCAGGCTTAAAGTGGTTGTAAACCCTTACAAACCACTGTTCACTACAGGTAAGCCTATAATAAGACTTACCTGTAGGTTCCTGTGGATATCTCCTAAACCTGCACAGTTTAGGAGATATCCACTGAATCAGCATGTGCCAACGTCATCAGCACATGCGCACTAAAGAAACAGTTTGTTTGCGTTGTTGCTTCAGCTGATGTGCCATGACCAGCGCCTTCCTCGCGCATTCGCAAGAGTGATGTCATCGCGGCTTTTGCCAAATCACAGTGCTAGAGCCCGCAAAGCCAGAGGTAACATTCCGGAGACAAGTCGCCGGCCACAGCGGTGTATGGGACCGCTAAACCAGCTTCGATCTAAGGTATTTCATAATGAGATAGTATGTGATGCATACTAGCACATTATGCCTTTGTCTTGCAGGGGTTTTTTTTGGATGGGTTTACAACCACTTTAAGACAAAGAGTAGTATTTGCCAAACATTCAACACAATTTTAGAATTTGACCAGCACTAATAAATTGAAATACCTGATTGAAAGCAAAATGTTTTTTGGACACTTTGGACAAGGATAATCTAGATATGCTTCTATGAGACAGGATATTAAATAAAGCTGGGCCCTATGTGCATGCAACTGAGAATGAGCATATAAAAAGGTTATGGTTTCAAAATATGTACTCTTAATAATCTTTAGCGTTTAACATCGAACCCCAGGCAGAGCACAGATTCAGAAATATAGCAATGTATACGTAAAGAGATTATGAAATCTTATAAAACCAATGCTGCTCCTGAATTGCAATGTTAAGTAAAGCTTCTGTACAGTTGACCTGGTGACACCTATAAAAAACCTTGTTTCTACTGTGCCACTGTGAGTGCTTTTAGCATCTGGAGGATTCCAGGGCTATGTCATAAGGTACCCCCATGGTGGGCCAACAGAGATGTTACCCCTGTCCACCAACCTGCCAATTATATCAAAGGTATGCCAGGAGATGTAGCCCAGCTGGCAGAGTTGATGACAAGGAAGTGGCTCCATATTAGAGGACAACTTATTTGGAGGTCCAAATGTAAAAGATATGCAGGAGAATCCAGGTGCCTGTTTATGCATACAGCATCATTTTGATAACCTTTTCCTGTGGCCTGTGGCTTTAGGTCCCCCAGACTCCCCCTTCATAACTCCCTGGGATTGGCGTGTTATAGGAGCCCATTCATATTGAAATGGCCTAGAACACATTACATGTAGTTTGAAGGGTTAAACTTTGGGGTTGATTTAATAAAACTGTTGAGTGCAGAAGCTGATGCAGCCCCTGCAGAGAAACCAATCAGCTTTCATCGTTAAAACTTATTTGAACAAGCTGAAGTCAGAAGCTGGATTGGCTACCATGCACAGCCGTGCCAGACTGCACACTCTCCAATATTAGTACAGTCACCCATTTGTACTTTGTATTACTGTAATTATTTATAGCCAATTTTCAACCACACATAGTATCCTAAAATAGCACACAAAAAGGATCAACTTTTTACAGAATTTTATAATTATCACCTATTTACCTAAATGCTTATACAAGCTCTTGTAAGATCTACAGCAGTGGTTCTCAACCCTGTCCTCAAGTACCAATGTTTTCCGATTTTCCTTTAAATCAGGGTCAATGGCTTGCTATTTTGGACAGCCATTTTAGCTTATGCCACGTACACACGGTCGGAATTTCCGATAACAAATGTTCGATGTGAGCTTGTTTTCGGAAATTCCGACAAAAAAATGTTTGAGAGCTGGTTCTTAATTTTTCCGACCACAATGCAATGTATGCAATTCCGAAGCACAAAAATCCTATGCATGCTCGGAATCAATTTGACGCATGCTCAGAATCATTGAACTTTTTCTCGGCTCGTCGTAGTGTTGTATGTGACCTTGTTCTTGGCGAACATTTGTGTGACCGTGTATTAGAGCTGCAACCAACGATTATTTTCATAATCGATTAATCGGCCGATTATTTTTTCGATTAATCGATTAATCGGATAAAATCATTAAAAAAACGTAATGTGGAATTTTTTCGTTTATTTAACAGTAATAATGAAAAAACATGTTACACTCAAACGGCAGATTAAAAAACGTTTAACATTAACATTACACAACTTTGCAGCAGTACTATTCCTACCCGGGAACACCAATGCTGGGGCACTATTCCTCCCGGGGAACACCAATGCTGGGGCACTATTCCTCCCGGGAACACCAATGCTGGGGCACTATTCCTCCCGGGAACACCAATGCTGGGGCACTATTCCTCCCGGGAACACCAATGCTGGGGCACTATTCCTCCCGGGAACACCAATGCTGGGGCACTATTCCTCCCGGGAACACCAATGCTGGGGCACTATTCCTCCCGGGAACACCAATGCTGGGGCACTATTCCTACCCAGGAACACCAATGCTGGGGCACTATTCCTCCCGGGAACACCAATGCTGGGGCATTATTCCTCCCGGGAACACCAATGCTGGGGCACTATTCCTCCCGGGAACACCAATGCTGGGGCACTATTCCTCCCGGGAACACCAATGCTGGGGCACTATTCCTCCCGGGAACACCAATGCTGGGGCACTATTCCTCCCGGGAACACCAATGCTGGGGCACTATCCCTCACGGCAGGGCTTGACAAATTTGCTTGGAATCTAGGAGCCAGCTAAAAAAGTTAGGAGCCAGAAAATGCGCCCCGTCCCGACGAGCTTGCGCGCAGAAGCGAACACATACGCGTGATGTATCACCGCGATTGTTGGAGCGAGAGCAATAATTCTAGCTCTAGACCTCCTCTGTAACTCAAAACATGCAACTTGTATTTTTTTTAAACGTCGCCTTGGGATAACTTTACTGTTTTATTTTTTAATTAAAAAAAATAAAAAATCCAAAAAAAGTGCGCTTGTAAGACCGCTGCGCAAATACGGCGTGACACAAAGTATTGCAACGATCGCCATTTTATTCTCTAGGGTGTTAGAATAAAAAATATATATAATGTTTGGGGGTTCTAATTATAGGGAAGGAGATGGCAGTAAAAAATAACATTACAGTTGCTATTTAACTTGTAATGTCAAACGGCCACCACCAGATGGCGCCAGCTCACAGAAGGAAGAGCTTGGGACTTCACAAGGCCGCAAAGCCGCGGCCTCAATTAGCGTTTGCCGCGATCGCGCGGCGGAGGTGGTGGGGGCGCACGGAGACACAGGATCCTGTGCCTCCGTGCTCCCCCACCTCCCCCGCTGCTCGATCGCGGCAGGCCCGCGGCAAACGGTAATTGAGGCCGCGGCTTTGAATGGGCGGAAGGGCGGACCGATTAATCGATAATGAAAATCGTTGACAACGATTTTCATTATCGAATATTATCGATATCATCGATTAATCGTTTCAGCTCTACCGTGTATATGCAACACAAGTTTGAGCCAACATTCTGTCGGAAAAGAATCCACGGTTTTGTTGTGGGAATGTGCGATCGTGTGTACGCGGCATAAGAGAAATTCCCAAAAAATGGCCCGTTGGAGGAACTTGAGGACAGGGTTGAGAACCACAGTATCAATAGAAAATTGGCTCTTTTTGCTTATTCCGATGGGGAAATGCCGATACAAATAATGCCGGGTCCATGTGAGAATTTATTGCATAGAATAAAGTAACTGTAAACAACACTCTATAGTTCACTACATTCTCATTGTTTTTATATTTTCAATAAAGGGGAACGAAATAAATATTTAAGCATGAATTGCAGTGGAAACCCAATCTACATTGACTGCTACAATGCCCTCAGGAAAAAAGAGAAGAGAGTCCAGTGAGAAAATAATTTGTGCCTGTTTATGTGCCACAACAGACAGTAATAATAAATGCATTCGCTATGATAAAGCTATAATGAATATTATTTGCAATGACATTAATAAGTGTTTATGACTAACTATTTCCCAGCCTCTGTTGTAAAGAATTTCTAAGGGAAGGGTATAGCCAAGCGCAAAAATTAATGATTGCTCTATTTTTTTGCTGAGGGCCACCATTTATCTGTCGTGTTTTATTTGTACAATTTAACACACACTTGGATAGCTGAAGCTGCAAAATATCACATTACTATTTTGAAGCAAACAAAAGACTTAACAAAATATAGTAAAGGGATCCAAAAGGGAAAAAGTAACCTATACCTTGTACAGCTTACCTAAAAAGCTTCTTAAAGATAATGGCTACTTATACCTCTGCAAATTGTAGGTCTTTTAAGAATGATCATACTACAGTAAAACCTTGGTTTGAGAGTAACTTGGTTTGAGAGCATTTTGCAAGACAAGCTAAATTTTAAAATACATTTTGACTTGATATACAAGCGATGCCTCCAAGTGTAGCAAAATGTTTACCGTATTTGCCGGTGTATAAGGCAACTGGGCGTATAAGACAACCCCCTAAAATTTTGGTTTTGGGATATACTCACCGTATAAAATTCCCCCCTCACTGTGCCATTGCCTCACTGTGCAATTACCTCGCCTCACTGTGCCACTGCCTCACCTCGTCTCACTGTGCCATTGCCTCACCTCAATTCGCCGATTTTCATTCCTTTATGCCTGGCAGAGCGAGTCAGACTTCTGGCGTCCATTTTATAAAAGCCGCACCTCCTCCTCATGCTGTTCCGTGATAGGCGAAACACTCAGTTTCCCAGAAGAGCCTGTGTTCAGTGTTGTGCCCATCTTGGACATCCTCTCGTCCGAGGCCATGTCCATGATAGGCGGAACACTAAACACAGGCTCTTCTGGTAAACTGAGTGTTTCGCCTATCACAGAACACCACCGAGGAGGCGGCGCGGCTTTTAAAAAATGGACGTCCGCAGTCTGCATCTGGCGTATAAGACGACCCCTGATTTTTGAGCCATATTTTTAAGTGTAAAAGGTTGTTTTATACGACGGCAAATACGGTACATTTAATGCAAGTACAACATTTTGCAATATATTGCTACACTTAGAGGCACCTCTCTTCTCCAGTACTGGACTTTGTTTCCAATTCCTTTGTGGATGGACATTTTATGGTTACACAACCACATTGCTATAATATTTGTATATGGACTATAAACTGAAAGACTTAGGAATAAATGGTTGTGGAACGAATTATTTGAGTTTACATTATTTCTTATGGCGAAATTCACTTTGATATACAAGTGCTTTGGACTACAAGCATGTTTCTGGAATGAATTATACTCGCAATCCAAGGTTTTGTATTGTATTTGTTTTCTTTTATAGAACAATGGCAAAGAGAAGAACCATTCGTGTTGCAACAGTCTCGCAAATTCAGTAAAATCTTGATCTAGCTATTCTTGATTCTAGTTAGGTCGTGTACACACGACCAAATAAAATCGGATCAAATCGGTCTGTCAGACCGATTTGATCCGATTTGTCTGCTGGGCTGTTTTGGTTTGATCGCTGTACACACGATCAAACCAAAATCCCCGCCGGCAGACAGCGCGGAGACGTGGCGATGACGTTGACGCCGCCACGTCAACGCACCAGGAAGTAAAACACTTCCGCGCATGCGTCGAATCCATTCGACGCATGTGCGGGCAGATATGTCTGCTGGTTAGCGTACTAACCAGCAGACATATCGGACAGACTGATTCCCAGCAGACAGATTTTAAAGCATGCTTTAAAATCTGTCTGCTGGAAAAATCTGTCTGTCCGCCCGTACACACGATCGAATTTGTCTGCTGAAACGGTCTGTCAGACAGTTTCCAGCAGATAGATTTGATCGTGTGTACGCGGCCTTATAATATACTATAGATTATGGTCTACAGAACAGGTAAAAAAATACAGCTGATAATTTTTCCTGTATAAAAATTCCTTTTGTTTTGTTTTTCTACTTCATATGCATTTTTATGTTTTTCCCCCGCATATACATGCTGATTGCAAAAGCACCCCTGGAAATGTTTGAGTTTTTTCTAACCCCTGTCATTATCACTCTAATATTATATTATATTAGATAAGGATGCAAGCCCCCCCCTCCCTCAATGTTACCTGGCCATTCTGTGAATAATACACTTCCTGTCTTTTGGTGGGTATGGCCATAGTTCCACTACATCTATGGAAGTCACCCGAGGTTGTCACACAGGATGGACTTCAAAGACATCTGCCTTTGGCTTGATCACAGTGGATTGATGGGCTGGTAGTTTACAGAAGATAAGTTTGTTTTGCTTTGTCGCACACATGAAGTGGCAAGGACACTGCATTCCAGAGATGATCAACAGATATTTTCTCTATAGGAAAGATTGCTGAGTGTCCGATAATCGTCAGCACCAAAGATATTTTTCTGTAGTTGCTGAAAATATTCCTTACTTGTAAAATGGAAGCTGAAAAAGATACTACTATGAAGGACCGGCAAGCTGAAATTTTTTGGCATTTTTGGTTCAAATACAACTTAAACTGTTTAAAATACAATATTTTTGTGATCATGGTCCTTTAAAGAGGACGTAAACGTGGAAGAAATATTCCCAGTAATCATATGGCCACTATGTATAGCATTTATAAACTGACCAGGATAAGAATTAGTGCTCTAGGATCGTTCTTACTGTTTGTGCAGTTTATTTAATTTTTTATCTGTTCCTGCCTAAGCAGGCACCATGATTGCGGTTGCCTTCTGATTCCAGCCTCATCTGTACTTACGCCCTTTCCTTTCTGTCAAAGCCAGAATCTCGTGCATGCTCAGTTAAGATTAACCAAGCCTCGGTTTAGTATACAGTTACCATGGCTATGGCCCAGGAAAACCAATATAAGCACACATGCAAATATCCTCTCTGCGTGAACTATGAATGTCCTTGTTCACACCCCCTGTGACGTAGCTGACAACATAGGGCATTACAAAAACATTGGGATCTCGTGGGATTGCAATGCCGTGGAGCTCTGCTATTAGAGGCACAGCACATAGATGCATAGACTGACGTCTTGCTGATTGTGCCATGAGGGGCAGAACTCGCATGCATGGGTGACATCACTAACAGATATCGGCAATAAACAGAGCGGTTTGTAAAACTTAACACCACCTACATGTAAGTGGTTGTAAAATGCTTTAAATGCGGTAAAGTTGGGCAGGGGAATTTACTTCTACTTTAACTGCTTTGCCTCCATTTATCCAACAGTCAACATTAGATAAAAAAAAATTCCACGTTGGCTGTGTATTTTTTCCATACAGAAAACACCCAAAATTTCCAACAACATGTACTATTTGAACTATTAAAAAGAGCACACCGCACACAGGATGGGCTGTGGGTGTCTATGATAGTGCAGTGCCACGTCCTAAAGAGCTCTTGTATGTCCTACTATACATTATAGTAATCTCCTCTCTTTCGAGATCTGGTGTTCTTCCTGGTTAGTATTGGTCATCCACTTTATTGTTAAACACAGTTGCTACTGTGTTCATTGTTCTGTTTTATTGTTCATCTATTTTGTGTTGGTCCAATAACCCCTCTGGGGCATTGTATCAATAAACATATTTTATACATTGTTATAACTGGTACCTATAAAGTCCATCTTTGTCCAATCCTAACATTCGTTGGTCCAACATGTACTATTTGCTGACTATCTGATTAAAGAAATTTGTTCTGGATTAATGGAAATTAGGTTTAGCTGCCTTACTTTTTCACTAAATAAAAAAAATTATGAGAAAAGTAAAGTATTCATAATGTCATTATTAATAAAGTGAATTCAAATAAGCCGTTAAAAAGCCTAGTAATGTAAATGCCATTAACATGCCTTGTGGTTCAATGAATGCCTCAGCTGAGAATTTTTGGAATACAACATGAATTTTCCTGCCACAGAATAAACATCTTAATGCAGCTTATTTTGGCCTTGTTCTGCTGCTTACATGCAGAGGAGGTTATTTTGGCCACTATGTTAGATTTGCTTTAGAGAGGATGTTAAAAAGGCCAAACAAGCTGTGCAAACAAATATAGGTGGATATTCATAACTACAAAATATACAATTTTATTGACATGGTGGGCGATGACTGGCTCAAAAAGTCACATCACCCAAAATTCTATAATCATATTGATGTGCATCATTTACAAAGTACTTCAAGCAAATTATAAGTAGTTACATGGAATAAAATGTATCTCATCAAAAGGTCTAGAACTACAGATATATTAACATTATGTCTGTTGGTCTACTACAGGGACAGAATAAGGGGCAAATGGACTAAGCATGCTGTTAAAGGGTGGGCACAGTCCTCTTTTACATGTTTCAAAAAAGGTCAGTTTGAAATAAATACGATTAATCTGTACTAATCTTTTACAAATCTGTTTCTTCAATTACTTATTCCAGATTGTTAGTGCTACACAAGGCTGGGCTTTACAACTCCTCTTCACAGTCTATTCAAATCGATAAGTTGGCCAAACTAATTGAAACCAAATCACTCCTACTTGGCTGAGATCTTATTTCACCAATTGGTAAGTGGGGAGGGAATGTGATGGCAGCCAATAATGCACGGTGCAAGGAGTTTTATCTACTTAGGGCTCTTTCACACGTCCGTTCAGTTCGTCCGTTTTTTGGACATCCGTTAACGGACCTCAATGCTTCCCTATGGGTTAGCGTCCGTTAGCGGATGAGCATCCGCTAACGTCCGTTAACATCCGTCTGCGGTAAGCTCCGTTTTTTTGGACGGAAGAAAACCCTATTTTTCTTCCGTCAAAAAAACGGAACGGACGAAAAACGGACGTTAGCGGATGATCCGTTTACCATCCGATCCGCTAACGTCAGTTTTTCATCAAAATATGTAAAAAAAAAAAAAGTTCTAAAAAAAAAAACGGATGAAAAAACGGATGAAAAAAACTGATGAAAAACGGAACGGAAACTGCTGTAAACGGACGGAAAACGGACGAAAAAACGGATCAACTGAAGGGGGAAAAAACTGATCTAAAAAACTGAACGGACGTGTGAAAGAGCCCTTAGGCAAAAGAGTATTTTACAAATCCCCCACCACCACTCTTTCGACAATGGCAGTCCTGGAGCTCTTTTTACATTTTTTGTTTAAAAATAATTTTAGGCCTGAAAATTACTTAAAACCACCAAAATATGCATTTTTGTTTTTTTAAAGCAAACACCCTAGAGAAATTGTTTTGGTGGTTATAATTCTTTGTTTTAAATGTTTATCTTTTAACATGTTTATGATTAAAAAAAATGTGCTTTATTATTATTTTACATCATTTTTTATTGCCATCACATAGGGGACCAATAGCCCTGTATGTAATAACATATAGGTTCTCTTTATGGAGACATCCGGGGTCCATTAGACCCTGGATGTCTTTCTGATCCACATGTTGGAACACAAACCTTGTTCCATTAGCTGCTTCCCCGAACACCGATTCCATAGAATGGCAGCTCAGGTCCAGGAAGTGACGTCATATACGTTACTGCCTGGTCTGTGTACAGGAGGTAGGCCAAGCAGAAGTGGGTTCACTGAGCTCCTGCTTCCCTTTCCAGCAACAAAAGGCCATAACAGCACTGGGCCCGCAGGTAGATCAGCAGAGGCCCGTGAACATGGCGGTGGGGTTTTACTAAAGTACACGCACTCTTGGCCGCTATAGAGGCTGGGAGTGTGTAAAAACACACGTCTTCAGCACTGTAAAAATCAGAATCCCCAGTAAGTGACAGTGGATTAGGATTTTACCACCCCCCTATCCTGGCACCCTAATGCAGCTGCTGTCCTATGGGTAGCACTGTTCCTGTCTGCCTCTAGTGGCTTATCTTCAAATCTCTATTCTACCAAACAGATGAAAAAGTAAATATGTCACGTCAAAATGATTATAGGGTAAAAACTCCAACACCTGAAAATATGTGCTCAACACATAAAATAAAGTGGCTTCCCACTGGAATGTTTGGAAGGCAGACTATAAAAACTGCAACTCCCTTAAAGTGATACTAAAGGCGATTTTTTTTTTTAAATAACAAACATATCATACTTGCCTGCTCTGTGCAATGGTTTTGCACAAAGCAACTCTGATTTGCTTCTTCTCGAATCCTGCCAGCGCTCCCTCCTGCTGAGTGTCCCCATAGGAAGCAGCTTGCTATAGGGCAGTGTTTCTCAATTCCAGTCCTCACGCCCCCCCCCAACAGGTCATGTTTTCAGGATTTCCCTCAGATGAAAAGGCTGTGGGAATTACCAAGGCAGTGAAACTGATCAAATCACCTGTGCAATATAATGGAAATCCTGAAAACCTGACCTGTTGGGGGGGCGTGAGGACTGGAATTGAGAAACACTGCTATAGGGGCACCTGACCAGGCTTGCTCCTGAGCCGCTAATTTGTCTGTCCATTTAAACTCAGAACACTGCTTGGCCTCCATGCCCGTTCTCTCCTTTCTGGCTAACTGATTGACAGTTCATAGCTGTGATTGACAGAAGCCAATGAGGAGGCAGTGACTCCAGAGAGCTGCTGCCCTTGGGCACATCGCTAGAGCGAGATGGGGCTCAGGTAAGTATTGAGGAGCTGGGAGGAAGGTTATTTACCTTCACGCATTGAATGCTTTAACGTAAGAATCCTTGAGCCTTTACAACCATATTAACTAATGGATTTCACTAAACCCTCGTCTTTTTTTTAAATAACAAACTTGTCATACTTACCTCCACTGTTTTTTCAGAGTGGCCCTGATCCTCCTCTTCTGGGGAGAGCCCTCCTCTTCTTGAGTCCCCCGAAAAAGCGCTCTTCTTCGGGACACCCATACGGGCACGCTACCGTGTCCTGCTTCTGCGTCCATTGACACAGAAAATAGGACTTGGTCTCGCCCTGGATTTGATTCAAAGCAGTAGGAGGCAATGGTTGCATTACTCTCAATCTATAGAATCAGGACACGAGACACCAGCCATAGCTGGTGTGCTTATCCCCGGGGCGAGAAAGACAGGGCTCAGGTTAAGGAAAACGGGGGGTCTGGGGGGCTACAGCATGAGAGAAGGTTTTTTACCTTAATGCATTAAGGTGAAAAACCACAAGGGTTTACAACCCTTTTAAAGCGAGTATGAACATTGATGTGCACATTTGCGCACACACACTTTTACTTGCCGTTAAGCCTTGGTCAACCATTTTGTACCTGTTGTAACTGCAATATTTTTTTGCATCTTAACTAACCAATCTGCATCACAATAATTTGAGATTTTTGTAGCCGAGTCTTTTGTAATGTTTGGAGCTAGCTACAGAATCCCCTACTTAAGTAGCTACTCATATTATTCATTACAGATGCTAATGAGCATGGCACACCAGCAAGTTATGTGGCCAGTTACTGCCACACCTCCGTAGCCAGCTACAAATTGCAAGATAAACTAATCAGAGATTTCCGGCTGGTAATCACTGCTACAAACATGCTGGAGTGACATGAACTTAATAATCCTAACACCCCATGCACATACATGTGAAACAATGTGTAGAACAGGTGTTCATTGAATCAAACATACCTGTTTTGAGCAGAGTTAGCCGCTGCCTGCATCACTGCAGCTGCTGCCTCCTGCGCCTTGCGGTTTACAGATGGTATGGGTGGTCCCATCCCTGGAGCACCCTGCTGTGGCATGCCAGGGGAAATGGGGGTCATATTTCCCATGTTTCCAGGATATGGTCTGCTTTGCACTGAGCTAACTGGCATTCTGCCCATGTTAATAGAGCCACTGGGTCCTTGTCCGTGCATCTGGCTGTTGGCGTTCACATTTATTCCAGGGCCTGGGCCATTGTAATTTGTGTTTGGTACACCAGAATATGAAGGCGGCCTTGAGTAATTACCTTTAATAGAAATAAACCAGCGTTAAAACTATTGCACATATTTTCATGTCAACAATTACATCTATACTAAACAATTTCAGCTACATACAACCCATCTGCATTAAACAAATGCCCAATGTTTTACAGCCTATCCTCTGCCAGCATGCTGTAGAGGAGTCTTGTAGAGACAAACCCCTACTGAGTCACAGCTCATGCTCCCTGCTGATTTGAGAGCTCTGGCTTGGACTTATCGGGGGGGGGGGGGGGGGGGTTGGCTTGTCAGACCTTTGCAAAGGGGGAAATAAAAACAGGTGGCTGAGCTGTGGCATTACCGCCCCCTGGCTGACAATTAGGATTGTAACATTACAGCCCGACAGGGCTGTACACATACCATGGCTTTGATGCTTTGCTTCACACCTGCAAACCCACCCACTGAGATCAATGGGCCTTAACCACAAGCCAAACACTTAACTTGCATTTGCAGTGCAGTTCTGTAATATAAAATTGCTGCTTGCCAAATAACCACTTTACCTCTGGCAGATTTACCCCCCTTCCTGACCAGGCCATTTTTTGCGATACGGCACTGCATTACTTTGACAAACAATACAATTTCTTATCAATTTAGGTCGATATGTATTCTGCTACATATTTTGGTAAAAAAATCTCAATAAGCGTATATTCATTGGTTTGCGCAGGTTACAGCATCTACAAACTTTTTTTTCTACTAGTAATGGCGGCAATCAGTGACTTATAGCAGGACTTGGTTATTGCGTAGGACAACTCGGACACTGACACTTTTTTGGGAACCAGTGACACCAATACAGTGATCGGTGCTAAAAACTTGGACTGTCACTGTACAAATTACACTGGCAGGGAAGGGGTTAACATCAGGGGCTATCAAAAATTAAAACATGTGCCTATCTAAATTTTGATTGAAGTGGGGGAGATGCTTTTACTAGTACTTTTTCTGCAATCTGGCTTGCTTACTTACGCAGATCACGGCTCTGGCTGTGTACATAACGATCAGTTGGTGAAACTACCAAAGGTGGAACAGGGTCATATGGGGTAACCTTTGAATAGAGAGAACAACGTAGTAAGGAAGTCTGATGTAGGGGGGTTTAGCCGATTTATGTGCAGGATTTTAATTTATTAATGAAGGAAAAAGAGGAGGGGGAGGATTGGAAGAAGAAAAAAAAAAAAGAGATGAGATTGGTGTGGGAAAAAAGGGTCAACACTGGGGGAACAGGAGTAATCAGTATAAAGTGGTCAACACAGCATTCAAATGATGTCCACTTGTGAGGCGTATTGGAAGTATTCATCAGAGAAGGTCCCAATAGAACCATCCCATCTTATGTTCCTCAGATTTATCCCGAATAGCAGAGGTCAAGTACTCCATCTGTTCCATGTCATTCACTCTTGCGAGCCACCGTTGGAGCAGATTGTTGTTTTCACATACATGGGATAAAGGCACAAGTAGCATTTAGGAGGTTTTTAACAAGGGATTTGTAATACCTCTTCTTAGAAAGAGGGGTGAGATTGAGTAGAACTGCAGCAGGATTATCGAAGTAAGGAGATTAAAATTAAATTTGTGGATAAGATGGAGTACGAGCAGCCAAAAAGAGCATAGCTTAGGGCACTCCCAACATTTTTTAAGACTAATGCCCGCATGGAGGATGCGGTGCCAATATTGGTCCCTTTGTAGGGAATATCTCCGCTAGAACTGAAGAGTGCTATACCAGTGCTTAACTTTTTTTATAGGTGATCAGCCCCCTCACTTCTGCAGTCAATAACATCAGGAGAGCAGGATGAGCCACGCTACTCATCTACCTGAAACTGTGATTTTTCTGTAAAACAGCCTTTTTTTTCTTTCTAAGTAAGCCAGGCACCTTCCAGCACAATGAACTGCATCCAGGTACAGTATCATACGTGAAATTGTTTCTGTGCCCAGATGGCTCTTTAAAAAATATACAAGCTCACAAACCTTCAGCTGTGACCTTGTCGTAGTAGAACTCCACAGACTGAAAATGGCATTACAGGTGCACAGACTATCTGACATCATCATAAAAGTCAGAGATTATTATGTTTTTATTTTTTTATTCAAAAGATGTATGTACCTTCTCTAAACACTAAAAAAAGCATGTCAAAATAATTTAATTTCAAGTGAACTGCCTCTTAAAAAAACAGCACGGTTTAGAAATATTTGTAGGATTCCTGTACAAATTAATGTAAAGTAGATTTTGACAAAAGCATGTTTTAGGGCAGCTTTAGAAACCCCAGCGGCTGAAAGTGGGAATTTTCATTTAATTTAATATTGCTAAAGCACTGTCTGTAGCCAGCAGCATGAACCCTCCGCTAGCATTTCGAGACATCAATCATTCAATCCCAGAACTGAAACACTTTAGTGAAGAGGTTAAAATTTGGAAAGAATAAAATGCACAAAGCTTTTTGAGGGGAAAAAAAGCTTGAGGGCGCAAGTTAACCTACATACATTTTTGTTCAAAACTTACTACTGAACTTAACAAGGCCTCTAAGGCAGCATGCCAGATTTCAAATCAAAGCTGTCACTGATCTTTTTATTTATTTTATTATTTAAGAAAAGAATGCACCTTGATCTTTTCATGAGCAGCATTGCTTATTATAGGCTTGTGTCAAAAGAACTGGCAAAAATTACTATGCATTCTGTCAAAATAATCATAGTCAATGGGCACAGGCTTTCCCAGAGGAGGCGATATGTCAGCTTAACTCTTTAATTGTTAGAAGGCTTCATACTGTAGCTAAAGTTCAAAGATACAGTTGTGCTCATAAGTTTACATACCCTGTCAAAATGTATGATTTGTTGGCCTTTTTCAGGGAATATGAATGACAACACAAAAACATCTTTCACTCATGGTACGGTTTGGCTGAAGCTATTTATTATCAATCAACTGTGTTTACTTTTTTTAAATCATAATCACAATTAACTACCAAAATGACCCTGATCAAAAGTTTACATACCCTGGTGATTTTGGCCTGATAACATGAACACAGGTGGACACAAAGGGGATTGAATGGCTATTAAAGTAACATCCTCAGTGATCTGTTTGCTTGTAATTAGAGTGTGTGTATAAAAGGTCAATGAGTTTCTGGACTCCTGACAGACCCTTGCATCTTTCATCCAGTGCTGCACCGACGTTCCTGGATTCTGAGTCATGGGGAAAGCAAAAGAATTGTCAAAGGACCTGCGGGAAAAGGTGGTTGAATTGTATAAAAACAGGAAAGGAACATAAAAGAGATATCTAAGGAATTGAGAATGCCAATTAGCAGTGTTCAAATTTTCTAATCAAGAAGTGGAAAATGAAGGGTTTTGTTGAAGCCAAACCACGGTCAGGTAGACCAACTAAAATTTCAGCCACGACTGCCAGGGAAATTGTTCGGTATGCAAATAAAACCCCACAAATAACTTCAGGTGAAATACAGGGCTCTCTCAAATCATGCGGTAAGGCTGTTTCAAGATGCACAATAAGTAGGCAATTAAAGAAAGATGGGCTGCATGGTCGAAGAAGAAAACCATTGGTACTGTGAAACATGTAGGTAGATCGCTAAAGTTTTGGGGATGTGTGAGCTACAAAGGAAAATTTGGTCAAAACTGATGGCAAGATGAATGCAAAAACGACTGTAGGAACATTTGCATTCATCAGCCAGGAAGCTGCGCATGGGACGTACTTGGACATTCCAACATGACAATGATCCAAAACACAAGGCCAAGGCGACCTGTCATTGGCTACAACAGAATAAAGTGAAGGTTCTGGAGTGGCCATCTCAGCTTCCTAACCTCAATATCATTGAGCCACTCTGGGAGATCTAAAATGTCAGTTCATGCAAGACAGCCCAAGAATTTACAGGAACTGGAGGCTCTTTGCCAAGAGGAATGGGCAGCTTTACCATCTGAGAAGATAAAGAGCCTCATCCACAAATACCACAAAAGACTTAAAGCTGTCATTGATGTTAAAGGGGACAATACTCGGCATTAAGAACTGGAGTATATAAACTTTTGATCAGGGTCATTTGGGTTTTTTCTGTTGTGATTATGATTTAAAAAGAGTAAACACAGTTGATTGATAATACATGGCTTCAGCCAAACACTAACCATGAGTGAAAAAAAAATTGTGTTGTTTTCATTCATATTCTCTGAAAAATGGAAACTAAATCCAATTCTGCCAGGGTATGTAAACTTATGAGCACAACTGTATATATGAGCAGAAACTCATATATAATAATTTCCTAGATATTAAGACACTGCAATTCAGTATACTCAAAGGACAGGCCAATCTATGTAACATTACCTAGATATAACATGATATATAAGGTACTCAACAAAATAGTGGGCAAACTTATACACAGACCCATCCAGAAAGAATTTCCAAGGTGTTAAAATGGTTCTAAAATACACTTGCTCGTAAAACACTTAGCTTAGTTTATTCATGGCTACTGTTGCTGACAAGTAGCTGCCTACATCGTTGAGGCAAAGCTATGGCAACAGGATTAGCAAGTAACCCTTCTATCCAACTATCGCTTTGAAAAATACACCTGCATCCCTACCTAGAGATTCTATTAAAGTGGAACTACACTGCACTTGAGCACCACAAACCAAAAACAAAATGCAATGGCCATCTTGAGCAAGGGCTTAGCTCTGGCATGCAGGCAGGAGAGTGTGCTCAGAAAACCCTTCCTCCCATTAAGACTCTTGGGATGTATGATATAATTTGCCTAGGCCTGGAAACCAGGAAGTAAAAAAAGGTTAAAGTAAATATAATATACTTCCCTATCCATTTACTAATGCTAACAGCATAAGGATTAAAAATAGTCCATGCTGATAAAGAGAGTGAAGTTTCACTCCAAGCCCTTTCACTCCCTTAAAGGATCACTAAAATATATATATTTTTTTAGCTAAATAGCTTCCTTTACCTTACTGCAGTCCTGGTTTCATTTCCTCATTGTTCATTTTTGCTTTGAAGTTGCTGTAATTCTGCTCTGATCTCCACACTTCCTGCTTGTCTGGCTTCTTATGAAAAATCTCATGGCAGCTTTTTACTGTGGTCCAAGCTGTCATTACTGTGTGTCTAAAACTCCTCAGATTCATTTTAAAAACAAAACACTGCCCTGTATTTGTTTGTTTTTGTTCTGTGTGTCTCTTTACTTCACAGAAACATGAAACCAGTTTAAAAATGAAACTAAACTGCAGGCACATTATATGATTGATTTTTATCTATTTGTAATCATTTTTAAAAGGAATCAGTTAACTATTATGTCTCTATACCCTGTAACAGTCATTTCAGCAAACAATTTTTTTCCTTTAGTGACCCTTTAAGGGGAGAAGTGCCATGCCTGGTGCCTAATCAACTTCTTAGCATGCTCAGTTATTGTCCCACATGCCTGTTCAGTGAGCAAGTCAGTATAAAAATGATTATTCCAGATTGCATCTAAAATTGTATTAATGTATGCCCTCCTCCCCCACTTCTGTTTTTAGCACTTTTTTTTTAAGGGCGGGTTTCTGGTTTGACAGGTCGTCCCACTTCTGGTCAGATCATAATGGCAATCCACCAGAATTAGTTCGCTCTCTCCTCTGCAACCTTTTGGGGCACATCAAAGGTCCCCCAGAAGGCTGTGGGACAATTCACAAGGCACAGCACAGCGCAACTCATCCATACGCAATTGGCAGCCGGTAAGTGAAGCCACATGAAATCGCTGCCCACAGTAAACATGACAGTTCCAGGGACCCAGCGAAGAAGTAGTTCGGTGAGCAGGACATTGGACCCGGGACAGGTGAGTGTCCCACCAGTATTTGTATCTGTAGAATTTTAATGTTTTCCAAACAGCGCAAAAAAAAATGCTTTATAACTACTTCCAGAATAATAACACAAAATCTGCCTAAATTCACATAACCCATATCATGTTCCGCAAACAAGATGAGTTTCCCAGAGGCAGTATACTCAAACCTAGATTTTGGTGATCATGAGCATTTCTAGGCATGCCCCGAGTCTTTCATGACCCAGCTGAGGAGAAGGCACCACTGGGTGGAGCGACGATCTGCTGGGCAGTTCTGAGTTTCAACTAAGAAAAGGCTTTAATTTCACTTTAAGTTTGTCTGCGAGACACTTGTGGCACAGTAATTAAGACCTGATTTATGGGTCTGCAACACATTTGTGCATATATATACAGTGAGTAAGCAAATTTAAATTATAAATAGGCTCCAAAGAGTAAACAATTGATTTAATTGTAACACCAAAAACAATTGACAGAACAGAGGGAAACCCAGAAAGGTGGTCATTCATTTTCCTATGCCTTGCTAATCTATTAGCAATTGCTGGCTTGGACAGGAAACAGATGGCCTCCGACATTAAAGACAATGAATCCAGCAGCTGCTGGGCTGGTCCTTAGTTGGACATTTCACAATGCCAAGCCTGGGCACCCACACACATGTAGACGTCGCTTATTAATCTAGAAACCAGCAGCCAACTAAAACGAGATGGGCTGGAACTGCTTATCTGACCCTCTTGTAACTACTGTAATAGTGAAGTTTATATTGCAGTATACCTTTAGTATGAGCAAGTAAACAAGTAAACAATTGTCAAAGCCTCCAATCTAAAAAAAAAAACTTTCACCAGTATTCACACTGAAAATAGAATGGTATATCAATTCTACTATCAGCAGAGGGACCCGGGTGCAAGCACGCACAAATGGCCCCATGGAAGCGGCTTCCCATGGGGGCACTAGCCAGAGAGAAGGGGCCAGGAGCGCCGGCGGGGGACCCAAAATGAGGAGGTTCCCGCCCACTCTGTGCGATTCCATTGCACATAGTTGGTAAGTATTTTTTTAATTTACCTTTACAACCCCTTTAACAGACCAAATAGAAAAAGTAAATTACTGGGCTTTACATACACATTAAGGAAAATTAAGTAATATTGATTATTACTATCAGTCTGTGATATAGAATTTTTTATAGAAGTTAATGCATGTTCAAATTGAAGCTGAACGGTAGCTGTAGATTTATATCTTGCCTTGTGGTCCATATTGGTTGATCTGAGGGCCATAAGTGCTGCTGGAGTTTCCTTGTGGAAAGCTGCCCATACCAGGATGTATCTGACCTCCAGGAGATGGATGTGGAGACATAGAAGGCCCCGTGTGTTGTGGTCCATATTGTGGCAACTGATGATTTCTTTGCACACTGGGCATATAACCTACAATAAAATAAAATAAAAATTAAATAAAGATGATGTGCGGTTGCCGTCACTGCACTAGGTGTTGGAAATGTTATCATGGCCTTATTCACGCGATTGTGCGGTGTTAGTACATATGCATTAGCACGCATTGCATTAAGACAGTGGTTTACATTAGAATGGGCTGCCTATTGCACCAAAATGCACAAAGAAAGGTTCACATACTTTTTGCGATAACTATGGTAGTGCATCACTGTGTGTTGCAATGGCCTGCAAAGCACAGCCAGTAGCAAGGTGCATTGGGGTGCAATTCAGAATGTCATCACATCCATGCATGTATTGCACAGGTGACCATAGCACAACCTAAGTAACCAACACAGCATGTGTGTGCTGCACCATTTAAAACATACTAAATCAGCAACAAATATAACACTACCCCCCCCCCCCCCCCCAAAAAAAAAAAAAAGCTTCACTAATATATAATAAATAGGAGTTCATTAAAGGAATTGTAAAGGATTTTTTTTTTTTTTGCTGAAATGACTGTTTACAGGGTATAGAGACATAATAGTTAACTGATTACTTTTAAAAATTATTAAAAATAGATAAAAAATCTATTATATAATGTGCCTGCAGTTTCAGCTTTGTCTTTCATCTAGTTTCATGCTTCTGTGAAGGACAGAGACACAGAGCCAATACAGGGCAGTGTTTGTTTTTAAAATGAAACTGAATGGTTCTGAGGGGTTTTAGACACACAATAATCACACCTTCTTGAATAGAGACCACAGAGAGAAACTCCCAGTACTTTTTTGATAAAGAGACAGACAACCAGGAAGTGTGGAGAACAGAGAAGGATTACAGCAAAAACGAACAATGAGGACAAGAAACCAGGACTGCATTAGGGTAAAGGAAGCTATTTAGCTAACAAAAATGTTTTCCTTTAGTGACCCTTTAAGTACCATACAAAATAACTATATGAATACATACACAGTCAGGGTTTTTTTTCAGCAGGAACACAGGTGAACAAAGTTCCAGCACCTCTGGAAATTAATGTATGTAATGTCAGGGGATATTGGGTTGTGCTGGAGGGTCTATTTTTTCTGGCTGCTGAGGAATTGGTTAAGCGTGGGGTCTATTGTTGCTGACTGGTGAAGGGTCTAATGTTACTGAAGGGAGGGGGTATTTTGTTGCAGGTCGCCTATAGTTTCTGGGGGGTCCCATTTGGATGGGGGAGATCGATTATTGCTGGCTGCAGGGGATCTATTTTACAGCTGTTCTTGTGAATAAGAAATTCCATACAAATTAATAAGCAGCACAAAATATAATATTTCACACCCAGGTCTCTCTCCCTCTTGTAGCGGTAATTTAAAATGTTGCTTGTGGCTACACCTTAGCTATAATTGCAATTGTTGTTAGACATTACAATTAGGTTTATTGTGGGATGTTCTGTAAATGGTTTTATGGGCAGAGGCAAATTGAACATATACTGTATGCAGGGCTTTTTTTCTCAGAGCAAAGGTGCAGGTACTCCACCCCCCACCAAGCGGGTCACACCTTGTCTCCACCCCTACCCACCTTTGAGCACCATGCCTGGTCTCCACCCCCTAAACACCCCTGAGCACCATCCATTGGTTCAACCCCCTACCCAACTCCCAAGACTGCCCCTTTTACAGAATACAAAACCATTTATTGTGATGAAAGCACGTGTGACAATACTACAAGGCACCATTACACACCTTCAATATATGTTTGTATAGATCGAATGTACATTTATAACCATTGTATCCCTTTTATTTCCCAGAGAATAAAAAGCAGGCATAAGAAATCCAGTGATATTTCAAGAAGATTCTTTACAAAGGTTGATGCCATTTGCCATATATTGTATGTGAATATATATATATATATATATATATATATATATATATATATCAAATAAAAAAACGTAAAAAAAAATCAAAACCATTAAAGTTTCCCTTAAAATGAGAGGTAGTGTATGCCACTTTAATGAATCACTAAGCGTGTTATTGAGCATGTTTAACAGATTTTCTTTTTTTTTCATTCTAAAATTTCAACATTTTACTAACAATAAAATCAAATCAAAAAAAGCATACAAAAAAATAATAATAAAGTTGTGCGCTCATACAAGGGAGTGGAAAGCAATTGGATGGAAGGGGAACAGAGTTTTTCATAATATTACTTATATCAACTTGAATTTTGGTTTGCAACAATCATTTTATTTTATTTTCTTAACTCTTAAAATCACACAATCTTGTTTGCCATTTACTAGATACACACAGCACTTCTGAATCATACAGATCAGGGCTGTAGCACCTCCTGTAGTTTAGCCAGCTGGGCTGTTTAAGCAGTCTAATGGAGTCTCCTGTTGTTTGATTAGCTATGCAAGGCTATTAACATTAACTAAAATAGATTGATGATGAAAGCTTGTTGATTCCTCATCCTTGGCACAGAATACTGTTGAAATACACATTTGAAAAATGTGCTACACAACAGAAAGAGAAGTCCAGAACAGGGGTACATCTTTTGCATCTAAATCAGGAAGATGGATGAATCCAGTATTTCACAACGAGGCATAAAAAGGAGCAGAAAACACTAGAGCACAGTTTTGATCTTTAAATAGGGGCTTCACTAATATAAAATTATATATATATATATATATATATATATATATATTTATACATACACACACACACACATCTTAAATACGTTGGGGTTGAATCAGGAATTTGGTGATGCACAGGAACCAATCAGCTTTTAGTTTTTTTTTTGACGCTTGATGAAGAAGCTGATTTTTGAAGCAAGCATGCACAGTGCACCATTTCACAGGCACGACTAGGAGCTTCATAAAAAGGAGCCAGAAAACACTAGAGCACAGTTTTGATAACTATCATAGAGTACATGAGATGGTACCTTGCTTCACTAATATAAAATTATATATATATTATATATATATATATATATATATATATATATACTTTTACTCTCCCCTATAAACAAGCAATACCCTTGTAGGGCGGAAGCAGCCCCACAGGGAGAACACAGCTGGGCTTCACACACACATATATATATACACACTTACATAGACGTTGGGGTTGATTTCTGTTTTTTTTTTGTTTTGTTTTTTACTAAGCGCTTAACAAAAGATTTGGCGCTCTATGTATTTAATCCAATCCAATCCTAAACTTCCTTTGGTGCTTATTCACATTTAAGGACAAGTTAGATTGCAGGCTGCTTGCTCCTAGATTTGTAGGAACCTTGCTCTCTCCATAAATAAGGAGAAGGCAGCGAAATGTTTTGACACAGTTTTTTGAAAATTTGTTTTCATCAATGTCTGCTGGGCTGTTTTGGCTGATGGTTTAATCAAACCAAAATCCCCGCGGACAGATCGCGGTGACGTGGCGGTGACGCCGCTAGTCACCACTCCAGGAAGATTTCCACGCATTGAATCCATTCGGCGCAGCAGATTTTTGTCCGCTGGTTGGCTACCATGCACAAGTTTTAAAGCTGCACTTGTCCTGGAAAAAGTTTCGCCCGTCGCATTTGTCTGCTCTCCAGTTTTAGTAAATCATCGTGTGTACCCCAGCCTTTTGACCTTTACCATTCCTCTGTGTGATGAGATGATAGGATTTATTCTGAGCAAAGCTTTTGGGTATATTACTTGATTAATAAAAGATATCTTAGTGTAATTCACTAGGCTGTTTTTTATTTTGTGGTTGCAGTGTGTTACCCAAGTCTTTAGAGGGCAGCAGAGCATGGCATATCCTTGTAAGCCAAGATTGGAGTAAAAGAAATAAAAGAGCCAACAGCATCTGAGTACCACTTTCAAGTGCAGGAGAGTTTTATTTGCTTGGAAGGTGACATAGAGAGCCTGGCCAGGGCTTCTCATTATGTTGCAGCTTGTTACTTTCTCTGGTAAGATCAACAGGTATTGTTGGCACTTATTAAAAAAAACACAAGACAAAACAAAACTCCTTCAAAGGGTATATTAGAACAAAAGGGATAAAATAAGAGGCTTGTTGCTTGGGTTTAGGTACACAGAGAGCAGGAAAAAAAAGATTCCCCCATCCCAGTGTTGATGGGGGAATCGCTCCTTAAGCCAGGAGAAAGCATTAGGGTGCATCAACACTATCTGTGGGAGAAGACCCGATAATTGCAAAGCTCAGGCTGGTTTTAACAAGTTGACACACGTATATTCCGAAAAGTGTTGCCAGCCTTTTCTTTAAGATGCAGCCTGCGCAGAGGACGGCCCACTCTTATTTGCACGTTTCCTGAGCCCATCACAGCACTTGCCTTTATCCTGCATATTGTCCAATGGGAAACCAGGTGAAGCAGCTCTGTGCAGTCTGGATGCCCAACACCATCCCTAAGGAACTTAAGGACAATAACATTAAAATAAATGCTTCTAGAAAAGAAGCACCGTTCGTAGTAAACACAGTATAGTTTACAGGCGGAACAAGGGCCTTTCGTTAAATCAGTTATAAAAAGCAGAATGGAGCTCTTGTGGGCCTGTGGATTAACAACTTCCGGACCACCCATCGCATATATACTGCGTCAGGGTGGACCGGCTGTACAAAATCACCTACCTTTAACCTGTGCATTGTATTGCCGGCGACCCGCTCCCGCATTTAAAAAGTGGGTTTGGTGGGAAGTACCCTGGGCCAGTCGGAAAAGCAGAACTGCCTTTCCGATACATCTGCCTGTGTAAAGACAGCAGATCACCGTTCTGTCAGAGGGAGGGATATTTACTAAGCAGAAACACAGCCCCTTCCACCACTAGAAAGCACCCCTAGGGACACCACGCTTTCTTGAGGCTGAACTCCTTCCCTGCCAGTGTCATGTATAACAACCCGCACTGTATTAGTGCTCAAAAAGTGGGATTTAGGTCTAGGAGGCATAGAAAACTTTTGCACAAACCAAACAATATACACTTATTGGGTTATTGTTTTACCAAAAGTATGTATTTAATACATATTGACCCCAAATTTATGAAGAAATTAGATGTTTTACATTGTTTTTATTGGGGATGTATTAAAAGTAAAAAAAAAAAAAATTATTTTTCAAAATTGTCAGTCTTTTTTTGTTTGTAGCGCAAAAAATAAAGACCCACAGAGGTGATCAAAAAGCACAAAAAGAAGGCTATTTGTGAAAAAAAAAGGACATCAATTTTATTTAGGTACAGTGACACACGTCAAAAAAAAAAAAAGTAGTGCAGTGCGCTACTGCAAAAAATGGCCTGGTCAGGAAGGGAGTAAAACCTTCCGGGGCTGAAGTGGTTAAGGATAGTATGACTGTATAATAAAAACTTTATTTAAAAAAAAAAAATTGGACCAAAACACAAAAAAATCCAAACCTGTTCTAAATTGGTTATTTTTCCCACCCTATTTAAAAATACTATTGTCCAAGTTCATACTATATTTATAACAAAAGATCTTACTTGGGTTAGATAATTTGTGCCTGGAGACCTACAAAAATAAAATAAAAATTATTGCCATGTATCACTAAAATGTTATGTGCTAAAATGGTCCATGGCCAGATGGATGAAAGAGATAGAGGACCAACATCCCATTCTACAGATTTTGGCACACATGTTTTAAAGTCTTGCCAGTATGCATATCAGACACAATCCTACATCACTCCCTGCTAGGCTGACTGTAATAGGCCTCAGTATGATAAATCCATGGTCTACCAAGGTATATGTGTATAAACATCCTGGATATTCAAGGGGTTAAAAGATGTGTACCTGGTGCAGCCATGAGCTTGCTTTTGTTTTTATCAGCAGGCCATGGGCTTTCAGATAAAAAATGATTGTTGAGCTGTAATAACTTTTACAGTACCTTGACAAGCGTCTCGGCACCTCTGGGTTCAAATCTTTCCATCCTCAGCTGCTGTAGCCAGGGAAGCAGCTAATCAAGCTTGATCTATGCTTTATTAGCTGCGGTAGAGATGTCTCCATAAAGAGGACCTGTCACCTATCCTTGCTACCACATAGGGGACTTGTTACCGCCTTGTGATAAGAAAAAAAGTAAAAAAATGTTTTTAAGTTGTTTAAAAGAAAAATGTAATATATTTTTTTTATTGCAACCCTTTACGTCACATGCACACACCCAAATGCAAACACTTGCATAAGGTGCACCTGTTTATGTAAATGAAAAACTACACACGTATTAGGTGTTGCCAAAAGTGATAATTCTAGGACCAAAATGCACAGCTATCTCTAAACTGATAAACTATTTTAAAGGCGATGGACAAGTGTGGATATAATTTTTTTTTTGCCATGTCACAGGCACACGCAATTTTAAATCTTGAAATATTTGCATTGTATTTACACAATACAACTTCATCTTTTATATTTTACCCAAAAAATTGGTAATATACCGTTTTGTTTGCTCTAAAAGTAATTTTAGTGAATTTTTTTTTTTAATCGATAAACAGTTGTGCAAACATCATGCAACATAAAACATTGCAACTTTCACCATTTTATTCTAAAGGGCTTCTGCTTTCAAAAAATATATAACTGTTTAGGGTTTCAAAGTAATTTACTAGCAAAAAATGCAGGTTTTACAATGTGCGTGAAATATAGAAAAATTGCTCTAGCAGACACGTGGTTAAAGGGATCTAAAGTGCAGGTAGCACATATTAAAGAATTTTCGTTAGAGAAAATTTGATGAGACTTTTAAACTTTACATGCTTTGATTTGTAGATCAGCCACTAGAGACAAAGTAGATTAGCTGCTAACATGGTTTCTAATTAAGAGCTTAAAGTAGAACTAAATGCAAGAACAGAAAACATCTGCTTTAGCAGAAGGAGGGAGCTGCTGAGCAGGGAGAGTTCAATAGACTGAATAAGGTAGAAATAGGGGAACTGTAGTCCAGAGCAGAGACTATGCTGTGGTGATCAAAAGCTTTTTCTCCAGAGAGGAGATTGCAAGGAAAGGGGGAAAGAGCTCCATTTTCCCCTCTTGCTGTGAGGGAGACTAAAGAGTGCACACCGCTGTCCAGTGTGCAACACCACTGCTGCATATTGGCAGCTTAAGCGGGATAGGGAGTGCTGAGTTTGAGGGTGCCTACAGACAGAGTAACCTGGGTGCAGAGCAGCAGAGAGTGGACTACTTGCTGTGTGTAACTTATGGCAGTGTTTCTCAACTCCAGTCCTCAAGCCCCCCCCAACAGGACATGTTTTCGGGATTTCCCTCAGATGAAATGGCTGTGGTAAATACTAAGGCAGTGAAACTGATCAAATCACCTGTGCAAAATAATGGAAATCCTGAAAACCTGACCTGTTGGGGGGCCTTGAGGACTGGAGTTGAGAAACACTGCTTTATGGTGAGATGCAAAATTAATGGGACTGGTGAGATGCGAGATGCTGCTGTGGGGCTTTATGATCTTGCGGCTAGAGGGAGAGACTGAGCCCTTTAGGCTGGATTCACACCTATGCATTTTTTGTGCTTTTTGCAGATTTGCAGTATAGAATGTGTTCCATAGGAAACAATGTTTAACCACTTAAGGACCGCCTACTGCACATTTACGTCGGCAGAATGGCACGGCTGGGCACATCAACGTATATATACACGTTGATTTTAGTACCCAGCCGTGGGTCGTGGGCGCGCGCCCGCGACCCGGTCCGAAGCTCCGGGACCGCGGGATTCGCGGACCCGATCGCCGCTGCAGTGCGGCGATCCGTCCCTGGAGCGGAAGAACGGGGAGAGCCGTGTGTACACACGGCTTCCCCGTGCTTCTCTGTGGCTGTAGCATCGATCGCGTCATCCCTGTAATAGGGGGACGCGATCGATGACGTCACACCTACAGCCACACCCCCCTACAGTTGTAAACACAACACATAGGCACACATCCCCTACAGCGCCACCTGTGGTTAACTCCCAAACTGCAACTGTCATTTCCACAGTAAACAATGCAAATTTAAATGCATTTTTTGCTGTAAAAATGACAATTGTCCCAAAAATGTGTCAAAATTGTCCGAAGTGTCCGCCATATTGTCGCAGTCACGAAAAAAATCGCTGATCAGTAGTAAAAAATCGCTGATTAGTAGTAAAAAAATAAATAAATAATAAAAATGCAATAAAACTATCCCTTATTTTGTAAACGCTATACATTTTGCGAAAACCAACCGATAAATGCTTATTGCGATTTTTTTTACCAAAAATAGGTAGAAGAATACGTATCGGCCTAAACTGAGGAAAAAAAATGTTTTTTTATATATTTTTGGGGGATATTTATTATAGCAAAAAGTAAAAAATATTGCATTTTTTTTTAAATTGTCGCTCTATTTTTGTTTATAGCGCAAAAAATAAAAACCGCAGAGGTGATCAAATACCACCAAAAGAAAGCTCTATTTGTGGGGAAAAAAGGACGCCAATTTTGTTTGGGAAAATGAAGACAAAGAAAAATGGATAGCCGCACTCCAAAACCTGATGGGTGGTCTTTTATTCAATAGACAGCATGTACAAAAATAGGGTCACAGCAGTATTTTGTTTTGTTTGGGAGCCACGTCGCACGACCGCGCAATTGTCAGTTAAAGCGACGCAGTGCCGAATCGCAAAAAGGGGCAAGGTCCTTTACCTGCATTTTGGTCCGGGTCTTAAGTGGTTAATGGACTTTAGTGAAAATCTGCAAAAAGCACTAAAAATGCTTAGATGTGAATCCAGCCTTAGGAGCTAAACATAAATCCATCTAGTAGCCTTATTTCCTGCATGCAGGTGACTGGGACTGTACTCATGAGCACCATGAGCACCAGTAATATAACTGGGCCCCAACGCTAGCTAGCTGAGGAGTTAGGACTAAAGACTGCCCCTTTAAAGCTGTTACACAGAGACCTTTACCTATTGCTTATGCTAAGAGGCACCTTTCAGTCTAGTGGTAAAGAATTCTACCATGGTAAGTAATTATACTATCTAGCAGACTGTGTCTGAACCTACCTTCTATATGCTCATTTATGCTCAAACCACCATTTATTCTAACCTGTAACAGTACATAAGTTCATATACCAATAAACGGTCTTGTGTTTATTTCATGGTGTAAATTAATAGCAAATTAAAGGTATCTATACTCGTGTTCTTGCAATAACTTTAATTTAACCAGGTGTTTCAGAGGAGCTAAGGTTGTCCTTGGAGTTGAGGAACAGAGAAGCTGCTACTGCAGTGGTAGCGTTACAACAGGTAGGTTTTTTATCACAGAAGAGACATGCAATGTCTCTTCTGCAATCAAATACACTTACCTGCTTGTTTGCAATCCCCTGCAGAACACATACTGAACTACAACTGCAGATCCCATCAGCAGAAGGCTTTGCAGGATTGGGTGACATTTTATAGGGTGACATGACAGTGGGTGGAGTAGCAGTTAGTAGAATGAATGATATGTGCTGTACATAGCACAGTGTGCAAAGACTTGTAAATGTGACACTTTAAATATTGAATAAATATTTTTACTGTACATGATCAGTCCCTATACTACTTTAATGAATGAACTTGCACTTCCTACGCGAGTGGAGAATCCATGGAACAGCGGAAGCCGTCTGTGGTGGAGTGAATTTGGAGCCATCCTGTTTGCAGCCCATTAAAGGGATAAAAGCACACGTGACCCTTGAATAACCATCAGGGTCTAGTCTGGAGGTGAGCACATATTGTTAACGGAAGGTGTATGCATGAGTAGCACTGGTGATCAGTTATGGAAGATATTGGGACCTGTGAATAATTTGGTGGAAGATCTCGCAGTTTTGTACTTTATCATTTTATAGTGAATGTTTGTGGGTTGCAGAGCATCTTTTGTTGCATTAGTTAGTAGAACGTGACACTCCTGGAAGTGTCAGATTCCTATTAGCTTTGCAATGGTTGGAAACAAAGTATTAAAGAAAAATGGATGCATCATTTCTTCTTTATTAAAAAGCCTTTCAATGAAAAGATGAACAAACCAATCCAGAGATGAGTTGACTACATTTAAACAGAAAACATCACATCCATACTATATTATTTTAATGACCACTGAAGTCATAAGTTGATAGCATTGTTGTTCTTGTGTTTTTAGTTGTCTAACATGATATACAGTATAAAGAATTATTTCTCCTTTGGATTTCTTTCAAACCAGAACTTTAAATCAATCGAAGGACAAATTAGACTACCATTATTAAATTCCAGTTGCTGAAATCTCCACTAAGCTTAAGACCAAAACCATGGTGGGTTAAAATACTGGCACTTGCACTATAAAATGGTTTTCCACAAGCCTTAACATGTGAACAACAATGTCTAACAGCATGCTGGATTAGGAATGAAAGAGGGAAAACTGCTACAAAGTGGGCTCCTTTTAAAACTAATACCCTGTAAGTTCGGTCTGGTAAATAAAAACTTCATCAGCTTCATTATTCTACATAATAGCTCAGCAGATTGATAAATGACTGCAGTGCTCAGTTTATAGAAAAACAAGGAAAATCCCTAACTGAATAGTCTGATGTATGTGCTAGCTCTCAGCAGGAAACTGTAGCTGACATAATAAAACAAATGCAAACATGAAGTTGGCTTGAAAAGGGTAGGTAAAATTCAGACTTGCAGCTCTTTTCGAGGCCAAAGCAGCAACACTATTCTATCAGGATCACAGGGTCTGGATCCAAATCAATTTTCACAGACATGTATGCAGTTTTAGGCCTAGGTGGATGAGAATTTTGAGAACACGTGAACCCTTAAATACCATCATTTTTGTTCAGTTCCTAAGAGTCAAGTAGCATCGAGAGCGATGACACAAATGTTCAGATTATAATTATATCCAACTATGATGTCATTTGAAATAGAACTAAAAACAAAATTTCTTCGTCTTGGATAGAGTAAGAGTTATAACCCTGTGTCAGGTTTTGTCTTCTTTTTTGCTATATTTGTCCCATTGGGAAACTTTTAATCAAGTCCTGCCCCATAACTAAAACAGGAAGTGGGAGAAAATTCCCCCAGCATGAAGGAAATCCCTAGTTGTCACCAGGGTAACCAGACCTAGTGTTGACAATTAAATATTTCCCCTTTGTTTCTGTTCTGGTGACAACCCAAAATGGTATGGTACTGGTAAATATTAAAATTATAGTTTTATATTTTTCACTTTTACTCTTAGGCCCCTTTCACACTGGGGCCGGAGGTGCTTTACCATCAGATTTGCGGCAGTATTTGGCCGCTAGCAGCCGAAAAAGGATTAGTATCGCCTGCAATGCATCTCTGCAGAGGCGCATTGCCGGTGGTATAGCTGCGCTGTCCAATTGATTTCAATATGCGGGATCGGTGAAGGAGCGGTATACACACCGCTCCAAAGATGCGGCTAGGAGGACTTTTTTTCACGTCCTGCTAGCGCACCGCTCCAGTGTGAAAGCCCTCGGGTTTACAGGCACTATTTTTAGCGCAATAGCGCCTGCAAACCGCCCCAGTGTGAAAGGGGTAAGCAGGACAAACATCACTCTCTATCCCAGGGACGATTATCACCATGACAAATATATGCATTTAAGGTGTGATTGCAAAGCCTCCAATGTGACCATTTCTCATTTTACTGTAGCCCTATATTAAAAAAAAAAAAAAAAAAACATCTCACAGGGGATTTGAGGAGTGTTGTCTGACACAACATAAATGCCTGTACACATCCAAAACACTCAATACATTTATATGTGCGTTAATATGCTTTAAGGGCTCATGCACACAGGATGTTTTAAAAACGCCAGCGCTACAGCACCACTAAAAACGCCTGTTTAGCCGTGTTTTTACATTAATACAACTTCCTACAATGTAAAAAATGGCTAAAAATGCCAAACGCAGCTAAACACAGCTAACACCTTGCTACAACGTTTACGGATGTATTTGGGCATTTTTCGTTTGTACAGTTTTTACTGCTCCTGGAAGCACAGGCTGTCTTTTTCTACTAAAAGAGAGAAAGCAGACTGCGCAAAGGTACAAGCAATTAACAAAGCAGCTCAACACTGAAGGTCAATAGAAATCCTTAACTGAAGTACATAGAAAGAAGCAGTGCAGCGCTAAAACACAAAAAACAAACAAAAACAGACAAAACCAAAAATAAATTAATTAAAAGTGGGAGTACCATTAGGGTTAAATGTAGAATTTGACCTGAATTGTTTTATTTCAGATCGTTAATATTTATATTTTGGTGCTTTTCTTGATCTTGAGTTTCTGTTGTATCATTTATTTGCTTATTGTAAACTAGATAGGTGGCTGTGCTGATGTCTTTTTTAATTTTTATTTTATTTTAAAAGTTTATTCTCAAATTGTTTTTGTTACCCACCGCTGAGGGAAGCTTATTTGACTCCACCTCCTAAATTAAGGTTTTTAACTGACGCAAAAACAGTTATTTTCATCTTTGCTCTATGGACACCTATTGCACAATGGTTTTGGTCTTTGCATGCTGTGTCCTCTAATTGCTTTGATCACAATTTGATTCTGATTGTCGTTTTAGCGATATAGGTGATGATCCCTTTAAACTATTTTACTTATTTTTAGCTATTGAGTCCCCCCTTTGCAGTCCCTTCGTCCTACGGCGACAGACAGTTATCTGTCTGTAGTGTTGCTAAACCTTCCCCCTATACTAGACTGATGGCTATGGTGCTGTCCACTTCACGCCTATGCTCTAAGTGTGAGCGGTGTGTGAGGGGATTGACGGCTTGTTTGTTGTGACTATCGTGCTGCCGCTGCCCATGATGGGCGGTCTTAGCAGTGTTATGTTAATGATGGCCTGCCTGACGTCAGTGTAGTGAGGCTGCCGCCCATAGTGGGCGGATTAGGTCACACAGGCTGCCGCCCAGGATGAACGCTTCTTCCTGTGTGTTTGTATCTAGCTGAGCGCCATGGTGATGGCAAGTCATGTGATCAACTATGGTCACGTGTTGTATGAACGATGACGCTGTCCATGGCAGGGAAAACTTCACCCTGTACGCCTTTGCTGATCGTTATCATTGGGCTTGGATATGAGGTAAACATGTGTTTGATCAGTCTTTTATATATACTTGTTCAGATACTGCATGTTTTGTTGCGATCTCTAAACACAGGAGGGCTGCCTCTGTACATTAGAGCCTACCTCTCTGCTTACTGTCATTACATGCACAGACTACTCGGTTTTGTGTGTATTTATTTTGATACTTTCCATCGTTACTGTGATGGTTTTGTTTCTATCATTTAGAGGGGGGCGTACCCTTACCTAGGGGGGGCGGAGTCTAGTTTAATTGGTCTGATTAGGTTTTGCTGTTATATAATGAATCCTGACACAGTAGCCCCTTATCCGCTGAAGAAGTCCTGTGCCTGTGGACGATACGCGTGCGGGGGGCTTCCATTTGATGTCAGGACAGCCACCTACCTGGTCTTTTATTGCTGTATGCTCATTTCCATGCACTAGGACATAGTGCTTTATTTGTGAGTAGTTTTCTTTTATAATAAATATTACTGTCGTTGTGATCATACGGAGAGCACTATGTGTCGTTTTTATACCTTTCCATGACACCACTTCACGTGAGAGAGTGCTTCGGATGACCATCTATCACCTGGAGCCTTTTGGAGAAAGGGAGCGTCCAAGGAGACACTGCTGAACCTATAATCCCCTCTTTTGAGGGACAGCGCATTTGACCTGCTGCTCACACACAGGTCCATTCGTTCAGGTGAGCAGCATGTACTTCCATTTTAGGACACCTGTTTGCTGTGTTTGATGAGTTGTTACATCTGAATACCTCAGTGAGGCGCAAGAGTCAGCTTGACTACTCAGATTGATCACTTTTTGGACTTGATATATTATTATTATCATTTTATTTTTGGTTTTGTCTGTTTTTGTTTGTTTTTTGTGTTTTAGCGCTGCACTGCTTCTTTCTATGTCTTTTTCTACTGCCCCCAAAACGCTTTCGGACAGTTTATGTGTGCATGGACACATAAACTAACATGGAGGGGCGTTCAGAGGCAGTTAATAAAAGCACACAAGCCCTAATGCTGCTTTAGAAGGCAATGGCTGTGCGAAAGAGCCCTTACTATACATTTAATTTGTTCCTTGTGCACCTTGTTAAGCTGAAATCCTACTCCTACCTTTTATTTATCTGCCTGCCCTCCGTTAAGATATTGTTTCTTATTCATAGAAGCTACTGTTCAGCGTCTATGAGAAGAGGAGGTTGGTGGAAAGGCCGGGCATAGTTGGCACTTCTGATGAATGCATAGGACAGGTTCCTCGTCTCTATTAATTCCTGCTGCACTTAATGATTACAGCAGCAAGATTGGTGGTATGGGAACGAAGGAGAAAGATTCCAACTAAACGAGTAAACAACAGTACAAGGGACACCGATCGACATCAAGTCTTGTTCCTTATGCTAATCTTCTTTCTTTCTTTTTTTTTTTTTTTTACTAAACTCATACATTAAACCAGTGGTTCTCAACCCTATCCTCAAGGCCATGTTTGAAGGTTTTCCTTCATCTTGCACAGTGCTTTAAATCAGAGTGAATAGCTTGGTATTTTGGACAGCTATTTTATCTAAGAGAAATTCACAAAACATGGCCTGTTAGGGGTTCTTGGGGACAGGTTCAGAACCACTGCTTTCAATAACGAACCCATAAAAAAGTATGTAGACCAAGAAAGCTGAAACAAAGTCTTGATCTGAATAGTTTTTCTAGGTCAGTGACTCAATTTCCATCGCACCTCAGTGCCACTATAGCAACCCCCTATCTTCTGTCACCAGCTCCAATGTAAGCTTCACATCATTGCTCTGGTCCAGCTTCCTGAAGATGATGTCAATGGACCATGTCTGTGCAAAATCTGTGGCAAGGCTACTTGTGGTTTCCCCCAGGGGCACATGTGATGGATGACAATGCAGCAACATACTGTATTTAGGTTTCTGTTGTTAACCCATAAAACATGTGGCGGCTGAACCAGAACCTTCATGGTAGAATCACCAGGTATTATTTTAATGAAAGCTTCAGAATCTAAACACTTGAAAAAAAATTAATATTAATGCCCATGATTGAGTTTAAATCTAGAAGGCAAAGATCATTTTTAACAATGGATCGGGTCATCTTGACTTCCATTTTATAAATGAACACTAAAAAAATACAGCTGCAATCTATTTGTTAGTTATAATAAATACCTCCATGTTTTACACTTGGTGGAAAACTTATACGAATGGTGAAAATATGCTTTTGTTTTTTTATTATTTGCGTTGGTTATTACCTCTGTCCTGTGGCATTGGTGACTGGCTTAATGCGGGATGTGAGCTGGATTCAGTCTGGCTGCCTGCTGGTTGTGGCGGCATTTGGGTTCCTATTAAGTGAAAAACAAAAGTTTTAATAGTACAAAAGAGTTATTATATTAAGGGAATAGAAGCTGTGCACTTTGCAAATGTAATGTTTTCTAAAGGTAAACATGTGATTAATTTGAAAACAGGACATTTGTTAAAACATAACAGGTTTATTGCCGATACAGGGTGAAAAGTAATATTATTATTATTATACAGGATTTATATGGCGCCAACAGTTTGCGCAGCGCTTTACATCAGGGAAAACAGTACAGTCACAATACAAATCAAGACAGGAGGGATCAGAGGGCCCTGCTCGTTAGAGCTTACAATCTAGAAGATCTAGTAAAATGTTCATGAAAAGTGCTGTGCTTTAATAACATTTCACTTCAGTGTTGGCCAAGCGTGGTGCAGCTTACATGCCCGTTCCTTGAGTTTGTGCTTTGATCTTTACTCAATAAACTCATTAGGTTTTAATGATATTTTGCCTTTTTTTTTTGTCTTCCTTGCTTATCGTGGTACACCATCATCTGGATTGTTGCCTTTATTAATGGGCTTTACAAGTGTGGTGCTGATGTAGCAGGCTGGAGTAGCTTGGACTCTTTTTTTTTTTATACAAGTGTTTGTGACCTCCTATAGCTTAGAGGTCAGTCTTCGGTAAGGAGTGTGTGCACCTGGCAGTGTGGGAAACAAGGAGTTGGCACTTTGACACTGAAGTGGAATTTTATCACAGCAATTTTTATGGACATTTTACCATTTCCTTGTATCCAGTATCTGTTAATTTCTGTAGAATAGTTGTTTGATTTACACTTTATTTGCTTCAGATTTGCATGATTGATTGCACTATTCTTATGTTGTGATGCTTACTTTAATGTTAATATGATTTTTAAAGGTATAGCGCACCTTTTTAGTAAAATATACATATATATATATATATATATATATATATATATATATACACACACACGCGCGTGCGCGCACACATTATATTACCAAAATAATTGGGACACCTGTCTTTACATGCACATTAACTTTAATGGTATCCCAGTCTTAGTCTGTAGGGTTCAATATTGAGTTGGCCCACCCTTTGCAGCTATAGCAACTTCAACTCTTCTGGGAAGGCTGGCCACAAGGTTTAGGAGTGTCGCTATGGGAATGTTTGATCATTCTTTCAGAAGAGCATTTGTAAGGTCAGGCACTGATGTTGGTTGAGAAGGCCTGGCACGCAGTCTCTGCTCTAATTCATCCCAAATGTATTCTATTGGGTTGAGGTCAGAGCTCTGTGCAGACCAGTCAACTTCCTCCACCCCACACTTGCTCATCCATGTCTTTATGGACCTTGTTTTGAGCACTGGTCCAAATCATTTGGTGGAGGGGGATTATGGTGTGGGGTTGTTTTTCAGGCGTTGAGCTTGGTCCCTTATTTCCGGGGAAGAAAACTCTTAAGGCGTCAGCATACCAAGACATTTTGGACAAATTTCATGCTCCCAACTTTGTGGGAACAGTTTGGGGATGGCCCCTTCCTGTTCCTACATGACTGCGCACCAGTACACAAAGCAAAGTAAGGAAGAATGGTCAAACATTGTGGACAGCCTTCCCAGAAGAGTTGCAGCTGTTCTAGCTGCAAAGGGTGGGCCAACTCAATATTGAACCCTATGGACTAAGACTGGGATGCCATTAAAGTTCATGTGTGTGTAAACGCAGGTGTCCCAATACTTTGTGTAATATAGTATGTGTGTTTACACACACACACACCTAAAATAGCTTAAAAGTATAGCATCAAGTCAATTAAACTCCTGGGATATTGATCTGGTCAGTTAAGTAGCAGGGGTTGTTAATCAGTTTTCAGCTTGGTGCACTAGATGGGCAACAATGAGATGACCTCCAAAACAGGAATGGTTTTTCAGGTGGAGGCCACTGACATTTTATTCCCTACTCATCTTTTCTCACTGTTTTTCACTAGTTTGCCACTTGGCTAGGGTCAGTGCCACTACTGGTAGCATGAGGCGATACCTGGACCCTATAGAGTTTGCACAGGCAGTCCAACTCCTTCAGGATGGCACACCAATACATGCCATTGCCAGAAGGTTTTCTGCGTCTCCCAGCACAATATCAAGAGCATGGAGGAGATTCCAAGAGACAGGCAGTTACTCTAGGAGCACTGAACAAGGTAGTAGAAGGTCCTTAACCCATCAGCAGGACCGGTATCTGCTCTTTTGTGCAAGGTGCAACAGGATAAGCACTGCCAGAGCCCTACAAAATTACCTCCAGCAAGCAACTGGTGTGAATGTCTCTGACCAATGTCTCAGACTTCGTGAGGGTGGCCTGAGGGCCAGATGTCCTCTAGTGGACCCTGTGCTCTCTGGCCAGCAACGTGGAGCTTGATTGTCATTTGCCATTGAACATCAGAATTGGCAGCTCCACCACTGGTGCCCTGTGCTTTTCACAGATGAGAGCAGGTTCACTCTGAGCACGTGACAGACATGAAAGGGTCCGGAGAAGCCATGGAGAATGTTATGCTACCTGTGACATTGTTCAGCATGACCTGTTTGGTGGTGGGTCAGTGATGGTCTGGGAGGCATATCCATGGAGGGACGCAGAGATCTCTACAGGCTAGACAATGGCACCCTGACTGCCATTAGGTATCGTGGTGAAATTCTTGGACCCACTGTCAGACCCTACGCTGGTGCAGTGGGTCTGGGATTTCTTCTGAAGCACGACAATGCCCGGTATAAGGTGAGAGTATGCAGCCAGTTCCTGGAAGATGAAGGAATTGATACCATTGAATGGCCCCCCAAGCTCGCCTGACTTACACCCAATAGAACACTTCTGGGACATTATGTTTCGGTCCATCCGGTGCCACCAGGTTGCACCACTGTTCAGGGGCTCAGTGATGCCCTGGTCCAGATCTGGGAGGAAAAACCCCAGGACACCATCCGTCATCTTATTAGGAGCATGCCCCAACGTTGTCAGGCATGCGTACAAGAACGTGGGGGCCATACAGACTACAGAGTACCATTTTGAATTGCTGCAATGAATTTTCAGCAAAATCGACTAGCCTGCTGCATAATTTTTTCACTTTGATGTTTGGAGCCTTTAAATTCAGCCCTCTGTAGGTTCATCATTTTCATTTCGATCAAACGATGTGGCATCCTTTAGTTCCTAACACATGACTCAGTCCATATCAGTATATATGATATTTCCCATTGAGATTTGATGTGTTTTTAAAGTGTTCCTTTATTCTTCTTTGAGCAGTGTATTATCCCTTTGACATACAGTATATCATGTAGCAGTGGTTACTAACTTTAGTCCTCAAATACCTTTCACAGGCCATAATTTGGGGAATTTTCCTGAAAGCCAAGTCAATGACTTTTATTTAAAGCACCAGTGCAAGGCGAAGGACATCTTGAAGACATGACCTACTGGGGGTACTTGAGGACTGACGTTGGGAACCACAGATGTAAAGCATGGCGTTTTTCTTGAACTCTTGTTTTGATCAACAACATTGAACAACATTTCAACAGTTCAATAATGTGTAAGCATTTGGATGATGATGCTGCTGCACAGGAGGGAGCCATGTTAAAACTGTAAACTTTTACGTTGTCATAAACATTTCTATGTGGGGAAAAAAAAAAGAAGAAGGACAACACAGTGACATTCAGTAAACCAACAGCATTTCCATGTTAACAGAATACACTTCTGCTTAATGTGTGTGTATGCCTAAGGCACTGCTATCAACAAAAGCTGATGGGAGTCAAGGGAATGCAAAAAAAAAATGGATACTGTTTGAGAATCCAGACATGCAGACTTATTTTATAAGACAGTGTGAAAAGCAATTAAGATGTTCAAGTGCAGTCAGTCAGAGCTACTGGATTTCTGTGAAAGATGCAAAAGCCCTAGCTGGTCATGGTTTAGCTGGTTATAGTAATAAACAGCAGTAGGCTGCTGGTCCACAAATGTGTGCTTAGAGACCCATAGGGTAAGATGACAGAGATGGATGACAGTAGCATAATTGGAGATATACACAAACATAGATAATTAGACATATATCAGGAACTATAGCAAGGGATCAATCAAGCCTGGAGTTGAAAAATAGAAAAGTAAGCCAAAAAACCCAAATTCAAATAACACAACGCTGAGAAGGACTTGTTTGGAGGAAAGAGAAAAATCTGGATCACAAGAGAAAAGAGGCTCTGAGAATGAACACATACACACATACATGCAAGCCTCCTGCATGTATCCCTACCTTGCAAATGTCACCCCCTTCAGCAGTAGGAGCCCCGAAAAACTCTTGAATTGGTGGGTTGGTCTCTTTGCCCTAGCTCAGTGGGCGGAGTCATGATGTCACAAGACTCCCCACCCACCTCTACACTCTCCTATTCTTAAGTTTTGAGTAACATCCAGTCAAAACTCAGGAAAGGCACCACATGACTTCAGCATGCCCAATCATGCTGAGGTGTGGAGCAGCCAATCCTGGGAGAGCTGGAGAAGAAAGCAGGATGGATGTGAAGCTAGAACTCTAACACACTCTCTTATGCAGTGCAGGAGATAAAGAATTCAGATGTCAGTCATAGCAGTGGGGGGTGTGGCGACACAAACTTATCTGTTTGTCATTTTTTATATTACTAAAAAAGACAAGAGGATTGCTCAGAGCTGGATTAACTCTTCGAGGCAAGACTAAGCACAGAAGACTTGACATCCCCTCCACTGTACCAGGTAGAAGTCTTCATTCAAAAAATGTTTTTTTCAGGTTAATATCCACTTTAAGCATCACAGATTTAGCTGTTGTGATATTCAAATTATATATCACAACGACTAAATCTGTGCTTGTAGTGCATGTTCAAACCTCAATACCATAAATACAGTAGTAACAGGTTATTTGATTTTTTTTTTTCATTCCAGGTGCATATAATACTTTGAAAATTCTAGAGAAATTCCTAAATAATGCATTAGAATTTAACTAAACCCATTAGATTTTAGTTGACTAAAACATACCAATTTTGATTTAGTTTAAGTCATAGTCTTCTGACTAAAATGCTATTTTAGTCATATTTTAGTCACCTGAAATAATTTAGGAAAATACTTTAATCCATAAAATTAAAGTGGTTCTAAAGGCTCCAAGGTTTAGTTTACCTTCATGCATATGCTTCTCTGAGACGACTCACTCACCTGCCTTTTTTCATCGATCAGTCGCAGTTCCAGATCAGGTGCGTCTCCTATTGAGATGGTCCCCCATCGGATAGTGCCCGGGCTGGACTGCGCAGGCACGAAATCTCAGAGAATGTTATAACACCGGCGCGGTCAGGTGGAGAGTAGGAGGAGATGGCGGTGGCTCAAATAAGGAGGCGGGACAGAACTCCGGGAACAGCCTTCGCGCATGCCTCACCCCCAATCATGGAGAGGCCAGGCCTGCCTCAGCATATGACCCCATTCGCCCAATCACAGGGCACCAGCTAAAATAAACATGGCCACCGGATCACAGGGGACACGGTAAATAGAAATCGGAGAATTCAGGCAAAGTGACACAATGGTGCAGGATTTGGCCCCCCACAAATGTTGCGCCCGGGGCCACGGACCCCCCTGCCCCCCATGCTACGCCACTGTCCCTCCCTAGTCCAGGTACACCTTAAATTTAGATGCACTTGACCTGCCATTATTATGTGTACTTCGGAGCATCAGGCTTCACTATAAAAAGGTCCACTCCTATGCCAAATGATACAGTAGCTCACATATGTGAATTTACCAGCATTCCACAAGGGCATGTTTGACATTTCATATACTCTTCTCAAAAAATTGTAATTGTCAGGTGCCATTATACAAGGGAGACACTGGAAGCCCTTGCTACCTTTTTTTGCCAGAATGATGCATTAGTAACCTAGTCAAGTTCCAAAAACAGTTATGCTGTTCTCAATGTCTTTGTGCCTCTATTATCAAGTTAAAGCATTCATTAATTTGAAACCCTCAGCAAGGTCAGTGAGAACATTCATTTGAATGCTTTTAATGAAGTTTCCTAGCACAAGCTCCTTGTCGGCTTCCTTTTTTTTTGGAAAGTAGAGTATCAACATTAACAATCACTGGTTACACCATTCATGAAACATGCAGATGTGGATTATTAAAGATTAATGCATTTCGGGATTGATGTCGGCATTCCGTTTGTCTCACGCCGAAACTAATTCTGTTCTTCATTAGTCAACGACAAATCACATCATGAGGATGCAGTACAGATATCAAAGGTGCAAACACGGGTGGAGAATAAGTGATGAAACTGGTTAGTAAGCTACTTTACACAGATAATCACTTAACATGGAGTCATTTATAAAGTGTCCCAAAACCACAAAAAACACTATCTGCGGGTATTTAAAGAGAATGTGAAAAATTATGTTTAAAGAAATTGTAAAGGAAAAAAATGTTGCCTAAAATTATTGTCTGCAAGGTAGACGGACAGAATAGTGTAATGATTCTGTTAAAAAAACTAGTAAATACCTATAAAATTCCTTCATCTTTATCACCTCCGGCGTTCTAGATTCTGTTCTCTGGTTTGCATCGCTCGTTCATGTAAGAACTACATTTCCCAGTATGAATTGCGGCACGCCAAATAATTCACACCTCCTTGAAGTCTCTAACACGTAGAGAGCGTCCTGCCGCACAGATGTAGTTCCCAGGAGGGGGCAAGCACGTTAGTGACCACCGTAGTAAAGCCTCCCTTCACGGTGGTCAGTAAAATTCAGACAAGCAGGAAGTAAACAGAACAGAGAAGAAATAGAGCAACATCTGAGCAAAAACGAACAATGGAGGAAGTGAAAAGAGGAATGCTTATTATGACATTTTTTTTTTCCTTTACAACCCCTTTAAGCAAGTACCTTTACATCCTTTTTCTACTGTTTAATAAGTATGGATTGTAAAAATACAACATGTAAACTAACATCCAAGACTTTGTCACCATGTTCTCCACACAGAAGACAAGAATATCATCAGAAAAAGCCATTTATAGCCCTGAAATGTACAGTAAACAGTAATGACATCACTAAATCTTACTCTAAATCTCCTAAAACTAGTAGTCAGAGACAACAGTGCCTTAACCTCATGCTGCAGATATACAGCTATGAGGCTACAGCAAGATTACCTAGGCACCCTCACATACCAGCAACTGCACTGCTATTTTTTGGGAGCAATTTCACACAAAAGGTTAATTTTCAGGGTACTGTTTGGCACAATTACGATTTCTAAATGTTCCTTATAACAGTAGATCTTCACTTTTTGAGCTCAGACCCTCTTCAACCACCTCTGCCCTTTAAAGGTTTTACCCCCTTCATAACCAAGCCATTTTTTTGCCATTTAGCACTGCGCTACTTTAACCAGCAATTCATGCAACACTGTTCCTAAACAAAATGTATACAGTTTTATTCACACAAAAAAAGCTTTCTTTTGGTGGTATTTGCTCACCAGTGTTTCAATTCTTTATTATTTAAAAAAAGACTGCAAGTTTTTGAAAAACAATATATAAATTATAGTGTCTACAACCTATGGTATATATACTGGGATTTTGTATTTATTTTATACTACTAATGGCGGTGATCAGCAATTTATGAGACTAGTGTGGCGGGAAATCTGACACTAAGTGGAAACTGACACCACCAGTGTTAAAACTATACACCGTCACTGTACTAATGACACTGGCTGGAAAGGGGTTAACATCTAGGGTGATCAATGGGATTAAATGCGTGCCTAACAAGTGTTAATGTGCACAGCTTTTTACTAAAGATTTGTTTCTTATCCGTGTTTTGCAGGGATAAGAAATAAAGATTTTTCCCTCTCTACGCCCAAACTCGTAAACTCCCCGCAGTCTCCTGGGAACAGTGCGTTTCCCATGAGTCAGAGGGGGGTGGTTTCGTGATTCCGATGGGAGTCTATGCCCGGAAGTGGGTGCAAATACCTTAGACAGGTATCTGCACCTTCTCCCCCCTAAAAGATGCCAAATGTGACACCGGAGGGGGGAGGGTTCCGAAAAGCGGAAGTTCCAATTTTGAGAGGAACTCCACTTTAAACCTAGTACACATGGGCCGAATGTCAGCCAGCATCAGCTGGATCAAAAGAAACTCTCCGACATTCAGCCTGTGTGTATGGTAACTGGTCTGACAGAGGTCGGCCGTTCAGCTGGCTTCTGTCGAAGGCCCGTGACCAAAAAAGGTCTGTCAAGGAGCTCTTGTTCAATGCTCTCAGCCAACATCTAAGAGCGCTGTCCAGAGTGGTCTGGCAGGGGGAGTGGTGTCCCCCTGTCAGAACACAATAGCTCAGCAAGGGAGATCGCTGTACTAACACCAGATTGTTAGTAAAGTAGATATAACCTGAGCTGTCAGTTTTTTTTTTCGTCAACAAAAAAACTAGAGGTGTGTACATGGTTTTAGACAGGATGCATATGCATGTTTACAGCCCTAGTTATTGACCATGTGTGATGTTAACCCTCCTTGAAAGACGTGATATTGCTGGATGTCCTTCAGACCAGAAATGAGGTGGCTCTAACTTGCTGCAGCATTCAGTGCACATTGTGACAATCTCACAGTGTGCAGTGAAATCACAGTAAGTTTCAGTAGGAGAGGGGAGCCTGAGCAACTGTGCAAGACTGAAGGCAAGGCTGTTCAGCTTTTATCCGTTTACTGTTAACCTTGGGCAAGTCCTATGAACGTTCCTCTCATACTGTCAAAGTAAGTGAATTTTAGCTGCATTATTCAGTAGCAATGCAAAAAGGCCATTCCTAAGTTTATTTAGCTGTGTTTGTTCCAGGAGGATCAAACAATGGCGTTTTGAATAATGAAATTGTCTACAACAAGTATATGTTTTGAAGTGAACTAGTGCCAAAGCAGTATAAAATATGAGATTGTCTATACATGGGGTGGTGTTTTTCGCTTCTCTCACTCGCTGACAAATTCCACCGAAGCCGGCAGTGTGAGCTGTCACAGCACATCATCAAAATGCACAGCTTCTGCCAGACAACGTAGCAAATGCTAATTTCATTTGTCTTGCTTCGCATGCCAAATTGTACCAGTTTACTAACAAAGCAAAAATGTAAATAAGGAAAACGGTTTCAAGGCTCAGATTCTTTTTATTTTTTTCAGTATTTTTTTTTTCCTGAGTTTGGGTTGTCTTTTGTCAGCGGTTTCCCTAGCAAGTGGTAAGAGAAATGTAATTTCCATTGACTATTAAACAGGGGAATGAGGTCAATGGAAGAGAAGAAGGGCAGTCAATGGGGTGTTTGAAGAGGTTTTTTTCTGTGCACCCCAAGTTGCAGTTGGGAATTTAAAACTTCTCAAAAGTTAAACCCAATGCTCTCTACAGGTTTAAAATAGGAAAAAAATAATCTTGTATAAAAGTTTTACTCAACATTTTGATATACTTCATATTAGTTTAGAAACTTGCCATAAAAGATTTAATTACATTTTTTTTTAAAGCGGCACTCAACAACAAAGTACACTAATAAAATACATACAGTTTTTTTTTTTTTTTTTTTACCTACCAAGGGACTGCCTTTCCAGTTTCACACAGCCCTCCCAGGCAAAGTGGATGACCCGATTGATGTTGCAGTGAAATAACACTTAAGGTAATATTAAGGGCAACCATTAAAAATAATAATAATGTTATACTTACCTGCTCTGTGCAGCAGTTTCGCATAGAGCAGCCCCAATCCTCCTTTTCTCAGGTCCCCTGCCGGGTGCTCCCAGAACAAGCAGCTTGTAATGGGGGCACCCAAGCAGGCTTGCTCCTGAGCTGCTGTTCTGCATATTCATTCCTACACAGAGCTGTGGCTTGGCCCCATCCCCTCTCTTCTCATTGGCCCACTAGTAGTGACTGACAGCAGCAGGAGCCAATGGCAAAACACCTTGAGCCTTTACTCAAAATTGTCCATTTCAGCAGGACCAACCCTTGACAGCTTGTTTGATCAACATATATTAAAGGAACATGCCGTATACATTTTTTCTTTTAAAGAGTGGCTGCAGTTGCTGATCGGAGTGCTGTCAGAATACAATGTCTAAGCAGAGGGATTCCTCCATCTACCTGGTTTCTGTGGATGGAGCTATCCTGCTAGTTGAACGAAAAAACAAACAAACAGTGTATAGTCGACTTACAAGTCTGTCCTCCTCCTAGTCGGTGACATCCAGGGAAAACAGAAGACTGATGAGCTCATCCCTCTGTCAACTTTCTGTCTGTTCATATCAGCTTTTTCCTTGTAATGCCGCGTACACACGGTCGGAATTTCTGACAAGAAAAGTTTGATGTGAGCTTTTGGTTGGAAATTCCGACCGTGTGTAGGCACCATCTGAACTTTTCTGTCGGAATTTTCAACCGCAAAAATTCTGATTGTCTGTATGCAATCTGACGCACAAAAAAACACACATGCTCGGAATCAATTCGATGCATGCTCGGAAACATTGAACTTAATTTTTCTCGTTTCGTTGTAGTGTTGTACGTCACCGTGTTCTTGACGGTCGGAATTTCAGACATTTGTGTGACCGTGTGTATGAAAATCAAGTTTGAGTCAAAATTCAGTCGTAAAAAAAATCCACAGTTTTTTTGTCGGAATTTCCGAACGTGTGTACGCAGCATTAGCATATGAGCAGGGCAAGACAGCTGAATGGCTAATTTCTCTACTTCGCCTTCTCCCAGGTCTGAGCTCTGCTAAAGGCAGATAGCTTGTCAAATTTCGGGTACTTGCACTGCTTGAATAAAAAATAAAATAAAAAAATAAATTCATTTAATGATAAATTAATGACTACAGAGCTGCATTACTTTGTATTCTATATGTCAGTCCACCAACAATTTGCGATATGCTTTTCAGCACATTGTACTTTTTTTTTGTAGTTCCATATTGTAACACTTTATTCAGCAGGATGAGATGATATGTGGTGTCATCTAGTGCACTACTCATTACACCACAGATAACAATTGTCTTCTTTCTGCCCTAGCAGTGATCTGCATATAGTATGAATGTGCCCTGATTATTTTACAAGAAAGCAGTAGGATGAGTAGGACTCTTCCTCTGAGTTATGGAGGCATATATAGGCACTCTGTCAGTAAGAGTTAACCACTGGAGTTCCTAAAAGATAAGAAACCAGTAGAAGACTCAGCCCAAGCATGTTAACCGAAGAATACATTTTGACCCTTTAGCCCAAAAAGGTTCTTGGTTGATCCTGATGATCAAAGATCAGCAACTGGGCAAACTGCTACTGAACAGTCAGCAGCTCTTCCATAATAATGGTGTAGTTTTGAATAATATCACCTGTTAATTGCTGCATATGTGTACTTTACATTCAGTTCCAGAACTTCTAAAACGCATCAAAGACAGCAGTTCAATGCATCAAAGAGAATTTCTTGTATCTCATGGGAAGTATCTTGTTTAGCCCCCAGAAACTGAATAAGGAGAAGTGGTCAACAAGGATATTTAGGCACTAGATATGAAAGGATGGTGTGGATAGTACATTAGAACCATGCCAGAGTTGAGACCCATAAAATCCTAGGATGTGCCCCGATCTTCCAATCACAGATCTCCTTTATTATTGCAACCTGCACTAAAACGTTAGCTATGATACAAGCTTTCCTTATGTACTCACCAGGAATACTAGCAGGTGATATTGGACCTGATCTTGACTGGTTGCTCCCAACTGGTGAACCCACAGGTGATGGTGATGGACCACCACCCTGGATGCTTGGTAGATGTGGTGATGCATGAGGAGAAAAGGGTGACTGTGCAGGATTGCTTTGCTCCCCCTGGCTGCTTGTAGAACCCGAGGCACTCACAGCAGAACTTAATGTTGCTTCAGTTCCAGTTGGCAAGTCATCAATAGAACCAGATAAGTCCTGTGAGACAAGCAAGAACTAACAGTTAGACAGAGCCAACATCAAGTCATAAAGCAAAGCATGAGTTTAGACAATGTTATAGGTATTATTTTAGTACATGATTCTATATGTCAACAACTCTTAAAATAAATCGGTGATAAAAAAAGATAAATATGCCATTTTATTTCCACAACCTATTTAATGCTGACACAATACACAGGACTTTACTTAGCACATAGGGACTAAAACGAGTGGTTCTATTTGCCGAAGCAGCTCAAAGTCCCCACTAAACCTATTCATATACTAAGGTCAGTATAAGTAGAAGCTCATTAACCTACCAGGCACCCAAAGCACCCGAAGGAATCCCATACAAACACAGGGAAAACATTAACTCCATTTACACAATCCTGTTTGTAATGCAAACCACCCAAAGATCCAAAGCTACAATATTACTAACACCTTAACCACAGTGCTGCCTAAAAGGACAAAACATATTTATACATTCTAATTTTACAGTCATCTTAAAGCATTGAAATCAAAGCAGTTCTTAGGAAAGTTGATAAGCACAGGTCAAAGACATCCCATGATGACCTTGGAATCTTCTTCTCATGGCATTAAAGGTTTAGAACTTAGTGGTCATGTGTTGTACATGGGGTCTTCAAAAAGTTTCCTCACATTTCTATATATAAACTTATGCCTCATACACACGACCAGTTTTTCCGTTGGGAAAACTGGCATGACAGCTTTTGGCAGGGAAAACTGTCCGTGTATATGCTCCATGGCAGTTTTCCCGACAGGAAAACTGCCAAGAATCCTGGCAGGAAAAATGAGAACATGTTCCTTTTTTTCCCCTGCCGCAATTCCCGGCGGTCTTTTACCCGGCACTTTCCCTATGGGAAACACTGCGGTGGAGCATACACACAGCCGGGATTTCCAGCCAAAGCTCTCATGGCAGTTTTCCAGACGGGAAAACCTCTGGTGTGTACAGAGGGAAAGTTACCGAGCAGGTTCTCGGTTTTCCCCCCGGGATTCCTGGCAGACTTTTTACCACTGGGAATCCTGGTCGTGTGTATAGGGCTTTAGTTTAAAAAAAACTGTAGAACCCTCATACAAAATGTCTATCTACATATGTTTCCAGCACCCAACTTCTGGGTAAGAAAAGACAACATGAGGTACAGGGAGGTATATCTATTTATGAGCTTTCAGCATGCAACAAAGACCATGTACAAAAAAAAAAAAAAAAACACCACATATTAGGTAGATATGCAGCCACACATTTTGATAAGTTGTATCTGACTATTTATTGATTGTGAAGTTTCAAAACAAGGACAGATGCCCAATTAGATTTTCTCTGAAGTGCCATTAATTTTGGTGGAGAACTTCTCATTGCTCCAGATAAGGAAAATATGTCTCAGAAGGGAGTATTGTAGCCCTAAAGATTCCTTTTATGTCTTGGGTTAAGTGTTAGCTGGGGGGTTAGGAGGTCAAATTAAATGTTTGGTTAAAGTTAGGTTAAATGTCATGGGAGAGGTAAAATTTAAGTTTGCATTTAAGGGGTTAGGTATAATCTTAAAGCTTTGGTTAGGAAGCATTACGTGGTAATGGGTGCTTTACTATTAGAAATAAGATATGGTGAGGGACACTTGGGAGAACTTTTTTATTTTTTTACCTCTTTCTGATGCAGGAAGACCCTTGTCAAGAGTTACAGTTGGACACCATGTTACTGATATAAATTAAATACAACAGAAGGTTATTTTTGTAAGAAATGTATACAAGATTAAAAACTGGGTGGTGACACAAAGCATATTTATGTCCTTGTTTAATTCAATCATAGCACCACGCAACACTACAATTTAGTCTCCTTCCAGATGTCAGGGCAAAGAAGTTAAAGAACCGCTGAAATAAAATATAGTGTTTTACAATGCACAATGAAGAGGGGCTGCTAGAGTAGTGTGAATATTAGAGAAAAAAAAATGTTACAGTACGCTGTATTCCGATGGCTTAACAAATCCTCTTTCTGCTAATCCCCTGGGGACATGTGCTGGAGTGAGTGACAGGTCTCATGCACTCTTAAGTTCATGCCTTCCAGGGATTTATTCTCACAAACCTGATGTAACTCATTCATAAAAGCAAAGGAGGTCACGTGAAGCCAGTGTGTAAGGCTTAAAATATATTATGGGGAGGAAAGAGAAGAAGGGGGGGGGGAGGGCAGGCGGCAGGCAGGCTCCAGTTCCACAGCATGGCTTGACCTAGGGTAACCTTTGAAATGTGATTATTCACACAGTGAGAGGGGATTTCCTTGAAGAAGATTTACCATGTTGAACACACTCTCCCTCAAATAACCTGACAATGCAGGATGAATAAAAGATGACTTGCCAAAAACAAGACAGGGAAGGATGTGATTACTCCTAAGTAATAACCAAACACAAATCAGGAGTACATGGAGCACAGCTATGGGGCTCCAATGATGCTTATAGTATCATATGAGCTAAAATCCATGTGAGGTTATTTGACAGTTTTGACAAGCAGATGTGTGCAATTGCCATTTTTTTTTATACTGCTTTTAAAGAATTTACCAATTTTTTTATTTTATTGGCACACTTTGACATGACAGCCATTTCCTTTACTGATGCAAACAAAATCGCCCAGTACAACAAGAAAAAGTATCAATTGGATAAACTATTCCACACAATACAGTTTTACAGTGCCTGTAATGCTCACTTAGTTCCTGTTATCTCATAATTATACCATGCAAAGAAATGTAATCCAATAGACTTTCCACTCCAGTATCCTACCAACGTATAATTTTAATGCTTCTGTTGATAAGATTTGTCAGTATTAAAAAGCTTATCATTGGAGTCAGGGATAAAAGTTCAAATAACTGACATGTTGGAATATTACATTTTTTATAGAACTGTCTGGTCTCCAGAGAATCATGCATGAAACCATTGAACTGGCCTTCATAACTCTTCAACAACTGGACAGTATACGCTGATATATTCAAGCAAGCAAAAAGAAAGGTCAACAGTAGTTTTTCACATAATTTGCCATTTCTGCTGTGGTAAAGGTAGAAAGTGACTTTATGTTTGCTAACAATAATGGGGATAAACATCAGATTGCCAATTTTGGTTTGCAAAAAATATTCAAAGGTCCAGAGTACAGAAAATTGGATCCATCCTTTAAAATACTGCTCCCAATTTATGTTCATCCTGGATTGCAATTGGGTTGCACTTAATTGCGCACTTGGGTAACTAAGAGACTGATAACAACTCAACAACTAAGTCTTATGCCGTGTATACACAACCATTTTTAATGGTCTAGAAAAAACAGTTTTTTTCAACCTGATTATTGTTAAGCCGGCCTTGTCTACATACGATCGTGAAAAAAAAAAAAAAAATGTTCTAGCAAAGCGCGGTGACGTATAACACGTACGGCAGCACTATACCATTCGGATGGCGTCACCCTTGGGGCTGCTTTTGCTGATTTTGTGTTAGTAAAACTTTGGTGAGAGACGATTTGCGCTTTTCAGTCTGTTACAGCATGATAAATGTGCTATCTCCATTACGAACGCTAGTTTTACCAGAATAAGCTGCCATCTCATAACTTGCTTCTGAGCATGCGCGTTATTTTCACATTGTTAAAGCCCACACACGACCATTTTTTACGTCGTTAAAAATGACAACGTTAAAAACGATGCAAAAATTTAGAGCATGTTCTAAATTTTTAATGGTCATTTTTAACGTCGCAAAAAATGCTCTGGAGCCTACACATGATCCTTTTGAATGACATAAAAATAAATAAAATTCACATCGCGATAAAAACGTGCATACGCGGCATTATACTCACATTCACAAGCAATAAAGCTATTCAGATGCACTTTATCTTGCAATTTTAAGCAATCTAGAGCATGCATTACAGTTCTATGATAACTTAACACAGACATGACTACAACTAGAGTGGACAGTGAGGGATGCAAGGATCAGGGAAGAACTGTGAACCTTTCATCGGGAGGGAAACATCACCATCTTATGGTAAGGACAGATTTCTGTAAACTAAAAAAACAGAACCATCATGTTTTATTGACTGGTGTATATGGTGAGGTGAATGCCAGTTGTTTCAAAAGTTTTCAGCATCCTTTGTGGTTCTCATGCCTCGTACACACGACTGTTTCCCGACATGAAAGCTACCATATTTGCTTTTTTCAGGAAAACCGTGCGTGTGTGTGTATGCTCCAAAACAGTTTTCCCGACTAAAAAACTGCCCGCAAAAAAATTAGAACCAGCTCTCTTTTTTCCCCGTCGTGATTCCTGGCGGTCTTTTTCTCATTGCGAGATTGCCCATTGGTCACGCTGTAAATTATTGCATCTTTTAATGAAAAGCGGGAATCGTCTCTCACCAAACTTTTACCAACACGAAAATAAGCAAAAGCAGCCCAAAAGGGGGTGCAATTTGAATGGAACTTCCCCTTTGTAGTCCCATTGTACATGTTGTACCTCAACACGCTTTGGTCGGGTGGGATTTGGCATGAACTTTGTATGCAAGGCAGGCTGGAGAGGAATCACGTCGGGAAAAACGGTTTTTAATAATTTTTTCCTGACAGGAAAACCGGTTGTGTGTACGAGGAATTAGAATTCAGTCACGTGACATCTCAGAGGAGATAATGAAGGTGGTGCTAGAAGACTTCATCTGCCAAGCACCATCTGAACGAGGTAGCTATATAATGCCCAGTATGTTCCACCAACTGCAGATTGATGTCTGATTGGTAAAATATCTGTACTCTGGGCCACTAACCCAATATATCTTATTAGTACATCCCTGCCAAGGATTATAACCAATGTGTGCTCTGAGCTATGCTTTTCTTTTAATAAGACCTTTATCTGAGGGCTGAACAAAGGCATGAAGTTATGCCTCTGAGAAAGTAGAATGATGCCAATCTAATGCCCCACGTGCTATTTTAGAAACCTTTCAACCACTTCATGAACTCCTATTTATACACTTCTATGTATATTCCAAATAAAAACTCTCAAGCCCAAAATGACCCTGCCTGTAAGAGCAGTTTCAGTATAATCAAATTCATTGTGAGTCTTGGCATTTAGTCACATGACATTCCAGAGCCGCTAAAGAAAATTGGTGCTGGATGACTTTCCTCTGCCAGACACAGTAATTGTTGGTCTGAATGAGGCAGCTATATAATGGCAAGGATGTGTCACTAACTGCAGATCTATGTCTGAATAGTAAAGTATCTCTATTCAGGGCCACCAGCTCAACATATTTAGTAATGCCTTCCTGTCCAGCAGCCCAGTTTTCACTTGGCAAGGATGCGTACCAATGTCTGCTTTAATGCTATGTCTAAATGAGGTCTTTATTGGAGGGCTGAACAAAGGCATAAACGTATGCTTCTGAAGCAGAACAATGAATGATGCCCAACTAATGCCATACAAGTTACTTTAGAAAGCCTTCAACTGCTTTATAAATCCCTATTTATACACTTGTCCTCCAAGATCCCATTGTATTATGCTCTTAGAATGTGCCACCTATTGTTTTCTTTCCAGAGTGACACAAAGATTTCTAAACTTGTAATACAGAAAAATCTTGGAGGATTATTGGCCCTTGAGGAGTCTGGTTGACCTGGCTAAATTATTAATCTAAAGGACCTTTTAAGAAGGGAAACCTGAGTCCTGTGGAATGGGGAATGTCACCTGGAGTCATTGGCATCTGTGTATGAATACTTTTGGCTTTGATTCATATTAAGAATGAAACTGTAATCATGGGTACATCTACCCTGTAGATTGTTGCTTTCCCTAGACATTTTTGGACTATTTTTTCACAAATGCAACATAAAAGGTATATATTCAACATGCTAGTAGGTTATTTGGCCTCTCTCTAAACGTACCCCAATATGTGTGTGCATGTATGCATGCAAGATAGGGCCCTTAGGTTGTAAGCTTCTTGAGGGTAGGGACAAACGTAAATGCACAAGGATGTAAAATGCTAAATAAATTGTTGGCGCTATATAAATATTTATAAATATTAAAATAAAGTGTGTGTGGGCAACTCGTTCTTTCAAAAATGTAAAAATATAAATTCATAGAAAAAGAGCAAGGTATTTTATATCACTTGCTCTATGATGAAATTCATAACTGTAGGTGAATGTAAAAACACATCTAGATGTAATAGCTACTAAACAGAGAAAAAAATTCTACTCTGCTAGCGTAATAAAATATTAGAGGTCACCTTGGGGTTCGACCTGTATAAAACTACTCTGCCTGCAGCTGTGTGTTTCATATGTACATGTAATTCCCTTGTGACCCTAAACATTAGAACATCTATTTTACACAAGCTTTGAGAGGGTAAATGATGCCCAATAATATATTTATACCTTACTAGTTCACCCTGCTCTACAGAGAAATACCATTTTGGATCTACTTCACAATATTTACGTATGTAAATTGTATAGACATTATCATGCCGGCTTATATCCATGCACACCCTGGTTCACAGCCATTTAGATTCTTAATGACAGCCGTTCTGTGCTATTCCAAGCATCGAGCTTAGTTAACTAAGGCACTCAGTAACTAATACCACTCTGGAGGACAATTTAGTCAGCAGGGCATCAGTTCATTCTTCTTTTACAAGTACAATCAGATATATGATGTCTGCTCATTGGATGAGACAGACCTAACTAGACTGTATGCAGACCAAGGTACCCTGTATCAAAAAAGCAAAAAGACATTTTGTACAGAAAACATTATGAAAAAATAAAGTATATTGAGACAAAATTAAAAACAGCAATATAAAGAAAAATACATTTGTAATAACTGCCTTACTAGTAACCGTTAACCCAAAGTTGTAAGTCAGGCATAAAAGAGGAGAGAGGTACACAGTTCATATTGATCAAAGCAACAATTCAGAAATTCATTTCACCATCATATTTTAAAAGGTCAATTAATTTGGTCAAATTAACCACCTGACAGTTTCTTGTATCTCTTGGGGATTCTATAGTTGAGATTCTTTCCTAGATCTAAGTTCTGTAAACCTGCTGGGAGAGTTGCACGCTCCGTCATTTGGAGAAACGGACTCTTTGGAACCAAATTTCTCTATTCCTCTTAACCCCCAGTCTCTCTATTTCAGCCTTTCTCCACTAGGGTTCCATGTAACCATAGGGTTTCTCCAGAGATTGCTAGGGGTTCTTTGAAAATTAAGCAACAAAGACAGATTTTTCGAATGGCTGGTACTTGCATAGCTCCAGTACTGACAACACTAGGCAGGGGGCACTATATTGACACACTAGACTGTAGGAGGGCATCCATACTACTGACCAGTAATGTAAAGGAAAACCTTTCCTCTGATAATGTTTTAGAGTGACTAGCGATGTAAAGTAGATCTTTTCTACTGGCCTCCAATCTAAAAGAAGCACTAATACATTGAAAACTGCCATATTGATATATACAGTGTGTGTGTGTGTGTGTGTGTGTGTGTGTGTGTGTGTGTGTGTGTGTGTGTGTGTATTCTGTGGGAATCAATGTTAAGTTGGCCCACCCTTTGCAGCTATTACAGCTTCAACTCTTTCTGGAAAGGTTGTCCACAAGGCCAGTCAAGTTCCTCCACCCCAAACTTGCTCATCCATGTCTTTATGGACCTTGTTTGTTCACGTCATGTTGGAACAGGAAGGGGCCATCCCCAAACTGTTCCCACAAAGTTGGGAGCATGAAATTGTCCAAAATGTCTTGGTATGCCGACACCTTAAGTGTTCCCTTCACTGGAAATAAGAGGCCAAGTCCAACACCATAATCCCCCCTTCACTAAATGATTTGGACCAACGCATAACGTAAGGTCCATTAAGACATGAATGAGTCGGGTTTGGGGTGGAGGATTTTGACTGACCTCAACCTAACAGAACACCTTTGAGATGAATTAGAGCGGAGACTACAAGCCAGGCTCTCTTTTCCACCTCAGTGTCTGACCTCACAAATGTGCTTCTGGACGAATGGTCAAACATTCCAATAGACACACTTCTAAACCTTGTGGACAACCTTCCCACAAGAGTTGCACCTGTTATAGCTGCAAGGAGTGGGCCAACTCATTATTGTTGTTGACTTTTAGTGGGGGTTCCTAGACCTGAAAATTACTTCAAGGGTTATTCCATGGAAAAAAAAGTTGACAATGAATGCTTTGTTTGATCTAATGTATATAACTCTGTAAAAAAAAAAAAAAAATACACCTGCTCTACACCTCCAACACCTAAATACTGCATTATTCAGTTTGAAAATCAGGTATAAATGAAAAGTGGTCCTGAAAAAGCACTTGTGGATTAAATAATTATTTTTTTCATATTCATTCTTAGGCCCCTTTCACACTGGGGCATTATTCGAGCGCTATGCGTGCGTTTTTCGAGCAAAGCCTCATATGCAATCCCAATGTGCTGGTAAAGCACCGCTAAGACCCTAACGTTTTAGGGCATTTTTGCAGTGCCTCAGTGGGTAAGGGTAAGGCGTTTTTACAGTGTTTTCAATTCATTTCAATGGAAAAGGGCGTTTTTGGAGCGTTTTTTTTCAGCGCCCAAAAGCTGCTCTAAATATGCTGCTTGCAGAACTCAGTGTGAAAGGGTCCATTGAGATGCATGGAGAGCGTTATATGAGCATTTTAACCACTTAAGACACGGACACATATGCTGCTAAATGACCCAAGGTGTTTTTACAATTCGGCGCTGCGTCGCTTTAACAGACAATTGCGCGGTCGTGCGACGTGGCTCCCAAACAAAATTTGCGTCCTTTTCTTCCCACAAATAGAGCTTTCTTTCGGTGGTATTTGATCGCCTCTGCGATTTTTATTTTTTGCGCTATAAACTAAAATAGAGCGACAATTTTCGAAAAAAATCACTATGGGACCCACGATGGGACCCCCGAACCGCACGAAGGCGGGGACGTAAATTTACGCCCTTGTGCCTGTACGAGCCATTCTGTGGCCGTATATGTGCGTGCGGGGGTCCTTACGTGGTTAATAGCGCTATTTTTAACGCTAAAACTCTGTAAAACCGCTTCAGTGTGAAAGGTGTCTTAGTGGTCCGTGTAACTACTGTGGGTGTGGCAGAGTTGTGCCTTTTGGCAACAAACTTTGCATTAGTTCTAAAAGTTCAGATAAAACAGAAAAATGGAAGCCAGGCCATTGGAAAGTGGTCACACACACCTTTTTTTTTTTAAATTTAGCCCAGCTGACTGAAACCGAGGAGCTCGCTGTACTAACTATGCAATGCATCTTCCTGATAATGATTTGTGTTCTGAGAGAAGGACCCCCCTTCCCATCAGAATACACTGGTCAGCGATCGCAGCCATTGGCTGCAAGCACTAATCAGAGATGCGGATCAGCTGCTGGTCTTCCAGCATGCCCGTTCGGCCGGCTTCTGCCAGACAGTCTGATTGTACACATGGACCAAATGTCAGCCAGATTCTGTAGAACCGTCCAATATTGGCTGATATTGGGGCCATGTGTACCAGGCTTAACGCACTTCTAAAACTTCAGCAGCAGAAGTCTATAGGGGCTTTTCCACATGGGCACAGAGGACCGTGCGCCAACTAAATTCAGCATATTCCTACGCACAGGGACAAATAAGCAGTTCTGGATGCAAACTGTCTGCCATCTGACTTCATACATACCTACCCGCTTGAATGTGTGTAAAGCAGTAGCATCTGTCAACCTGTTATTGTTTAGTACAGGTTGCTGGCCGTACACACCTATGACCCAAGCACAGAAATTTGGAGAAGTGTGCCAGTGTACAACCCTCTGCGCCCACGTGAATATTTATAGCATTTCACATTTTTTTGCAGCTTCATTGTTACCCTATATGCACTACATATAAGACTAACTTTTAGACATTATTAAGCTGTGGGATGCAGCTTTAAAATACAACTGCTCATCTCATTTAAAAGAAACCACCAGTCCTGTAGACATGCTGTATAGGCACAGCCTTCCTAGTAGGGTTAAAAGGTCACTAGCAACCAGTGTCCCCGGGACAAAGAATAATGCTGAGAGTGTTACAAAATGCAGTGATTATATGTCGTGCAGTGTACCAAATTCATAATCCTCCTGCCACAAGAGATTACAAATATCATATAAAGTTAACCTGTTCTACCCTTAAGACAGGGCCCTGCTACGAAATGGCACAGATATGTAATTTGAACTGTTAAGCCTTGTACACACGATCGGTCAAACGGATGAGAACGGTCTGAAGGACAGTTGTCTTAGGTTAACCGATGAAGCTGACTGATGGTCTGATGTGCCTACACACCATCAGTTAAAAAAACAATCATATCAGAACGCGGTGACGTAAAACAGAACGTGCTAAAAAAAAATGAAGTTCAATGCTTCCAAGCATGCGTCGACTTGATTCTGATCACGCGCAGGTTTTTAACCGATGGTTTTGCATACTAACGATCGGTTTTGACCTATCGGTTATCAGTCCATCGGTTAAATTTTAAAGCATGTTTTCTTTTTTTTAACCGATGGTTAAATAACCTATGGGCCCCACACACGATCGTTTTTGACAGATGAAAACGGTCCTTCAGACCGTTGTCCTCTGGTTAACCTATCGTGTGTACGCGGCTTTATATTTCACATTACTAAATGAGGTACTATAGAAACTGTTGTTACTTTGACTATAGAAAAAAGCATTACATATTAAAGCTGATTTTCTTGGAGGATATAAAAGATATAAAAGACACAAATTATTGCCATTGTGTAGTTGTTAATAAATCATTAAATCAATATTAATTTAATGAGGCTCGTTTCATCTCCAGTAACATTTATAATGGACAAAGGAAAACAGGACCTGGAGCCAATAAGGTGTTCTGCATGCAAATGTGCCGACAAGGAACATTCATATTGGAGTAGACAGATTATCCTATCTGTCTGCTGCTTCTCCCTCACTGTCCAGTCAGCAAAAAAAAAAAAAAAAAACAGCCGACATTCAGCCCGTGTGTATGTCAGTCGGTCCTGTCAGAGGAGCATTCTGGAAATGCAGTCGTTCGCCAACTCCAGAGGGGGGGAATGTGGGCTGTCCGAACACCAAAGCTCAGCATCACTATACTAACTTTACATAGTTAGTACAGCGGCTCTGAATTTTTTTTTTTTTGTCCAACCCGCTGGATACTCAGTGTGTACCAGGCTTTAGGCTGGGTTCACACTATTGCGAATTGGACGAATTCTCCGCATCCAATTCGCAATAGCAGGAGATTTTGACTGTCTCTCTATTGAGCCAGTTTACATATCTCTGCTGCGGCTTCAGTGCGAATTTGCACAGGAGTCCTGTGCGTCTTTTGGACTGTTTCAGGTGCGAATTCAGCCCAAAAATCAGTGGCAGAAAATCAGACCTGAAATGACAAATGAGGGCTCACTGGACTGGGAGCCGCATGCTCTTTCACACGGGCGGACCTTTCAGGTCCGCCTGCCAGCTTTTTAGGTAGACCTGAACAGGTGCTCCGTGTCCCTCTATGGAGCCACGGACGTCAGCAGTGACATGCCCGCTGACATGCGACCCTCTTAAATCCGCCAAAGTGTGATGGAGGAAAAACCTATTTTCCATCCGTCTGGTGGATCGGGTGACAACGGACTCTACGGTCAGGAGAGAGTGGCGCTTTGACAGGTCAAACCCTGCACAATGTGCAGAGACAGACCTGTCATCTGCCAGCGCGGGATCGAGCAAAGCGGAGCCCAAAAACGATCCGCCCCATGTGAAAGAGCCCTTAATCTGTATTTTATATGTGCATTAAAGCTGTTTGCTGGAGTTTAGCTTTAAATCAAGATACTATTGTCTACAAGTATTTGTGCGTGAATAACTATTTCTTAGAAGTGTTAGAGATTTTTTGCCTTTCTTGTGCTTTCTGCAAATAAACCTGCACTTGGGGTCATAAAAAGGGAAACAACCAATAGTTTAGGCTAATTGTTCCTTTACTATTGTAAAAACGGCACAGCTAAAGCACTAAACAGATTTGCAAACAGATGCAAAATGTTCCTGCCGATCCTTAATGGAATGGGTAAAGTGACAAAATAAAAAAAAGAAAAAAGAAAAAAGAAAGGTCTGGCACTGAAGCAAAGAAAAAAATGCTAAATAGAATATGTTTAACGGCATTAGATCATTCACTGGCAGATTATAGCGGGAATTACAAAAACATTGCTATTTGGCAGCCTCCATGCACGACTGCCCTGGGAGTAATCCGGCGTGTGCATTGAATCAGATCACCGTCAGAGTCAAGAGAACAGGTCCTTTCAAATGAAGGTTGAAACTAATGATAAGCCTTGTGAAGATTAATAAACAGCCACTAATAGCTATCACCAGTCACTGGAAGACAGTTCAAAGAAAAACCACCAGGATTCTGGAACCACCTCTTTTATTACTGTCTTTGTCCCTTTCACTATTGCTTCTTCATGAATGGCCTAATAAATTCATGTAATGAATGATTAATCTTGCATTCTGTGTCATGCGAATGCATTTTCTTCAAAGTGTTTATCTCTTCATCTTTAAAGCAGTAAAAATTATAGTGTGCGCTATATGACAGGGACCGATTATGTCTGCGAAATTCCCAGAGTAGAAGACGCAGGAAGAAAAGCAAATGATCCTTTTTGTTATTGAATCCATTACAGCTACAACAAGCTAAAAATACATTAGCTGGGTATTATAGTTTTATTTATGCTGTGTTTTAATGCATACATGCAATCTTATTCAAATGTGTGTGTGCATACATACAGACACACTTGAAATCTTCATGTTTTTGATAGAAACTGATACATTTCTTCACTAAGAAAGCATTCATATGATCAGAAATTATAATCATACATTGATGTCAAACTTTTCCCCCCCATGTAACTATTCTATTCATTAGACTTTACATTCATCAGAGAGTCTTTAGCTGCTTGCCACCCAGGCCAATTTGCTCATACTTGTAAAAATCATAATTCTTTTTGCAAGGAAATTACTTGGAACACCAAACCATTATATATATTTTTTAAGCAGAGGCCCTAGAGCAGTGCTGGTGAACCTTGGCACCCCACTTTTTCCATGATGCTCAACTATACTGCAGAGTGCATGAGCATCATGGGAAATGTAGTTCCAAAACCAGTGGCGTAACTAGAGACTTCAGGGCCCCGGTGCAAGAAAATCATGAAGGCCCCCCCCCCCAAAAAGACTGATTTTGATACTTAATTTTTTTACACTGTACAATAAAGTAAAAATTCTGTTTGATTTCACTTGAGGGGGGGGGGGTGGCTGCAGTGGCAGTGCCATCCTCTCCCACCACCACCTGTGCCTCGTACTGATCTCATCACTATCCCCCCACCACCTCTGTTGTAGAAGTAATAGGGGGATAGGGATGAGATCAGTGGTGCGGCTGTAGGGGGATGGGATCAGTAAGAGGCACGGTGGTGGTGGGAGAGGATGGCATCACCACTGCCACCCCCCGAAAAGAACCACCAGCACCACCCCCCTCATGTATCACCACTACCACTCCGCTCTAGTATCACTGCTACCACCCCCCCTCAAGTACCAGCTGTAGTACTTGAGGGAGGTGGCTGCAGCGGCAGTGTTGGTGCCATCCTCTCCCACCACCACCTGTGCCTATTACTGATCCCATCCTCCCACCACTGATCTCAGCCCTATCCCCCATCACCTCTGTCGTAGAAGTAATGGGGGGGATAGGGACGAGCAGTGGCGGAATTATAGGGCGGCGGGGGGTAATTATCATGGGCGGCTGAGATGAGCTCCCCGATCGTCAGCCGAACTGTGCAGGGAAGGAGCTTGTCACATTAACCTAAAGTAAAAGTAGTGTGTGCTCTTTGTCTCCCCCTAGAGTGCAGTACCCGGCAGGAAGTGCCAAGGTAAATGTCTACCGTTTTTTTTATGACTATCTGCTGTATGTGTTTATATGTGTGTGTGTGTGTATGTATATACTGTGTGTGTATATGTATGTACTGTATGTGTGTGTGCGCGCATGTATGGATGCATGTGTGTGTGCATATGTATGTGTTTATATGTATGTACTGTATGTGTGTGCATATGTATGTATGTATATATATGTATGTGTGCGTGCATATGTATGTGTATATGTATGTACTATATGTGTGTGCATATGTATGTATGTATATATATATATATATGTATGTGCATATGTATGTACTGTATGTGTGTGCATATGTATGTACTGTATGTACTGTATGTGTGTGTGTGCATATGTATGTATGTACTGTATGTGTGTGTGCATGTACTGTATGTGTGTGTGCATATGTATGTACTGTATGTGTGTGTGCATATGTATGTACTGTATGTGCATATGTATGTACTGTATGTGCATATGTATGTACTGTATGTGCATATGTATGTACTGTATGTGCATATGTATGTACTGTATGTGCATATGTATGTACTGTATGTGTGTGTGCATATGTATGTACTGTATGTGTGTGCGTGCATATGTATGTACTGTATGTGTGTGCGTGCATATGTATGTACTGTATGTGTGTGCGTGCATATGTATGTACTGTATGTGTGTGCATATGTATGTACTGTATGTGTGTGTGTGCATATGTATGTACTGTATGTGTGTGTGTGTGCATATGTATGTACTGTATGTGTGTGTATGCATATGTATGTACTGTATGTGTGTGTGCGCATGTATGTGAGTGTGCATGTATGTGCATGTGTGTGCATGTATGTAAGTGTGCATGTATGAGCATGTGTTTATCAGTGGCAGTGCGTCCATAAGGGTGCATGTGTGCCGATCCCTCTCCCCAGTCACTCCCTCTATGACCAATGGATAGATTAATGCATAGCATGAATCTATCTTTGGCCACCGCTGCCACCCCCATATTTAGGTGTCCGGCTCCTTTTCGGGCGCCTGAATCACAGCGGGGGGGTGGGGGGGTTGAAGCACCTGATTAGAGCCATAGTCTCTAATAGGCTTTAAAATAGGTGAACTGTGAGCGCCATGCTGGGCGCTCAAAGTCCACCCAGGTGTGTTAAAAAGGCAAATTATTTTTCACTTTCCTAACACTGAACCACCTCTCCACCAATCAGGTGTGCGGGTTTGTTACCCGTTACCTGATTTTCTGAAACAATAGGAGCGGCTATTGGACACTTATCAGGAGGAGAGGACAGGAGATGAGGACGGCAGGAGATGCATGGAGGATCCTGTTCGTAGGAGTCACCCGCAGCCCCACGAGACAGGGTAAGACTCGGGTAGGCGGGGGGATTCACAGTGGTGGCATTCGATGGCACACTGGCAGCATTTAATGGGCACACCAGTATTTGCTGGGCACACTGGCGGCATTTAAAGGACACAGTGGCAGAGTTTGATGGGCATAGTGGCAGAGTTTGATGGGCACAGTGGCAGAGTTTGATGGGCACAGTGGCAGCATTTTGGCACAGTAGCAGGTTTTGGGCACAGTGGCAGCATTTGATGGAAACAGTGGCAGCGTTTGGCACAGTGGCAGAGTTTGGGCACATTGGCGACATTTGATGGGAACAGTAGTGGCGTTTGGCACAGTGGCAGAGTTTGATGGGCACAGTGGCTGCATTTGATGGGCACAGTGGTTGCAAATTATGTTTTTTTAAGAATTTTTCAGTTTGCTTGCGTTCATGGTTTCTTGCATCGGGGCCCTGAAGGTTCTAGTTACGCCACTGGGGACGAGATCAGTGGTAGGGGGGGGTGGGATCAGTAAGACGCACAGGTGGTGGAGGTTGGCATCGATTGCTCATCTCTGAAAAATGTCACTTAATGTCAATCAATCGAATCCCTGGGAATTCCGTTCGATCAGTTACGATCACCATCACTGTGCCTTCTAATCTCCCGCCAGGATGCCTTCTTGTCTCATAGGTAGACGGCATAGGTACTCCACGCAGAGAGGAAAGCTCCTCCCCCGCCTTCTCTCATTGGTGTCAGCCCCCAGTCTCAGCGCTGCCTCTGCCCAGGCCCAGATTTATTCCCTTTGCTGCCCCAAGGCTAGGTCCTTCAATGCCACCCCCCCACACACACACCATCACATAGGGGGACTCCCCAGAGAGCCCCCCTTACATCAGGGTCCCCAGAGAGCCTTCCCCTACATTAGGGTCCCCAGAGAACCTTCCTTACATCAGGGTCCCCAGAGAACCTCCCCTTACATCAGGGTCCCCAGAGAACCTCCCCTTACATCAGGGTCCCCAGAGAACCTCCCCTTACATCAGGGTCCCCAGAGAACCTCCCCTTACATCAGGGTCCCCAGAGAACCTCCCCTTACATCAGGGTCCCCAGAGAACCTCCCCTTACATCAGGGTCCCCAGAGAACCTCCCCTTACATTAGTGTCCCCAGAGAGCCTCCCCTCCTACATTAGTGTCCCAAGAAAGTCCCTCCTTACATCAGGGTCCCCAGAGAGCCTCCCCTCCTACATTAGTGTCCCAAGAAAGTCCCTCCTTACATCAGGGTCCCCAGAGAGCCTCCCCTCTTACATTAGTGTCCCCAGAGAGTTTCCCCTCTTACATTAGTGTCCTCAGAGAGCCCCTTCCTTACATCAGGGTCCCCAGAGAGCCCCCCTTACATTAGTGTTCCCAGAGAGTCTCTCCCTACATCAGGGCCCCCAGAGAGTCCCCCCATACATTAGGGCCCCCAGAGAGTCGGGCCCCCAGAGAGTCTCCCCATACATTCGGGCCCCCAGAGAGTCTCCCCATACATTCGGGCCCCCAGAGAACCTCCCCTTACATTAGTGTCCCCAGAGAGCCTCCCCTCCTACATTAGTGTCCCAAGAAAGTCCCTCCTTACATCAGGGTCCCCAGAGAGCCTCCCCTCCTACATTAGTGTCCCAAGAAAGTCCCTCCTTACATCAGGGTCCCCAGAGAGCCTCCCCTCTTACATTAGTGTCCCCAGAGAGTTTCCCCTCTTACATTAGTGTCCTCAGAGAGCCCCTTCCTTACATCAGGGTCCCCAGAGAGCCCCCCTTACATTAGTGTCCCCAGAGAGTCTCTCCCTACATCAGGGCCCCCAGAGAGTCCCCCCATACATTAGGGCCCCCAGAGAGTCTCCCCATACATTAGGGCCCCCAGAGAGTCTCCCCATACATTCGGGCCCCCAGAGAGTCTCCCCATACATTCGGGCCCCCAGAGAGTCTCCCCATACATTAGGGCCCCCAGAGAGTCTCCCCATACATTAGGGCCCCCAGAGAGTCTCCCCATACATTAGGGCCCCCAAGAGAGTCTCCCCATACATTAGGGCCCCCAAGAGAGTCTCCCCATACATTAGGGTCCCCAGAGAGTCTCCCCCTACATTAGGGTCCCCAGAGAGTCTCCCCCTACATCAGGGTCCCCAGAGAGTCTCCCCCTACATCAGGGCCCCCAGAGAGCCCCCTTCCTTACATTCATGTCCCCAGAGGCCCCCTTCCTTACGTTAGTGTCCCCAGAGGCCCCCTTCCTTACGTTAGTGTCCCCAGAGGCCCCCTTCCTTACATTAGTGTCCCCAGAAGCCCCCCACTTTACATTAGTGTCCCTAGAAGCCCCCCACTTTACATTAGGGTCCCCAGAGGCCCCCCTTACATTAGGGTCCCCAGAGGCCCCCTCCCCTCTTACATCAGGGTCCCCAAACAGCTGACTCCCCCTTGCAGAGGTTCCCCTGTACCTGGCTGGTGGAGGTGGCGATCGGCAGCTCTATGGTGTCCACAGGCAGGGGGATCTCACTGGGGCTTGTAGTTCTATCTCCGAATCATGTATACAGCAGAGGGGGAGGGGCCTCAGACCCGGACATCAACAACAGTGTGCAAGCAGAGTGAAAGTGAAACGGATACCTGCCCGGGTCAGAGGCCCCTCCCCTCTCTGTATACACTGACACTCGAGTACTACCACCTCCTACCACATCTCCCCACTGCACTCTAAACGGCCAGACAGAGGTGCAGGGGGAGATGCCGGGTCTTGGGGGGTTGCTGCGATGCCGCCCCTGCATCCACTGCCAGTGCCTTGTCGGCACCCGCTCCCCGCGGCGGAACGGCTCCTCACACTGGCAGGCGGGCCCCCCCGACTTGGCTAAACTACAGGGCCCAGTCGCAACCGCGACTGCTGCGACTACGAAAATTCCGCCACTATCCAAAACATCTGGGGTGCCAAGGTTCGCCATTACTGCTCTAGAGCATGGGTCTTCAAACTATGGCCCTCCAGTTGTTCAGGAGCTACAAATTCCCATCATGCCTAGTCAAGTCTGTGAATGTCAGAGTTGTACAATGCCTCACGGGAGGTGTAGTCCCGCAACAGCTGGAGGGCTTTAGTTTGAGGATCCCTGCCCTAGAGAATAAAATGTTGGGTGTTGCAATTTTTTGTGTCACAAGGTATTAGCGTGTGTGGTTTTCGAAATGCGTTTTTCGGCGGAAAAAAATGCTTTTGTAAATTTGAATGCACACAGACACAATATAATACCCAATTTTTGCTGAGTATATAGATACCCAACATACCACGCTTTAAAATTGCATATGCCAGTGGAACAGCCCCAAACGACGGTACCTAAAAATCTTATTAGGCAATGCTTTAAAAGCCTTAAAAGGTTACACAGGAGGTTGGGTGCTAAAATTATTGCTCTCGCTCTGACAGTCGTGGCAATATCTCACATGTGTAGATTGATCACTGTTTACATATGCGTGTGGGACTTATGTGTTTGCACGGGGGAGCTTCAAATAATATTTTCTTCCAAAATGTTAGGATTTATTTTATTTAAAACTTTTTCACACTATCCCCTTATCTTTTCTTTTTATCAACTGTATGATGAACAACATACCTTGTGACCTTTAAGACGGGTTCTGTGGTCTATTAGACCACTGGCTTCCAAAGCACCTGATCAAACAGAGATCAGTTTTGCTCAGACGCTTGTTCAAGCCGGTAATCAAAAGGCCAAAACCAGAAGTGACAAAATCCTCTTCACTTCCAGTGTCTGATCTCACAAAGAGAGGAACAGTGTCAGTCTCTCCCTCTCTGTTCAGTGCACAGGATGCCGACAGTTAGGCACCCTCTTCCGCCACCTGTAAAAGTGATTGAGTGGCTGTATATCCACTTGAATCACTTCTACTTTACAGGTCATTGCCTGCTAAAAATTTTGACCCTGGGATGATGCCAACTCTGGGCAAATAAGTAATTCCCTACATTGGGACTGTGTGGGAACTGCAAGGGTTAATTGCTCATTGATGTCTGGGGGAAAAAGGAGATTTACTTACCCTCATCCTCTGCTCCTCTCCACAGTGTCTGCACCCCCACATTCTACCAGTTTAGAGTCATGATGTAATCAAGACCAGAGCAGGGTCAATAGTCCTGCACTGAAAGTGAGTGCTCTGAGAAACATTCCACCATTGGATCATGGGGGAGCAGAGGATCAGGTAAGTAAAACAATTTCTCCCTAGACAAAATGAACTATTAACCTTTGCAGTGCATTGCAAGAGATACTTTTCTTCTTGTTTTGTGGTTCCCTAACATTTTTATTAAAGTGGTTTTAAACATCTGGTAGTGACTTTTACCTATAGGTAAGCCTAGAATAAACATACACCGTCTAGGAGATATTTGCTGTACACTTATCGGCACATGCAATGTGAAGAAATGGCCCTCTGTCATGTTTCCTCACTCGTAAATGCCGTGACCAACAGCCCCCGTACGCACGCGTGGGAGGGATGTCCCCCTGCTCCAGCCGGTCACAGAGCCGGAGTCCGTGGCCCCAGAAGGAAGAGGGGCTATGCATACTAGCCCAATATTCTTTTACTTTGCAGGGGAACAAAGAGGAAGTAAAACCCATAAGGGTTAACTTTCTCTTTAAGGATAGAAATACTATCGAAAAAAATACACAGTAGCATCAAATGTCTTCCTTGTAATTTTTTTTGTCAAAATAAGAAATTAATAACATATATACAATAATCTAAACAGCAAATTCATACAGAGTGAAACATTGTTAATATTTAGCCTCTGCCAATATATGGGTTTTAGGGCCCTTTCACACTAGCGAACGAACGGTCCGCTAATTACAAGTCCGTTAACAGACTTGTAATGGGCCCCTATGGGAGCGGATCCGTTAGCGGATGATGCATCCGCTAACGTCCGCCAGATCCGCATCCGTTTTTTCGGACGGAAGAATGTCCTATTTTTCTTCCGTCCGGCCAAACGGATCGGATGCAAACGGACAGACCGTCCGTTTCCATCCGATTCCCCATAGGGGAGAGCGGAGGAGAGACAGGGCGGTCCCTGCACAGTGTGTGGGGACCGACAGCTCAGCGGAGACCGCCCTGCTGAGCTGACGGACACACACGGCGGACCGAAAAACGGACCGCTCCGTGTGAAAGAGCCCTAAAGGAAAACAATTTGATTTAAATGATCCGTATAAGATTCAGCCTTTTATAAACATCTAAAACTTTGTGACAAAGGGACTAAAAGTAGATGTAGGAAGGGCGACAGTATTTTAACTTGTTGAATGTAACTGTATCTTAATACATTCCCTTGGAATTATTAGAGTATTCTGAATTTATATGGGTAAGGGGTGCCCTCCATGTCACAACAGTGTTATCCCTGGTGGTCCTGATTATTTGCAGCTAGTCGCACATATTCCCCGACAAAAATTGAAAGGACCCATCCCTGTGCCACTGGCCTTGGCATGAATAAAAATGCTTTGCTGGAGGGGTGGAGTGGGATACATAGGGTGTGGAGAGGTAGAAGTGTGGCAACTAGTCCAGCCCCTCCCTATCCAAAACATAAAAGTAGTAGAGGGAGGGTGGTTATGAGTACCGTAACTGACACCAATGCTAGGTGTTATTATTGCGGTGTCTGATACCAATGCTAAAAGGTTATTGTGTCCACAAACACCAATGCTGGGGGTTATTTTTGTAGCCACCGACATCAACTTTGGGGGGGTTTTGATTGTGGTCACTGACACCAGTGTTGAGTGTTATTATTACTATCACCACCTTTGGCTTATTTTACTCTTTAGTGTGCACTGCAATATGCTGCAAAAAGAAAGACACTGCCTCATATGTAATAAACTAGAGGCACAGTTTGGCATCTTAGCACTAGATGATCTTGTCTCAGTACTACCAACATCCTTAATTTGGATGAGTCAGACACACGTAATTAAAGGAGTTTCTTTTCTTTTATTGTCTTAAATGATGTGGTTCTGTCAATTTGTTGCATACAGTGACATGCATCCTAACTGAACCTTTAACCATGCTGAAACTGCTGATGAAAACAAACTCTTTGACACACAGTATTTGACGCGAGTACTGCTTGGACCTTGAAGAAGGGGACCCTGAAAGCTTGTCCTGAAAAATTGTATGTTGGTGCAAATAAGTATCACGGACAGTACTCAATTTTCTCTCACACACACAGTATTCGAATACAAAACTGAGCAGGTAACCTTCAAGTTGGGGGCAGATGTTTGAATGTAAATGCTACCAATGCTAGAGGATAAACATTACCATCTACAATCACTTTATTGCACTGCATGAAATTTTTTTTCTTCCCAAGTGTGGAAAGCTGTACCTCAACATTAAAACTCATATCACAGACAACCTCTGAAACATTAACACATACATTTGCAATTTTTTTCAAATTAAAGAGATTAGAATAAAACATATATTAGATATATATATATATATATATATATATATATATATATATATATATAAAATTCCTGTTCTCATATTTATATCTCGTTCCACATCTTTTTTTGCCTCTAGCAATCAATCTTTAGTAATTGTTGAAGAGTGAAGACCCTTGTGATACCTGATATTAAATTCTGTTCAAGGTAGCCAGCAACTCATTTAAATATTGCCTTGTGCGGTAATATATCTGTCATAGTTTACATTGCAGTAAATGGACACAATCCATTTTTATAAAACAAAAGCAGCATTGTATTTAAATTTCTATAAAGAAACTAACAATTGCATAGAGTCCAAAAAAAATAAAAAATACAGGACTGCAAGCATATTACTGAAGTGTTTAAAAAAAAAAAAAAGAATACCAAATACGCAAAGGCTGTCTCTACATTGGTGATGTCGCTACTTTTAAGATAAGCCACCAGAGTTAACCAAAGGAACACAATTTCATGCTGAGCTGAAACTGCAGATGTTGTACAACTGCAGAGTTCAGCAGAGTTACCCTTGAAGAAACAGCAAGAGATAAAAGAGTTACATATATCTTTATGTTTTCTTCTCAAGAGAGACTGACACAGCATGAAGACATGTGCTTTTGTTGCATTTTATATGCTTTCCAACAAATGTACTGAAAATGGTAACTTTTAAAGGCAAAAAAAAAAAAAGTTTATTTAGTAAACAGTTTCACAAAAATGTTGAGTGAATTTTAGATATTCTTGTACATATTTCCGCACAGCTTACAACATTCAAGCCACAACCTGGTCTACCCAAACTGTACTGGATTGCCCATACTGTGGCAAAACCTCACCTACTGAAGTTGGAACGTTAGAGATTCAGAACTGTGTAACCACAGCTGGAACACCTACTACAGTAAGTAATTGTAGCCGAAGCCTTGGTCTTCAGTAAGAATTGACAGTACTACAAGCTTTCAAATAAGGAATTGTTTAAATAGGATTTACGCTCTTGAATAGAGATGATAAACCTTAAAGTAAAGGTTCAGCCAAAAAGGAACTACTGTAACTCTAAATCTACTGGCAGCCACATTCAAAGACTAATCTATCTAACCCTGTAAACCAAAAATTGCTATACATTACCTTTTTATGCAGCCAAAATGATCTGGTTCCACAATAAGCCGTCAGCGGCAGCTTCTCTGTGTAGGCATGTGCAGGAGAGGCAGCCGACAATGGAAGCACCATAGTAACTATGGGTGACGTCACTTCCCAGCCATTGTCGGCTGGCTCTTCCACACAGCATCCACCTCTGAAGACTGGACCAGATTGGCTGGAGATATAGTGATTTTTGCTTTATAGGGATAGATAGGTCAGTCTTACAATGATTCATTGTGTTTGCACTCGCAAATATGCCAGAACTTGGCACTATTTTTTTTTTTTTTTACTATATGACTATCCTTGCAACTTAAAAAACAAATAGGTCTTTGTGTCAAGCGATACCACTCTGGCACAGCAAATATACTGGTCCGCATAACACCAGGCCATTGCTAATGGAGCCCATATGCATGCACTGGTCACAAAGTTAAAGTCTAATGGCCCATACACACGATCCGAATATCGGACGAAAACGATCGTCCGATGATGGATCGTACGATTTTCGGATCATGTGTAAACTACTTTCGACAGCCGATCACGACCGTTCATCCGATTAAATTCGATCGGACAAGCGCGAAAATTTTTCTCGTCCGATGTCCGATCGTCCGATTTTCGTTTAGTCAGTACAGCCGTCGTCCGATAATACAATACAAATACATTACAACACGTGACATCACTTCCGATCGTTTTTTTCTATCGTACGAGAATTTTCGTGAGTTTAAAAACCTATTTTATTTTACTCACGATTATTAAGCGAAAAAAGTCGTACGATCCGTCGGCCGATATTCGGATCGTGTGTATGGGCCATTAGGGAGAGATTTACTAAAACTGGTCCCACAGAATCTGGTGCAGCTGTGCATAGTAAACAATCAGCTTCCAGGCTTTATTGTGAAAGCTTATTTGAACAAGCTGAAGTTAGAAACAGATTGGTTACTATGAATAGTTGCACCAGTTTTAGTAAATCTCCCCCTTAAAATCAGATCTTCCCCTCTTGTGCATGAATTTACTCAATACACAATGAAACATACAGTAAATGTCCACTTAGTTGTCCCCCAGCACCTGCCCAAAGTCTTAGTAATCATTCACACAAACATCCCATCATAATTAGGCTGTCAATGTACCACAATAGAAGAAAAAACATACATGACCTCTTTTTAGCAATACAGCTAACCATAACATATGGTATGTGCATTTTGTTTCATTGTACTCTATTGCAGCCCTCAAAATTTCCACTCGCCTACTAGCATTTGGCGAGTGGATTTAAGCTGGGGACGAGTGATGATAGGGCTGCATGACGAATCTCCCTCCAATCAGTGCATACACTTAGAGTCCCGATGAGATTGGCGGCCGTAGAGGAAAGGTGCATGCTCAGGAAAAGTAGTCTGGCGAGCCACGCACAGGCAGAGCAGTACACAGGTGCTCTCCTTACAATTCTCATTAAGCAATGGGACCTAACAGTATGACCTCTCTGAGCCTGCCCCCTCCCCCCGACCAATGTAGCTGGAGAGCAGAAAGTAATGAGTGAGGTGGAGGATTGCGAAAATTACCACTCCGGTGCAGCACTCACTGAAAGTTGCCCTGACATGAGAGCGGCAGCCTTCCAGTTTGTGCAATTTTCTTCTCCTTGTGCTCTATGTAAGTGTCCAACAGTTCAGCCTGAGCACTGTGAACAGACTGGTCTCAATGTGTGCTGTGCGGTGTCAGTGTGCGCTGTGCTATGGTGTCAATGGCTGTGCAGTTGTGTGGATCTCAGCGCTGGATTGTACTCCCTCCCGCTGTGCTGCAGCTCCTCTCCTCACTGCCAGCCTGAATAAAAGGAGGAAGTGGGGACATGCAAGCGTGGAGCCGCACACACAGGCTGATGATGAAGATGAAGATAAAGATGAAGATGAGAGAGAGAGAGAGAGAGAGAGAGAGAGAGAGAGAGAGAGAGAGAGAGAGAGAGAGAGAGAGAGAATGGATGTTGCAGAGGAGACCGCAAGAGAATGGGGAAGAGACCCAGTTCTAGTGCCCTGTCCCTCTGGTCTGCCCCTAGTGCCCTGTCCCATTTTGTTAAAATAGTTGTTGCTAATATTTAATTTTGTAACTTGATTCTGCATAAAACATTTAACAGTGTCATTCCATGAGATAATCTATGAGGGCGTGTTTACGGGTGCAATTAGGCACAGGGCAGTGTATGAATTAGGTTGGGCAACTGATGATGAGTAACTCTTGAGGCCTGGCTAGTAGCTCAGGACTTGAAATTTTGAGCCCTGCTCTATTGTACAATGCTTTGGGGTGCCATCACAATGAATGGCACCTCAGTGGACCACACACTGAGTAGCGGCATTGTCCTGTGTTCTGGCAATGTACATTAACTTGCATCTTTTAGAGTGCACTGCCACAACGCACAAGTGGGAATGGGCCATTATATGTGCTTGTCCCCTTTCCTCAAAAATGTGCCTTGTGCAGCCCACTGGGGGCCTGCACAGTTTTTTCACTGGAATTCTCTGAGTTGGGTTATGCTTCTTCCACATGTGTGAAAAAAAATTGTCATTCATTGCTTTGGAAGGGCCATCCACACTGGGGGAAAAAATTCATGGTCTTCGCATAGGAAAGCAAGTAGTACCAAGCTAGGACATATAGTTGGGTCATTCTTTAAAAATAGGGGAACTGGTTTGCCACACAGGCAATTAAGGCCCATAACTGATAAATGCACCCATTTCTGTTTTTGGTGATAATGAAGATAGATTGATTTGTCAACATTGGAATTGCTCCACTATTAGGTTAGGGCAAAGAAATTCCAATAGTTATCACTTTTTAGAAGCAGAGGATTTTGAGTTTGATCCCCTAAAATGGCAGGCTGTCATTGAAGAACTCCCTCAGAAAATACTAGTCACCTATGCTGGACCTCAGGTTTCAAGTCACTAACCCCAAACAGGTCAGAAAAGTCAGATGTGCTTATCTGCACACCTGTTCTGGGTCTTAGAAGTCTATAATTCCACCTTGCACTAGATTTTCTTATGAAATATGATTTGAAATGCTTCTTTGATATAGTAAAGTGAAATTCTACTTTTGTCAAAGAAAAAACAATAATGTTTGAGTCTCGTAAAAAGGGAAACCGGCAACGATTACTATTATAGGTATTTTGACACAAGAGTAATATACTTTGATAGACATTTTTAATATAATATGGCCACTATATATTCCTTTGAAAAAAAGTGACTTTGATCTGTGATACGTGTCAAGAGGCTTGTTCAGATCTGCAATATTAATGCACTATGGATGGACTCTGAATTTTTTTTATATCTATACCTTATAAGTACCTAGAGTACAATTATGGATTAAGGTGGAATACAAATATTGACACAAACAAAAAGATTATTGCTTGTTGACTGGACAATTAAAGGGAACACAGCTTCACCTTATTCCCTAAACTAAATGAACATTAACTTTGCAAATTGAAAATTGACTACTTCTTTCTTCAGTAAATTAACCCCAATGGGTTTGCATTTTTAATATATAGATATATCTATATACACACACAGAGTGCAAAACCTGATATCTGATGGCTGAATGGACTATGGATTTTTTTTATAAGGGTAATGTAAGGATGGATTGATCTCTGTAAATGATATAGAAGGGTTTGACCCAAAAAAGGCAATTACTAGTCATACGGATAAGTGATTAAACCAGGAGTTTTGAATGCAGAGTTTGCCCAAAGACATAAACAAAAATGTATCTGCCCTCTATTCTAAAATGAGGAATGGGACTTTAGTAGCAGCAGATTTTCTGTTTTAAGACAGTTCAACTATGCTTGGCAGTGGTTGAGGGTTTAGTAGAGACCCTTTTGGTTCCTGTTGGCCTTCCTCACCAGGGTGAAACAAAAAAGCAGATTTTAATGTTGTTGCACGGCACCGCTAAAAGGTATATGTGTATTTCCATTCTAGAAACTAGGGCTGTACGTGGAGAGAGCAGTTAATGATGAAAATTGGCCCATTTGTACTGTACAGCATTTTCTACTGTTACTTTTTCCTATTAACCACTTGACCACTGGGCACTTATAACCCCTTCCTAACCATATCAATTTTGAGCTTCCGGTGCTCTCACAATTTGAATGACAATCAAATAAAGTATTGCACAGGGTATTGCAGAGTATTACACAGGGATGGCTGAGCATGGATGGATGGGTGGATCTGTGACTGCAATTGTCACAGCTCCAGGACACATCACTGCTGCTGCCTCCGCTCTCTCCCCCTCTCCTCTCACACTGTACCGATCGGTACAGGGAGGGAGGAACCGGCGTCATCACATGATGCCAGTTTGTTTACAAGTGATCGCTCTGTCATTTGACGGAGCAATCACGTGGTAAACCGCCGCTATCAGCTGTAATTTACCGCAATCCGTGATGTGCCAGGTTCTGGGAGCGCGCCCCAGGGACGTCCTCTTAGAATAACTAGATCGCGCTGTAGATGTATTTTGTCTATATCAAAGGAAAAAAAAGCTTTCCTGATGACGCAGATTTGCGAAACGCGTAGTTTAGTGGATACATGAACAGAAGGGTTGAATCACCAACTGCAGGGATCTTAGTGGAGCAGAAGCGGGGTATGCACCTCTCAAAGCTACGCTGATGAGCGGCTGTTAAGGCTCAACACTGCCAAGGATCCCAGGTGCTGGTTAGAAGCACCTTTCTTGTGAGTGGTTCTTTGTTTTTAATATGTTTTAAATAAATATTTTATACATACTGCACCATGATGAGCCCCTTGTTTTTGAGGCAATAAGGAAATCCTAGTGAGAGGAAAGAGGAGCACCTATTCATTGGTTGCTAAGGATGATAATTGGGGCCTGATAACCATTAAGGGTCTGGTGAGTGTTCATTGTAGCCTTTGGTGATGGTGGCACGTGTTTGACGGGTGGAAAAAGCAGCAGCACCTATTGATATCTTTATGAGATATAACACCAGGATTGATCCCTCTAATATTCATTTATTGAGATTCAGCTGTGAAGTTGTCTTTTGATATCTTTTCTTTTTTCTGGATACCTCATGAACTCACATGAACTTTATTATTTATTTATATTTTATATTTATATTATTTATTTTTGTATATTTTTGCATTTGTTTGCACTTTACCACCTTGTATATATCGAATTTTTTAGATAATCTAACACTTCTTTATGCTCGCTAGAGCGGGACAGCACTACGTTCATGGCATTGCACTTGATGTAATATTTTTTGTTTGCATATTTGCACATGGCTAATTGGCATGTGATTATGTACACTGTGTAATATTAGACCAGCGCAGTACCACTTTTTTCTTTGATATATCTAATCCTTTTTAAGGCTCACACAGTACCGCAGCAGGTCACTTATAATATTTAATTTGTATTTGTTTTATTTGTTTTGCGCCGGTGACACTTTACCACTTTTGTATTTTGTCTATAGCACGGTCGTCAAGAGGTTAAAGAGCATTGCAATTTGTTTTTATTGTTCTATGTCTTGGCTAGTGTGGGGAACTATTAGCTTACTGGCACACCAAAACAGGCTTAGCCAGCATATGTTAAATACAAGTCATTACTTATGCCACATACACACGGTCAGAATTTCCAAAAGAAAAAGTCTGATTGGAGCTTTCCATCGGATATGCCGACTGTGTGTATCAGACTTTTTCCATCTGAATTTCCGACGGACTTTAGATAGAGAGCAGGTTCTCCATTTTTCCATCTGAGTTTTGCCCAGTCAAAAATCGAACCGTGTGTGTTCGCAGCATAACTCTATCAGAAACAAACTGGCTAGATCTGAATCAGTTATAGATTGTATGCAAACTACTATTAATTGCACTTTAAATAAATTCACAAGGTGCTACTGCAATGAATGGAATTGATTTTCAACAAATTAGGTTCATGGGAGGTTCTGAGTTAATGAACCAAACACTAAGGCTGTGGTGAGTAATGGCTGAACTTTGCTATCTATATAGAGTTATATATCAGCGATGGACAACACATGGTAAGAGGCGTCTGGTACTGTTCTGTAAGGTACCAGCCTAAACATTGGCCCATAAACACTTTTTTTTTTCCATGACCATTCACTTAGTAAAAACTAACAATGCCCCTGCTACGTGGTACCACAATCATGTCTGGGCTTTCTATTTTATATATAATTTACATATACCAAATTTTATTTTGTATACATCTTAAGATACTTCACCTTGACGAAAGATATCGAAAGATATCTGCCTATATGGATTCATTATACTACTCACAGTTAAAAAAGGCTCCACGAGGACCATGTCATCTTTATACATTAACTGTACATGGGGATTTTTCTACTACTCTGCTAATAAAGAAGGCTGCTAGGCTTCTTTGCTGTAAGTAGAGGGCAGGATTTCATCTGGCAGGAAATGAAGCAAAGCTTCTAAACTGGTCCTGACATGCGTTATAATTCCAGGAAAAGCACAGCTGTGTGATCATTACTGCAATTACCAAACAGTATTTACTGCTGACTTACTGTGGCTTAAGACTTTGTGAGGGGAAATGCTGGCTTGTCACAGGAAGAAGCCTCCCTAGGCATGTCATTGAACTATTTTGGCAGTGTTTGAGCCCCAGAGCATTATTAGAGGCTACTGATACTTTAAACTCATTTTCTAAAGCATTAGATTGCACATAAAGACATAAATCCAAAATGTTTATTTTTTAGCAAAAAATAAATAAAAAATCCATAAAAGGAATGGTTTTGACAGTTGTAAGATGCTTGCTGGTAACACCTGCTGGGACTTCTTTCCAAAGAGAAAAGACAGAAAAGCCTTTCACCGCTTACAGACATGCTGCCCCTGTATACTGGCTTTGAAAGTGCAGGATATTAATACAAATTTCTTGCAGTTTACATTTATAGGAGCCATACTGTTCACAAGTCAATCTGTAAAGCTAAAGTTGAGAGCAACTGCAAATAAAAAACACTTAGCAGCACACTTAAGTTGATGTGTCAGTAAAGAGTAACCTACAGTGCACTCTCTTCAAATCCTCAATTTCAAGAATATATTTAGCCACTAGCATGTTAAAGCCTTGGTCTGATCGGCATATAACTGTAAAGGTAATTTTTTTAGGTCAAAAAGTACATAAATCCAGGGTGATATTTTATGAAGTGCGTAACCTCATTTTTTTCTTATTAAATATATAATCTTCCTGTGTGGGATATTATTTACAGAAGTCTATACAGGATTGATACTAATGAGAGCATTTTGATCTTAATCAGAATAATTGTATGAATGAGTTCATTTTTCAGTCCTTCAATTACAGTCAAGCAGAACTGTGGATGAAATGTATGTCTAGGTGCCAAACTGTGTAGAGCCACAATTAAGGTAGTCAGAGTGTCACTACGGGTACGTCCTAGATGAGTTTGTTACTTGGCTTAGATTTGTCCATTTATTATTATCTAAAATACTCTGGGCAGATATAAAAGACAAAATAAATAGTAGATCTGTAATTATTATTACATCATTAAATGTAATTAAATTTTAATGGGTGCAATGGTGCCCCATCATTGGTGTCAGGTGGATTAATAGTGGCCCAAGGGCCAGATAAAGGCAAGCAAAGGGTCAAATCTGACCCCAAGGCGGCAGTTTGGAGACTAATGGTCTACTGCACAGTCTGTACAGCAAAACTCAGAGAGGGGAGGGAGAGGCAGCATTACTGTTAACTAATCATTTGTCCTCCACTAGCATTTTCTGGGCACATCTTTTACAGTCCAAATCCTCTACACCAGGGGGTATTAAAATGTTTGTGGCAATGGCAGTCAGATATGACATCTTTGTAGGCAGAAACATGTTAGCATATGACTGTCTGGGGCTGTATGTTCACTTTAAAATAAATATTTGTAGTTTTACAAGTTTTATTGCTGTGTTCAGCAGCCTCCTGGAACATGTAGCTAGTCCTAGGGGGCTTGTGGGCAGGGAGGAGGGGCCATGTGGAAGTAGGATTGGGCGTTTGCCAGAAAGAGGTACCCTCCACCATAAAAACAATCATCAAAAAGTAGTGTGGGTTTAGCGGAACTTCTTTTAGCATTGGTAGTCGGGAAAAAAAACTTTAAAAAAAAAATGCCCCTACATTGGTGGTCAGTGGGAGTCTTTCCTGTGTAAGGGATCAGCAAAGTAATAAAAAAAAACTGATGTGTCTATGCCCCAACACCTCTTCGCTGATTGGGGTCCATAGATACAAACTATGCGAGTTGCTACCTTGGTCTTTACTGAGGCTGGGGCCCGATGGTATGGTCATCCCACTATAGTACATACTGATTTGTGATATTTTTTGGTGGGCTTTCATTCATTTTAATACTCTGGAGTATATAAATGGCTAAATATATATATATATATATATGGCTATTGGTGGTGGGTATTTGTTGGGAACCGATAGGATCTGATGTCGGTTTTCTATATGGTGTCCTTTGTGGCAGGGTATTGTAACAATGCTCCCAATGCTAAGAAGTCAATTTGTATATACCAACTTCAGCCATGTCTGGCTCACTATGCTTTAAAGTGACACTAAAGGTCTTTTAAATAACGAACATGTCATACTTCAATCCACTGTGCAGCTCGTTTTGCACAGTGTGGCCCCGAGTGCCATTTTATGTGGTCCCCTGGCAGCTTTCTCGGCTCCTCCCTGCATCAGATAACCCCCTCTGGGAAGTGTTCTCCCAAAAGGGTTACCTTGCAGGCGCACTCCCAAGTCCATAGCTGCCCAATGCAGGACTCACCCCCGCATCACTGGATTTGAATAACAGCAGCGGGAGCCAATTTTGTCCACAGTTTGATCTTTAGGATCAATGTATTTACATTTTTTTCATTATATTTTAGCTGGGATTGTGCAGCTGATCATGGCCTTTGCTCTTCTCCCGTTTAGCCCAGTGACAGGCGTGCCTCTCTGTACAACTCGTGTCTCATTTGGGGAGGGGACTTGAGAGATTGTGTATGATATCCTCCCAAGAGAAAATGGTTGTCAGACCTGTAATCGAATTGTGGTAAGCTGTAAACCATTATCATATACCGTGTTTCAAAAATTCTGGTTATTATCATGTTTTTTGCAATGTCAAAATTCTCTAACTTTAGATAATCCGGCATTGTCCCTGATAAAGCAACTGTAAACTGTGAAACACGTTTGCACGTGTCTGTGGGACATAACATTAGCCATGTACTTGTATGGTTTTATGAAAATGGATATGATACTATTTTTATGAATTTCTATATGGAGATCATGTATTTTTTCACCAAATATTTGAATAGGATCCAATAAATACTGTATTTATCGGCGTATAACACACACTTTTCCCCCTGAAAATCAGTGTGAAATCATATGTACGTGTTATACGACTATTCCTGCTGTCTCGGAGTGGAAGGAGGGGACGAGAGCTGCAATTTCTTGTGTACTCATTGCTCAGTCACACACAGTCCTGGCCCAGCATTGGACCACTGTTTTTTCTATCATATGAGACAACCAGGATTGAGTGACTAAGCGCTGGGTACACAGGAGATTGTAGATCTTTGTAATCCAGCACTGGTGAGGCTGCATTGATCGGCAAAGTCTAGGCTGTAGATGGACACTAAGCAGGCTGCAATGATGGGCATATTAGGGGCTGCAGATGGGCACTGGTGAGGCTGCAGGTGGGCACTGACCCTTATTTTGCTTGTAAGGTTTTAAGTTCTTGTAAGGTAAAATGTAATTTGTTTCCCCCAAAACTTCCCTTTTAAAGTTAAGGTGCGTTTTATATGTCTGTGCGTGTTCTATGTGATAAATATGGTATATTGTTTTATTTATCTGTGTTCTTTACTGAGTACAGTGCCATAAATGTCCCCTTACATTGGAGGTTACCTCTCCTCTCTCTCTGTCCTAATGCAAAATATGCATATTCCCTTAAAAACACATTTGAGTAACATTTCCTTAGCAACTACTATCACACATTACTCCAACGTAGCATTCAAAGCATTTTAAGAAAGCTCTTTGCCAGTTAATGACGGAAACATTATCCAAACACAAAAAAGGAAAATAGAGACATCACTGCAACCTCATTTCACAAATTCTCATGTTTTATTATTGTGGCAAACTCACACTAATGATGGCATTGGTATAAATTGTTACTTTTTATTTTAGGTTATACTGTTTGTTATGTCATGAAGCATTATTTATCACCACCTCAAATTTAGTATTTTCTCTTTTTATAGACTCTTCCTTCAAACCCAGAGTTAATGCCAGCTGGAACCTGGAAGTATTTAAATGAGCAAAAATCCATGCAGCATCCTTTGTGAATTGACTTTTACTGTCAATATATCTCAAAATAGATAAAATATCTTGTTTGGTAAATTATCACTTGTGTGCAGTAAATTTATCATATTGACTTATAGTGAACAAAACAAAAAAGGTGAGTGTTAAAATAACCTAAAAACATGTTTTTGTGAATTTTAAAATACACTGACAAAACCTGAAAAAATTAAGGTTCAACTTCACTTTACTGCATAAAAAAACGCCACCACCTTCATACGTATTCACTAAAATGTGTCAAAATGGTGTCAATATCTACAGTTGTGCTCATAAGTTTGCATACCCTGTCAGAATTTAAGATTTCTTGGTCATTTTTTAGAGAATATGAATGATAACACAAAAACATTTCTTTCCCTCATGGTTAGTGATTGGCTGAAGCCACTTTTTAAAATCATGAGAACAGAAACTACCCAAATGACCCGGCTCAAAAGTTTATATACCCCAGTTCTTAATCCCATTGTATTGCCCCTTTAACATCAATGACAGCTTGAAGTCTTTTGTGGGATTTGTGGATGAGGCTCTTCATCTTCTCAGATGGTAAAGCTGCCCATTCCTCTAGGCCAGTGATGGAGAACCTTGGCACCCCAGATGTTTTGGAACTACATTTTCTATGATGTTCATGTATTCTGCAGTTTAGTTAAGCATCATGGGAAATGTAGTTCCAAAACATCTGGGGTGCCAAGGTTCACCATCACTGCTCTAGGCAAAAAGCCTCCAGTTCCTGTAAATTATTGGGCTGTCTTGCATGAACTGCACGTTTGAGATCTCCCCAGAGTGTCTCAATGATATTGAGGTCAGGAGACTAAGATGGCCACTCCAGAGCCTTCACTTTATTCTGCTGTAGCAAATGACAGGTTTACTTGGCCTTGTGTTTTGGATCATTGTCATGTTGGAATGTCCAAGTACGTTCCATGTGCAGCTTCCTGGCTGATAAATGCAAATGTTGCTCCAGTATTTTTTGATAACATACTGCATTTATCTTGCCATACTTTACCAAATTTACTGTGCCTTTGTAGCTCACACATCCCAAATTCATCAGCAATCCACCTCCATGTTTCACAGTAGGAATGGTATAACTTTCATCATAGGCCTTGTTGACTCCTCTCCAAATGTAGTGTATATGGTTGTGGCCAAAAAGCAAAATTTTGGGCTCATCACTCCAAATGACTGTGCCAGAAGGTTTGAGGCTGGTCTCTGTGCTGTTTGGCGTATTGTAAGCGGGATACTTTGTGGCATTTGCATAGTAATGGCTTTCTTCTGGCGACTCGACCATGCAGCCCATCTTTCTTCAAGTGCCTCCTTATTGTGCATCTTGAAACAGCCACACCACATGTTTTAGAGAATACTGTATTTAACCTGAAGTTATTTGTGGGTTTTTCTTTGCATCCCAAACTATTTTTCTGGCAGTTGCGGCTGAAATTTTAGTTGGTCTTCCTGACCATGGTTAGAGTTTGAACACTGCTGATTGGCATTCTCAATTCCTTGGATATCTTTTTATATATCTTTCCTGTTTTATACAGTTCAATTACCTTTTTCCACAGATCCTTTGACAATTTTTTTGCTTTCCCCATGATTCAGAATACAGAAATGTCAGTGCAGAACTGGATGAAAGATGCATCTGTCAGGAGTCCAGAAACTCATTGACCTTTTATACACACACACACAAATTACAAGTAAACAGATCACAGGTGAGGATGGTTACCTTTAATAGCCATTCAAACCCCTTTGTGTCAACTTGTGTGCATGTTATCAGGCTAAAATGACCAAGGTATGTAAACTTTTGATCAGGGTCATTTGGGTAGTTTCTGTTGTCATTATGATCTAAAAAGAGTTGATTGATAATAAATGGCTTCAATCAAACACTAACCATGAGTTAAGAAAAAGTTTTTGCGTTATCTATATTCTCTGAAAAATGGCAAAGAAATCAAATTCTGCCAGGGTATGTAAACTTATAAGCACAACTGTAGGTTGTGTACCTAGTGGCACTAAGGTACTATGACATGTGATTTTGGCAGTTTTAAAACTTTTTGGAATATCAAACTTAATTTTATGCAGTTTTGCATTGAGCCTTCATTTTTTGTTCTTTGCGTTTTGTATTTGTGCATTAAACTCTCCATGAATTCATGAGCTTGCAGGTCTTTTCTTGATTTGTTACTTGTATGCTTAGATTTACATAAGGCACTGTCAACATGTAATATACAGTTCTTGGTTTTAAATGTTGCTTCTGTAAGTGACAGGTCTGTTCAATTACAATTTACATAAAAACAAAAAACAAATACCAACATAAATTATATTATCTTAAGCTGTACAATTGCAAAATTTACACAACTGCGACTTCATAAATAAAATAGAAAAAAAATATCAATATAAAAAAAATGGTATAGCTACAGTATATTGCACAAACTTGGAGTTTGTGCTTCCCTGAGTAAACATAACATTGTAAATAAATGGCAGTTAAAGTTTTTTTTTTTTTCCCTGCCTTTTACTTTCAGTCAGGTGGCCAGCATGTTAACATATGGTCAAACTTGCAAAAGGACAGAATTACAATTTAGCAATAATTTCCGATATCGGGGGGGGGGGGGGGGGGGGGGAGTCTGACCTTGGGACCGTGCTCAGTTCTCTAATGATTTCCCAGCAGGGTTCATTTACTAGACCTGGGCTAAAGGCCAGTACAATACTGATGGCTGGGGTCAGCATAAACAGCCCATGATGTATTCTGCAATAGTTGCATTAAGCAGAGCAACAGGTCATCAATTAGATACTGACACTGAATATAAATAGGCCTGCTTTGCTTTACACTAAGCAACCGGCTAACAGCTTTCTGCCTGAAATGTACAATTTCTAATGTTTCTATAAAACAAAATATGTTGAATAAAAAAAATTAAGAACAAGCCTAAAGCTAGAATACTTGTCAAATGTACTAATGACTATCACATGGTACTTACATTGATGGTTGATGCCTCTTTAAAGGAGCACTAAAGGCAAAAATTAAAAATAAATATATGTAAGTGCAAAGGCAGTCTCATAATTGTATAGATTAATGCAGATATTGAAACAGATTATTGAAATCAGACAACGTATTTTCCCACTGCTATAACAATTGAGTCAATGCAAGAACTGTTCATGTCACTCCAAACTAAACTGACTTTTGTTTTAATTGCCCAAATTGTCAGAACTAGATTTATAATGGCTCCTATCTCCATTTTTGGCTGGCTGGCATACTAACAAGCTTAAAAAAATAATTCTACACAAGTCTAAGGCTCGGTTCACACTGCCGCGACCTGAAAGTTCCACGACTTACAGTGCTATTTTGCCATGCGGCTTCAGCACGACTTTAAAGCAAATTCAGGGAATGCCTGTGTAATGTTCCTGTAATGTTGGATCAAAATCACATCAATCAAGATCAGGATCCAACTTGGAAGCAACTTCCAATAAAGTCTATGGGTACAAGTCAGATAGAAGTTGCCTTGAAGTAGTACAAGAACCTTTTCTAAAGTTGGAGAGACTTCAGTAGTGCCAATTAAGACAGCTCTCATTGACTAACATGGGTTTTCACATGTCACACAATTTGGGGTCTCACAAGTCGGATCCCAATTCGCGGCAGTGTGAAAAGAGCCTGAATGACAGTTTGTGCCAATACACCTAGAACTAAAAGTCCTTCTATGCATACTTGTTGCAGATCATGGATTTAGGGTACTAAAGCATGCACAATGTAGCTAGCATTTAATGATTCATGACAGTAATGGCAGCCTCCTAAAGTGTACTTTAAGCAACTCTATTGCTGAAAATATGGGTCTCACATTATTTCAAACAAGCAAAATAAGAAGACAAAGTGTACCAAGACAAGTGTATGTATACCCAAATTTTTTCAGGTTTGGATAGACATAGTAGTAAATGGTTAAATCTTTCTGTCGCTCTTATTTTTTTAATTTTTTTTTGTCTGTCCAGTTGGGGAGATTTGTTTTTCATTTCCCGTCATGGAGATGAAACAGGAAGTAAGAAGAAATCTCTACAAAGGGAGGGGCATTCCTCTTTGGCAAGAAAAGTATGCCGTTTGAATATTTCCACTCTATTTCTGTTCTGGGAACAACCTTGGATTTCCTCACATTTTAAATATTGTGGCTATACCTCCCCAGTGGAATACAGGCAGAAACAAAACTTGACAAGAGTTCCAACACTTCCATATTCTAGACAAAATGTAGGGGAAAAAAAGGCTATACATACAATAAGGTCCACCAAGCAACCTGGCAGAACATGTGAACAGAATATGGCTGACAAATGCTTATATAATATGTCTCATTATAGCCCATATGGAATATTTTTTTACATAGGTAGGGTATATTGATAGCCCAATACTAACAATAGATGTTACAGGATTACAACAGCTCTTTTTCATAGAAAAATGTATTAATCTTTTTGACTTAATTTGCACTATAGTTTGAAAAATGCAAACATCTACCCCTTTATGTTGCAGCCATTCCTCTCCGCAGCATGCTGCTGCTGAGCAAACCTGAGTCAAAAAAAAAAAGAAAGTGTCAGCTCCCTTGATGAGAAAAACTTTTTAGAGTTTGCTATATACAAGTTGTTATGCATTAGAAAAAGTCTAGCTTGGGCCAACCAAAACTAATTGAAGGGACATTAAATGCGAAGTTAGGATTTAATAAAATATGGTTGACACCAGGAAAAAAGTTCAACTCCCTTGATGCAACAAACTTTTTAGTGTTTACTATATAACATACTAAATATGTCCGACACCAAGTACGTGAAGATTAGAGTCACTGGTTGACTGGTCATCTCCATGGAAATTTCAACAGTTCCAACTTTTTGAAGCGGCATCCTTTTTCAGTTGTATATCTGTTTTATTGTGTGCAGTTTAACTACTTGGAGATCAGCGCTATAGCCGAATGACGGCTTCAGCGCGGATCTAAATATCCAACCTGCCGTCTTTTGTCCTTTGGGCGTCCCCAGCGTGCGCTCCAGAGCGTGCAGCGGGGAAATTCTGTGTTGGCCGTGTCCCTCGGACACAGCCAATCACAGATCGCCGCGAACGGCCAATCAGAGTGGCCGTTTGCGATGCGATCTGTGCGGCCAATGAGAGATGATCTCATATGTAAACATATGAGATCATCTCATTGCCATTTTACACAGACAGCGTCCTGTCTCTGGAGAGGAGACCGATCTGTGTCCCTTGTCACCTCCCCCAGTCACCTCCCCCTCCCCCCACAGTTCGAACACAATGCAGGGAATACATTTAACCCCTTCCTCACCCCCTAGTGTTAACCCCTTCAATGCCAGTCACATTTATACAGTAATTAGTGCATATTTATAGCACTGATCGCAGTATAAATGTAAATGGCGCCAAAAATGTGTCAAAAGTGTCGCAGTCGCAGTCCCAATAAAAAACGCAGATGGCCGCCATTTCTAGTAAAAAAATAATAATAAAAAATAATAATTCTGTCCCCTATTTTGTAGGCGCTATAACTTTTGTGCAAACCAGTCGCTTATTGCGATTTTTTTTATTTTTTTTTACCAAAAATATGTAGAAGAATACGCATGGCCATCAACTGAGAAAAAAAAAGTTTTTTGTTTTTTTTTAAATTTGGATATTTATTATAGCAACAAGTAAAAAATATTATATATATTTTTTTTCAAAATTGTGGCTCTTTTTTGTTTATAGCGCAAAAAATAAAAACCGCACAGGCGATCAATTTTGTTTGGGAGCCATGTCGCACGACCGCGCAATTGTCAGTTAAAGCGACGCAGTGCCGGAAGCTGAAATTTCACCTGGGCAGGAGGAGGTTTATGTGCCCAGTAAGCAAGTGGTTAAAGTGGAACTTTACCGATAAGTTGACAAAAAAACAAATAATGCCATTTAGCAAGGAACATACATTCCACACCAATAATTATGCTACCAAAAATGTGTGTGCTATAAAATTGCATCCAGCATTGTTCCTGTTGTTTCTTAAAGGAGGTGGCCATTTTTCTAAAGTCCAAAGCTCTTAAAAAGCAGAATATCTTTAGGCTGTCAGCAGACCGGCCTCTACAAATCTGGCAAAGCAGGTTGAAGTAGTGTATTACAGGATTTTAAACAATATAGATACTTATTTGAAGGGTTTTAATTAGCTATACCTGCAAAAGGGGCCAGCTTGAGGAGATTAAACAGGACTTATTTTTTTGACTAAAGTTCCACTTTAACTACTTCCCGCCCACGGTCAAATGAAAGGAGGAGCGATGCGTGTCTAGTTTCGGGACATCGTCATATGACGTCACCCAGTCTAGCGGTGATGCGGCGATCGCGGGTGTGCCATGTTCCTGGCACACAGGGTGACCTGATCTTGGCAAGGAGCTGTGGCTCTTTACCCATGTGATTGGCCGTATCCAATTACAGCCGCTCACATGTAAACAAGGAAGTGCCATTTATCATCTCTTCCTCTCTCACACTGACAGTGTAAAAGGTAATGAGAGCTGATAAGTGCCATCTTATCACAGGAAAAATGTGTAAAGGTAATCAGGGCACTGATTATCAGTGCCCTGATTACAATGCAGCCCCAACAGTGCCCATCAGTGATGCCACTCTGTACCCATCAGTGAAGCCAATCTGTGCCAGTCATACAAATCAGTGCCCATCAGTGTTGCCCATCATTGCCCACAAGTCCTGCCAATCAGTGCCACCCCATCAGTACACATCAGTGTAGAAGAAAAATTACTTATTTAAAAAAATCTGCTGACAGAAACCAAGTAAAACTTTTTTTTAGCAATTAAAAACCCAGCAGTGATTAAATGGCACCAAAATAAAGCTCTATTTGTGTGAAGAAAATATAAAAAATTCATTTGGGTACAGTGTTGCATGACCGCGCAATTGTCAAAGTGTGACAGCGCTGAAACCTGAAAATTAGCCTGGGCAGGAAAGGGGTGAAAGTGCCCAGTATTGAAGTGGTTAAATAATGAGAAACAGTGAGACAAGGAGATAGCAAGAAGGAACTGCAGTATGCTAAAATAGTCTATGCCAGAGTCAGAGAGCATGCCACTCCCAAGGGAGTCAGTGAAGGCCACTACAGACTCTCAAACCAGAGAAAGCAGTATGTTAAAGGAACATACTTTTCAGAAGTACGTAAACTAGAAACATGTCAAAACAAACTGAAATGGTTGCAGCTTAAATGGTCTTTAAAACTTAATACACACAATTCTTTTAGGTTAAAGAACAGTAATATTCAGGATAACTAAGAGATGTTCTTTGTTTGATTTGATAAATGTAAATTTCACTTTCCTTTTCACATTTGCTTTCCTACTATGTAAGCTGAAGGCTGACGTTATCCAATATGATCAAAAATCTGATTAATTATTAAATCTCCTCATAACACACATAACCAAGCTACATTCATTGTCAAGCATCTCCTTTCTTTTCCTTCCTATCACACACACATGTCTCAATCTTAACGATTTTGCAAAAAAAAAAAGTTACAAAAATAAAATATTAACAAAAATCTATTTAACCACTTCCGGTCCGCGCTATTGACATAATACGTCAGCAGCGCGGACCTGAGGTGTCGGGGTCACGTCTTTGGACGTGATTTGCTTGTAATTCCCCGCGCGCGCCACAGGGTGGCGCGCGGCGGGGAAAAACAGTCCCGACGCATCACCGAGGATTCAATGCGTGTACCCGGCGGCCGCGATGTCCGTCAGGTACATGCGATCGTCGGTGACAGAGCAGGGACATGGAGCTCTGTGTGTAAACACAGAGCTCCACGTCCTGTCAGGGAGAGGTGACAGATGCTGTTTCCCTTGTACATAGGGAGACAGCATCGGTCACCTCCCCCAGTCACCCCCCTCCCCCCACACAGTTAGAACACACCCAGGCAATACATTTAACCCCTTCATCACCCCCCCTAGTGTTAACCCCTTCAATGCCAGTCACATTTATACAGTAATTGGTGCATATTTATAGCACTGGTCGCTGTATAAATGTGAATGGCGCCAAAATTGTGTCAAAAGTGTCCGATGTGTCCGCCGCAATATCGCAGTCAAAATAAAAATCGCAGATCGCCGCCATTACTAGTAAAAAAAAAAATATTAAAAAAAATCATAATTCTGTCCCCTATTTTGTAGGTGCTATAACTTTTGCGCAAAGCAGTCACTTATTGTGATTTTTTTTTTTTTTTACAAAAATACGTAGAAGAATACGTATCGGCCTTAACTAAGAAAAAAAAATATTTTTTTTTTTTAAAAAAATATATTTTTTTTTTTTAAAATTGGGATATTTATTATAGCAACAAGTAAAAAAATATATATATATTTTTAAATTGTCGCTCTTTTTTTGTTTATAACGCAAAAAATAAAAACCGCACGGGCGATCAAATACCACCAAAAGAAAGCTCTATTTGTGGGGAAAAAAAGGACGCCAATTTTGTTTGGGTGCCACGTCGCACGACCGCGCAATTGTCAGTTAAAGCGACGCAGTGCCGCAAGCTGAAATTTCGCCTGGGCACGAAGGGGGTTTATGTGCCCAGTAAGCAAGTGGTTAAGGCAGATTTTCCTTTGAAACCTAAAAACTTTTCCTTTTAACCTTCTCCTATTCTGCAGAAGAAAAAAAAACCTGGGCTCACTGCCATCAAGGGGTACATGTAACATCTAACACTGAGAAACATTGGCAACCTTATTTAGATCTAACTACTGAGAGCTTTAGGAAGTCCTTTCTTTAGTGTTTTAAGTGTTTCTAAATAGATTATCTCCAGAACAAAGCAGCTTTACTAGTCAATAATAGAAAGAGGGAAGCAATGCTTTCATCTTCCACCATTTCTTATTTTCAGTCTGTCAATAAGTGACACAGAGCACAGGGCCTGTTCTTCAGATAAACTTTAACCCTTATTTAAAAACAACAGCATTATTATTATTTTTTGTTCAATTTGAACAAAGAGGAGTTAGGAACTCCCCATGTCAGTACTCTCAGTCTGATTTGGTAGGCAGTTTTGCACCAAGTTGGAAAACGACTTTTGCCATCATCATCATTATTATTTTATTGTTATACAGGATTTATTTAGCGCCAACGGTTGCGCAGCAGTTTACTGCATGAGTGCAGTAAAAGTACTATTCAATACAGGAGGAATCAGAGGGCCCTGCTCGCTAGAGCTTGCATTCTAAATCCTTTGGCTTACAATCTTTTTCGTAAATAGAAGTAGTGCAACTTGACTGTTCTGCAACATAAAATGAAAGTAGAATATCACAACCTATACCTTTAGTTTTAGTTGTTCTAAAGGGAGAAGGTTTTTGACCTTCATGCATGAAGGAAAAAACCTTCTGGGTGCAGATCCCCCCACAGCCCCTCCCCAATAATTACCTGAGCCCTCTCTCGATCCAGAGCTGTGCACAGGAGCCTCAGGTGTCCTGATGCTCTCTATGCCCATTGCCTCATACACAAGCAGGTGTTATTGGCTCCTGCTGCTGTCAATCACAGCCAGTGAGCCAATGAGGAGAGAGTGAGGGCAGGGCCGAGCTGCACTCTGAGCTTGCTTGCGCAATTCCCCTGTAGATAGAGGCTTGTAGTTACAGGCACTTGGAGGGGGGGGGGGGTGAGCCAGGACCACCAGTGGGGGACCCAAAAAGAAGAGGATCAGGGCAGTAAGTATAACATGTTATTTTTTTTTTTTAACCACTTCAACCCAGGATTTACCCCCTTAATGACCAGGCCATTTTTTGCGATACGGCACTGCAGCATTTTAAATGACAATTGCACGGTCCGGCAACGCTGTACCCAAAAAAAAATTATGTTTTTTTTTTCCCCCCACAATTAAAGCTTTCTTTTAGTGGTATTTGATCACCTCTGTGGTTTTTATTTTTTGTGCTATAAACAAAAAAAGACCGAGAACTTTGAAAAAACCCTACATTTTTCACTTTCTGCTTTATTACATATAAAAAAACATATACCGTATATAAAAAAAAAAAATGTATTTATCAGTTAAGCAAACTATGTATTCTTCTACATATTTTTGGTAAAAGTTATAGCGTCTATAAAATAGGGCATAGATTTATGGACTTTGCTTTTACTGGTAATGGCGGCGATCTGCGATATTGCAGACAAATCTGACCCCAGATTTGGGGACCAGTGGCACTTTTACAGTGATCAGTGCAAAAAAATAAAAAAATCAATGTATAAATGACACTGGCAGAGAAGGGGTTAACACTAGGGCAATCAAGGGGTTAACTGTGTTCCCTGGGTATGTTCTGTGTGGGGGGCTGGGCTCACTGGGACAACACAGAGATTGCTGTTCCTGATCACTAAGAACAGCAAATCTGCATGCTGCTCCCTGTCAGAACGGGGATACGCCTTGTTACCCAGGCCGATCCCCGTTCTGCGCCTCTGTGAAGAGATCGCAGATGGAGGGCGCACATAGAGTCCGATGGACCCACAAGTGCGGGTGACCACAGTATCTACTGCATGAAACAACGTACAGCTACGTCGTTTTGCGCAATAGAGCTGACCTGCTGCAGTATATGTACTGTGGTTGGTCGGCAAGTGGTTAAAGTAGAAAGTACTATAGGCAATACTAGGTTATAACCCCTGTCAGATTTTTTCCGCCATCGGTGTCCCTTTTGCGGAGATATCCCTTCACTCCTGTCCCATAGCATATTAAGGAAATTTCTTGGGGACCCGCAGGTCTCCAGAATTAGTGTCCCCAGTGGAAGATTTACCCTCTATTACTGTTCTGGGGACAACCCAAAATTTGGGATTTTCTTTTTACTTTCAATGATAAACAGGACAAATAGAGAGGGAGAATCTCCTTAAGGGGGCACAGACAGCAATAAAAATGGACAAGTGGTATAATCCCTCTCCCCTCTACAAAAAAACGTATACAAAAGTTTTGCCTTTAGTTATACTTTAATTTTAACCTTTAGAATCACTTTAATATAAAATACTGTTACACTTGTATGACAACACTTACAGTAAAACATAGGTAATTCATAGTATTTTCAATTGATATATAAAAAAAAAAATTTGCCTGATATAAATCATTTTAATCCATGACCATCTTTTTAAAAAAAAGCTTGTTTTTATGTATTTAAAGTGGTTGTAAACCCTCTTTAACTTGTTTTACCTACAGGTAAGCCCCGATTAAGGCTTACCTGTAGGTGTTTGCAATATTTCATAAACCTACACGGTTTAGGAGAAACTTACCGCAAAGAATGCACTGTACAAAACGACGCAGGCGCACTGAGAATGCCGGTTTTAACGGCTCCCACACGCATGGGCGGAGTGACATCATCGCCGCTCCAGCCAATCAAAGCACCGGAACGGTGATACCCCGAAGTAACCTGCCAGAGAGATGTCTGCGGCCGCAGGGGGAGACGAGGAAGGCTTCGGTGGGTTTCGATCTAAGGTAAGTATTGCATAATGAGCTAGTCATACTAGCTTTTTTTTTGGGCTTACAACCGCTTTAGAGTGCCAACATTTATAATGAAGTGTATACAAAAAAGGGGGGGGGTACCTTTATCCCAACAAGATAGAGAAGAAGTTATTTTGGGAGGCTGCAGTGGACTTTAATGTACAAAAGCTTGGGATAACAGAATTGGTCTAAAAAGTTTAACATTTTATTACAATCACAATTTAATCACAATTTAAAATACATAATTAAAAAAGGAAACAAAACAAAAGGCTCTATAGGGTCACAGATGATGTAACACTGGGACGATTATACCATGTAATAAGAGCGAACAGTTTTTACATAGTATAATCATCCCAGTGTCACATCATCTGTGACCGTATAGAGCCTTTTGTGTTGTTCCCATGTATTGTTTTAATCATAGGAGTACATTTGAGAAATTATATTTCCATTGCATAAGGAGGTAGACCTTTAGATTAACAAACTCATCAGCGCTTGCAGCCCCTCAGATATATCACCTCCTCCTTATTTGTTTTAACCCTGTAAATGCTGCACCATCAAGCTGCAATCACGTGCATTTATTTGAATTGGTTGCGTTTAGTGGCAGTACTGCTTGTTGTACATAACCAGGTGAGTGGGGATAAGCTCATTTTGCTGCTGCCACAAAGCATCATGGCCATGGCATGCATACAACCCCATACAGCAGCCTTTGTAGTTTGAAGAGGGAGTGGTAAAATATATATTTTTTAAACGGGGGGGGGGGGGGGCTCTGTTCAGAATGAGCTGAGAAAATGTAATTATTTGATTAGACTTGCATTAAAGTGCTTCTTTTAAACATTCTCACAATGCAAGTCTAATCACCCATTAACACAATGAAAACAATGAGCTGCCCCTGTGGCTGATACCTTAAAGCAGTGGTTCTCAACCTGGGGGTCAAATGACGATTTGCCAGGGGTCACCAAATCCTGGGCTGTTCCTGAAGCCCACACCGCTCACCCAGCCTTTCTGTGGCCGACCACTCAGCCTCTTCGCAAACCACCCATTCATTTCACAGCATGGCTGGGGGGCAGAGACTAAAGTTCAGCTGACTGGTGAGGAATGTGAAGTGGGGGGGGGGGGGCTGGAGGAGACCCAATCTCTTGATTTCGGCATAGGTGTCACTGCTACGAGACATCGCAAAGTAGGAGACATAGTGAAGCCGGAGACACAGTGAGTAACACTACCTGTGATTATAGTTGATATTAAAAGTCCCTACTACAGTTCTTAGATCAGCAGATGACCTTAACCACTTCCATACCAGGCACTTACGCACCTTCCCGCCCAAGCCAATTTTCAGCTTTCAGCACTGTCGCAATTTGAATGACAATTGCGCGGTCATGCTACACTGCACCCAAACAAAATTGGCGTCCTTTTTTCCCCACAAATAGAGCTTTCTTTTGGTGGTATTTGATCACCTCTGCGTTTTTTTTTTTTTTGTGCAACAACTAAAAATAGAGCGAAGATTTTGAAAAAAAATAAAGTTTTTATTTTTTTCTGTAAATTTTTTTGTAAATGAGTATGTTTTCTCTTTCAATTATGGGCACTGATATGGTGGCACTGATGGGCACCGATGAGGTGGCACTGATGGGCACCGATGAGGTAGTTCTGATGGGCACCGATTAGGTAGCACTGATAGGCGGCGCTGGTATTGGGCACTGATGGGCACTTATGGGCGGCACTGATGGGCACTCATGGGCGGCACTGATGGGCACTCATGGGCGGCACTGATGGGCACTCATGGGCGGCACTGATGGGCACTCATAGGCAGCACTGGGCACTCATACGCAGCACAGGTGGGCACTCATAGGCGGCACAGGTGGGCACTCATAGGCGGCACAGGTGGGCACTCATAGGCGGCACAGGTGGGCACTCATAGGCGGCACAGGTGGGCACTGATAGGCGGCACAGGTGGGCACTGATAGGCGGCACAGGTGGGCACTGATAGGTGGCACAGGTGGGCACTGGTAGGTGGGCACTGGGCATGGATTGGCACTGTGGGGTGGCACTGACAGACACTGGGGTGGCACTGATGATCACTGAGGGGTGGCACTGATGGATCAATGTTGCCAATCAGTGCCCATGTGTGGGCACTGATTGGCATCATTTTTTTTTACTGCCCCCCCCTTTTTTTTTGTCATTTTTTTTTTTTGTCATTTTTTTTTTTTTTTTGTCGTTTTTTTGTCATTTTTTTGTATTTTTTTTATTTCCCTGGTGGTCTAGTGTGGCGATCCGAGGGGGGGCTGCGCTGATAAACAATCAGCGCGAACCCCCCCTGTCAGGAGAGCCGCTGATCGGCTCTCCTGTACTCGCGTCTGTCAGACGCGAGTGAGGAAGAGCCGTCGGCGGCTCTTCCTGTTTACATCGTGATCAGCCGTGATTGGACACGGCTGATCACGTGGTAACGAGGCTCCGCCGGAGACTCGTTACCGAGATCGGAGGTGCAGGGTGTCAGACTGACACCCCGCATCACCGATCGCCGCGCTGCGCGCCCGCACGGGCGTGTGCGGCATGAAATCGTGCAGGCCGTTTGAGAACGGCCTGTCACGATTTCATAACCACTTCCCGGCCGTAAATCGGCTATTGGCCGGGCGGGAAGTGGTTAAACAAGAGCACCCAAGTTGGCTGATCAGATATCCCCCCCCAGCACTGCTACTCACCCAACCCCCCACCAAAGAGTAAGAGAAGGAATAAAAATAGAGATATATGGAAGGGAGAGGAAAAGAGGGGGAGGAACAAAGAAAAAAGGGAGAGAAAGAAGAAAGACGGCTAGAGAGGGATAGGGAAAGAAAATAAATTGGAATAGAGAGATAAAACGAAAAGAAAGGAGAAAAAAAAGAGAGAGTGGTACATCCTAAAATGTACCATAAGGGGTTTTAAAACTTTGTGCGAGTGGAATGGACTCAGGGAGCGCTAAATGTCCGTGGGTTACTTGTCTTGGGTGCTGACAACCCAAATAATTTTACTGTTAGGGGTCCCCACAACTTGAGAAATTTTATCAAGGGGTCCCGAAACTAGAGAGGTTGAGAACCAAAGCCTTAGGCGGCGTACACACGATCGGACATATCCGATGAAAACGGTCCGCGGACCATTTCCATCGGATATGTCCGATCGGGAGTTTGATCCGATGGCGTGTACACACCATCGGATCAAATTCCCCGCCGCCGGACGGCGTGGTGACGTGGCGGTGACGCGGCGGTGACGTTGACGCCGCCGCGTCACCGCCACGTCACCGCACCAGGAAGTAAAACACTTCCGCGCATGCGCCGAATCCATTCGGCAGCGGCGCGGCGGCGGTGGGGGCCGACATGTCTGCTGGTAAGTGTACTAACCAGCAGACATGTCGGGCGGACAGATTCCCACCGGATAGATTTCAAAGCTTGCTTTGAAATCTGTCGGGTGGAGAAATCTGTCCGCTCGCCCATACACACGAGCGGAGATGTCTGCTGAAACGGTCCATCGGACCGTTTTCAGCGGACATATCCCCTCGTGTGTACGCCGCCTTAAAGACACACTGTCAGAGACTATAGCCACTCATACATGGATTGGAATTTGACCAGTTTAGCAGAGACTGGATAAGATTTGATCCATGTATGGGCTGATTATTCCCAATTCTTGGATTGACTTGGTTACAACCAGGCTATCAGAATTGTTTCACATACTTTAGCTGCTGGCAGTAATTACTGTGTTCTGCCGGCTGGGAATGCTCCCCACGTCACCCTCCCCACTACCAATACACAATAGCATTGCAGGAGAGATTACCCCATCAACACAGTCACCAGTGGTGGAAGGTGAGAATACCAAATCATCTATGGGCTGTCTAAGTGGGGCCACCTTTTCTAAACTCTCCTTTGAGAATGCTAGCTCCCTGGCTGCAATTTTGACTTCAGTGCTGTCTGAGTTGCTGACCCGGACAGAGTTAAGGGATGTGTAGTTCAGACACGTTACTGCGACTCATTGCTTGTTCTGGGACTGTGACAGAAATATACTGAAGTCAGACACAGCCAGGCATGTAGAATTTTAGGAGGCCTGCAATTGCAGCCTCCATACCTTTCTCAAGACAGAGTCACTTTAACAGTTGTTGAGCAGTCCGGCATTTTTGTGGCCCAGCTATGAGTTATCTAATCTCTTCATTCAATATAAAAGCTAAAATATGGCAGTGCAAGCATGTACAATTATAAAACAAAAATTGCTCTGAAATAATTCCAAGGGCGATGTCAGACTGGCAATTTTGCCACTGGTGATGTATCAGCCAGGTGAGGAAACAACTTAAACGAATGGAGTCTGTATGCAACTGTCCCCGAAACACTGCAGAATCTCGCTCTCTAACAAGCGAGCGCCAAAGCTGCAACATCTCAGTCAGGCTAGAGAGAGCAGCTCTATCTGAAAAGATAATTGGTCTGTTAGTAGTCCTGTCACTGGTGAGGATTACTGATCTGACATCACTCTAAATGTGAGCTTACGGAAAACATACTATATGATCTTTTAAAAGAAGTATGCATATAAATACTATATATAATAGTTAATTTAATAAGATGATTGGATTTCCCTACCATATCTGCAACCATAAAACGTCCACAAAATAAAAAAAAATAATAATTACACATCACAACTATTTTTAACCATTGCAGACATAGACATATGAAAAATATTTTTAAGAAAGAAAAATAAAATTTTGTTAGGAACAATGTCTGTTTGCTACATGAACCTTCTCAAAGCAGACTGTAAGGCCTTCTGACCACTAATTACATTCCATTCCTAAAAGGTCCGCCTGCCTGGGTGTCCAAATAATTGCAATTAAGGCAGGAATCTAGTAATTAGAAAACTGAGCACCCTGCCAAGAACAATATCCTTCTAACTGAAGGGCTTACTGTGAAGGACTAATTCACTTTGAAAGGGTAGAAAACTCTTGCTAAGTTAATGTGTTTTCACATGAGAGAAAAAAAAAAAGTCCAGTGCAGGAGTCTCATCAAAAGCCTTGCCATATATATTTCTTACTAAGGACAAAGCACATGCTAATCTCACATTGAATCTGATGAGTTTACTAAAGTCATGAAAATTCTCGTACGACAGAATAAAAATTTAGAAGTGATGTCATGTGTCGAACGACAGCTGTACTGAAAGTGAATGAAACTCGTATGATCTGGCATTGTATGGAAAAAAGTCTGTGCATGTCCGATAGAATAATATCAGATGAACTGTCCTGTTCAGCTCTCAAAAGCTCTTTACCAACGATTAGGCATGTGCATTTCGTTTCGTTCCGAATCGAAATTCGGACGAATTTTCCATTATTCGGACGGATGCATACGAATTCCCAAATTGCTATATTAGCGAAATATTTAGACCATTTTCGGAATTCGTTAGTTTTCGACCGAATTTCGAAAAAAAAATGGTCGAAATCGAAATTTTTTTTTTTTGAATTCCGAATCGAATTCGAAAAAAAAAAAAAATATATATATTTTCGGATTTAATTCGAAAAAAATTCTATTCGAAAAGAGACTATTTGTTTTCTAATCTGGTTGAAATATTTTCGATTTCGACCGTTTTTTTTTCGAAATTCGGTCGAAAACGAACGAATTCAAAAAATGGTCGAAATATTTTCGATTTCGACCGGATTTTTCGAAATTCGGTCGAAAACGAACGAATTCCGAAAACGAATTCAACACATGTAACGAACCTAACTTAACGAAATGTATTAAATGACGAATTGAAATGAAACGAAACAAATTTTTCACTTTTGCACATGCCTACCAACGATCCAGCATTTTCCATACAATTTTTGGATTGTGTGTACGGGGCATTACTTTTCAGTAGGTAATGAATATTTGTTTATAACAAAAAAAAAAAAGGATGTGCATCAAGATTTCCAGCTCAACTTGCTACATAGTTATTTTTCATGAGCAATGAGAATAACATATTTAAACAATTCTATGCAAAGCTGCGCTCAAAAGTCTATCCCGATAGGTATACTGATCGGCAAGATGTTCCACTTTTAGATCAGAATTTTGACAAGTCAGGAATGCTCACATCACACCTAATAACTGCATTGAGGACCAACATATCTTGATCTGTCTTACAGACTATAAACAACTAATCAATCCTGTTCTTCTGTCTGTAACTCCACACAGTAATGCAAGGCTTTCTCCCTTGTCTGGAGAAAGCCTCTTGAGGGGGGAGGGGACAAGCAGAAGAGTCAGGACGCTATCTACTTTGCAGATAGAGAAAGGAGCTGTGTGTTAGTGGGCGTCCTGACTCCCCTGCTCGCCCCCTCCCCCCTCAAGAGGCTTTCTCCAGACAAGGGAAAAAGCCTTGCATTACTGTGTGGAGTTACAGACAGAAGAACAGGAAGTGAGGATTTCTTCGAAGAAATAAGGACATTTAAAAGCAAAATCGAAGGATGAGGCAAGTAAAGCAGGACTGCACTAAGGTAAAGGAAGCTATTTAGGGATTTTTTTTTTTACCTTTACAACTCCTTTAAACTGAAGATGAGAAAACGGACTACTACTTCTCTACTACCTGTGTGCAACTGTAACTTGAATAGATTGTGGCATCAAGGGGTTACATTCCAAAACCAGGTTGTCTTCTTGGGGTCCTATTCAGTGTAGGTTGCTTGCTATAGTTACTCTCGTGAATATTTACAGCACTCACTTATAGGGCCTGTAGAAACTCAAATCTGATCGTCAGCTTTAGGGAGAGCAGAAGTGATTGGTAGGTACTATTATGGACCTTTTAGTGCAGCTGCTCTCCAGCCACTGACAGTCAACATAAGTGTCTAGATCAGTCATCTCAAAGCTGTTGTGAAACTAGTTACAAGCATGATTCCCATAGGCAGTGGCATGATGGGACTTAGTTTCGCAATATCTGGAGAGTCGCCAGTTTGAAACCCCTGGTCTAGATATATAACAGGCCACGTTTCAATCTACTGCTCAGCGTTCTGAATCCTGGGACTCTATGATAATGGTTACAATGTGTACAAGAAAAATGCTTCATACTTATAATTACCTCCTAAAAATGCCAAATGCTGTTTTTTATCACTATAGGTTTTTTGTTTCGCAAGTGTGTGCCATTTTAAAAATGTGTTGATAGAGATCTAAAGTGATAAAGGGGTCAGGCTGAAGAATCAACTAACATTTGTTATACTATAGAAAATACACTATGTTGTCTGTTCAGTTGTTTGGTCTAAGCACATCTTTAAATAGTTTTTCCCCAAACCGAGGAAAGAAAATACTACTCAGTAACTTTTCCCACGGTTACTAAATGACTCAGCAGGCATAAGGGCATTTTTCCAACTCTTTTTACACTTCCTCTCAGCATATGAGCCATAAAAGCAACCTTTCATTTCAGTTAACTTCCTTCCAGTATGTCTTTAAAATCAGTAAGGAAAAAATGAAAGTTGTATTACCGACGTTCACCAACATGTTCACCCACATTAGAATTCATTCTGGTGGTTTAAAAAAACAAACAACAAAAAAAAAACTATGTGCTGGAAGCAAACCATGATTATTTTGAAGCTTCTATATATAAATCAGTGTGGAGCTCTGGTGGTTGTGGTAAACTTCCCAGTAAACTTTTTCCACTGAAAATTAATCACTCTACTCAATCCTTCCTATTGCATCAGAACACAACTAACTAAACTGAAATGCCTAAGCAGTTCATTAAAATGGGAATCTGTGATGTTTTAATACATGTATAGCCACCAATATTGTAAAAATATACATTCCTTCCACCTGTGTGTGCATCAAAGTGCACTTTAAAGTTTCATGAGAGTAAATTGGAAGTTGTTTGAAAAAGGGCATTATCAAAAATCCTAAAGAAAGATGGAGTAACAACATTAAGAGCCCCTAAGAAAAGGGATTTCAAGCATAAAATCCTTCTCTATATTCACCCTCTGCTTCTGCTACCTGGAAAGTTGATAAAAAGTTATGCCTACTGCACAAGGAGAGTTGCAAATTCTCCATGTGATGGTCAGACAGACTCATTGTACTCTGGCAAATCAGTCAGAAAAGGAAATGATCGCACTCTGGGCCGCAGCAATTTTTCGTATTTGTTGACTAGTGACATGTGCGAAAATGTATAAAAGGTACCCCTACCACTATAAATAAAATTAAAGCAACCTGGACTGTGGTGATTTATTTATTTTTCTGGTTAGAAAGTCTATAACTTCCCTGAATTTATGTTGTCAACTTTAGATGAATCTAAACGGGGAATGTACTATCCCTAATGTCTAACTCAATTGATATATATATATATATATATATTTTTTTTTTTAACCACTTAAGGACCCCCCGCACGCACATATACGGCCACAGAATGGCACGTACAGGCACAAGGGCGTAAATTTACGTCCCCGCCTAAGTGCGGTTCGGGGGTCCCATTGGGACCCCCTCCTTGGCGTGCGGGGTCCCCCTGGCTCCGGGAGCGATCCGGGACGAGCGGGCGGATGTCGGCGTTTACCCGCCCCCCCGCGATCGCTCCCAGCCAATGCGCGCGCTCCCAGTCTCCTGTCACTTCCTCCTCCTGTGTAAACACAGGAAGGGGGAAGTGATGTAATCTCCCATCGCAGCGGTATTTCCAACCGCTGCGATGGGAGAAACACCTAACAGTAAGTGTGCACCAACATTACACTGACACACACTCACATAGGCATACTTAACCCCTTGCGATCTGCCCCCCCCACCCCCCCTGTCACAGTGTCACTGAATGCAGTGATCTAATCACTGCATTTAGTGTCAGTGTGACAGGCAGTGTAAAATCAGTGAGTGTTAGGTTCAGGATAGCCCCCCCACCCCCCCTAATAAAGTTTTAACCCCCTGATCACCGCCCTAGTTAACCCTTTCACTCCCTATTGCCAGCGTCACTAAGCGATCATTTTTCTGATCGCTGTATTAGTGTCGCTGTTCCCGCTAGGTAGCTATTTTTTTTTATCGCGATTTTTTTTTTTTTACTAAAGACATGTGGCTAAATAAATTTTGGCCTAAATGTTTGACTAAAATTTAGTTTATTTGATTTTTTTTTTAACAAAAAGTAAAAAATATTGTTTTTTTTTTTCAAAAATGTCGCTCTATTTTTGTATATAGCGCAAAAAATAAAAATCGCAGAGGTGATCAAATACCACCAAAAGAAAGCTCTATTTGTGGGAAGAAAAGGACGCAAATTTTGTTTGGGAGCCACGTCGCACGACCGCGCAATTGTCAGTTAAAGCGACGCAGTACCGAATCGCAAAAACACCTTGGGTCATTTACCAGCGTATTGGTCCGGGTCTTAAGTGGTTAATTATAGTTCTGTATTGAGTCAGTAATGTTTCTTATTTTGATTGATTCTTGTGTATACATAGCTCATCTTTTATTCTTATGTTACAAATCTGGCATTAGATAAAACAAGCGCAATGTGATAAGGTCATTCAATTGTTTTATGTACTCTCCAACCACTAGCTGACCAGCCGCCATCATTCTACTGCAGCATTTTGGCTCTCTCCTACAAATCGCTGTAGCTGTACGTCGGCCCTTTAAACAGGTAGAGCAGCCATGGCCACCCACGATTGAGGGTACGAGAGACAGAACAGGCATTTGTGTGTGTAAACACACAAATCCTGGTTATGTCAGGGAGAGGAGACACACATCGTCTGTTCCTACCATCTAGGAACAACGATCTGGCTTCTCCTCTAGTAGGTTTCATCCCCCACAGTAACAAACACGCTGAGGAAACACACTTAACCCCTTGATCGCCCCCTATGTTAACACCTTCACCTACCAGTGATATTTACACAGTAACCAGTGCACTTTTATAGTACTCATCGCTGTATAAATGTCAATGGTCCCAAAAATGTGTGAAAAGTGTTCTGTCCGCCACAACGTCACAGTCCCGATAAAAATCGCTGATCGCGGGCATTACTAGTAAAAAAAATAAAAAATTATAAAAATGCCATAAATCTATCCCCTACTTTGTAGACGCTATAACGCTTGTGCAAACCAGTCAATATAAGCTTATTGTGATTTTTTTTTACCAGAAAAGATGTAGAAGAATATGTACCAAGGAAGAAATTTGTTTTTGTTTTGTTTTTTAGTTTGGCATATTTATTATAACAAAAACGAAAAAAAAAATTCAAAATTTTCGCTCTTTTTTTGCTTATAGCGCAAAAATAAAAACCGCAACAAATCAAATGATCAAATACCAGCAAAATAAAGCTCTATTTGTGGGAAAAAAGGACGTCAATTCTTCTGGGGCTGAAGTGGTTAAAATGCCACATAGTATGTCTGTACAATATAAAATAAAAATATCACCATCTCTGACGCAATTAGTTCATAGATAAATGTCAATAGGTACTTTATCAATGCGAAAGTCAGGGAAACATCAACCTTCTCCAGGTCTAATATTTTTAGATCTGTAAAAGGTTCATGGGGCTTAAGCCCCGTACACAAGGGCCAATTGTCGTTCAATAAAAACCGCCCGACATTAGGCCTGTGTGCAACACAGCAGGATTTACAGAAGCTGGCTGTTTGGCAAGCTTCTTTCGGCTGAGTATGCTGGAAAACCAGCAGCTGACTGGCTCCCAATCCGCTAATGGCCGAGAGCACCGACCGGAGTGTTCTGGCGGGGGGCTACTCCCTGTCAGAACACAAGAACAGCAGGGGAGACCTCTATACTAATGTCGGATCATTAGTGCAGCGGCTTAGACTGGAGCTGTCAGTTTTTTGTTCAACCCGCTGGGTTGAAAGGAAAAAAAGTCTAGTGGTATCTACTAGGCTTTAATATGTTGCTAGCAAATGACAGTCACTTTTCACACCATCACAGCCAGTCTACACTTAATCCTAATTTCTAAACTGAAAGGCAAGAGTATTTACCTTTCTAGTAATACCTACAAAAAATGAACATTAACAGCTCAATAATAGAAAACTAATCAGTTTATATATAACAAAAAAAACAAAAAAACATTTGTGCTGCAGGGCATTAAAATATAAAATAAGCACAGCCAAATAAATAAATTAAGGAACAGTTACAAAACGTAAAGCATCACCTCCCACCTTGGAAACACATCAAGTGCACAGTAAGAAAAGTCTACAGCAAGAAACTACATCTCCAACTCAGCAGTCAAGCCTCAGGAGTTAATAACACAAGAAATAAAACTGCTGTTATGATTGAAAGATGTATTAAAGATGCTTATCACTTATTTTTAGTTTCGTCGGTCAGAAACATTTCTCTGTTGTTGGCAGCAATGTAAAGTTTATGGAGGTTGGAAATAGAGAGTACTAAACCAATAAAGGCATTTTCTCTGCAAGTGCTTCCAATACAGAAATATATCAAACACATTAAAAATAACTTCTTGAAATAATTTGTTGGAAAAAATCATCACCGTGACAAAGCGTGGTGTATGATACCACAATAAAAACAAAAACCAAGCTGAAACAAATACAGCACATTAACAGAGCGACGCATTATTTTGTTTTGTAGTTAATACCATTCATAACCATGGCTTAACTTAGGTCAATCACATTATTGGTCCATATCATGTATAAATATAGTTTGTTTTTGATGGCTTTAAAATGTGTTATGCCTCATACACACGATCGGATTTTTCGCGGGCAAAGCGTAGGACTGTTGTCCGAAGGGCGTTGGCCGTGAACTTGTCTTGTATACAAACGGCAGACAATTGTTGGCCAACAAATACGTTGTTTTTCAGTTCTTTAGCGCCACCCTTTGGGCACCTTCTGCTAATGTTTTGTTTGGTGAGCATCCGAGCTTCCGGAAAATTTTAAAGCATGCTATCCAACATTTGTCCACGGAAAATCTGACAATTGTCCGATACAGCGAACAAACGGTCGGATTTTCCACCAACATCCTGTCAACACGCAATTCCCATCGGAAAATCTGATCATGTGTATGAGGCTTAAAGGGGTTGTAAAGAGAAAAATATTTTCCTCTTAAATTAAAGTCAAACAGTAGCTGATAAAGAAAAAATTATGTTTTGCATTATAACTAGTTTGATACCTGTTGAAATGGAGCTGTTTTATTCACCTCTGTCACTCCTGAATCGTTATTCTCACTGACTTCCTGGTTTGCAATGCGTGTTAATTCTTACTACATCACGGCCTAATGGGAACTACATTTCACGTTAGGCTTAGCCTCCATGCCTGTGAGGGATAAGAGAGCATCTTAACGCAGGGCTGTAGTCATAGGGAGGGGGTGAGAACATTCTACTTTCCACCATGCCAAACAGCTCAGGTGCTGGTGGAAAGCAAGAAGAGGAGAGACAGGAAATGGCATTTTCAAACCTGGATTACTGTATTTTGGAGGTCAAAAGGAAAAACGAGGTAAGTGATATTTAAATGCTCTAGCTTACAGCAATCAATTGATCTAATAAAAAATGAACCTTTAGTGTTCCTTTAAGGCTACATTCACAAATTTAGGCCTGTACGAATTGTAGCAGCAGTATTTGTAAGATGCTTTTGTGAATGAACTGCCCATTTCAGTATCCCCCTACACAATTACAATAGTAATCAAATCAAGGCTTTGACTATGGCAAAGTTTCTCGTCTCCATTTCTCAAGTACCCCCACAACAGGTCATGTTTTTATGCTTTCCATTATTTTGCACAGGCAATTTCATCAGTTTCACTGCCTTAGTAATTACCACAGCTGTCTCATCTGAGGAAAATCCTAAAAACATGACCTGTTGGGGGTACTTGAGGACCGGAGATGACATTGGACTATGGCACTCCATAACCTTTTATTTCTTCTGTTTGAGTTACTACATGCTAGATTTGTTACTGTACTGAGGATCATTATTGTGTTGAAAAACCCATTTACAGTTCAACTTCAAGTTTTGGACAGAGCAGAGCAGCCTGGCTTAAAAATGGCTGCTTCTACAGGAGTTTTGTATGCTGCTTGTAGAAGCTACTCAATGTCATTGTACGAGTCCATGCACATTAGGGTGATTACAGGCATATTTTGATTTTAACGTTTAGAGGCAGGAAAAAAAAAAAAAACTTCTGGTTTGCGTTTCTGATTGGAGCTTACTGCCAGAAAAAAAATGAAAACTCTTCTAAACTTCGTACAAAAATTGCTCTGAGTGTTTTTTTTTTTACTGCCAAGAGAACAGACTTTAAGTCCAGTGTGCATGGAGCCTTAAAGCTGTGAAAATGTGGAAGTTCTGGCTAGCTCAGTAGATTTCTTTAAAAAAGGCCTGGGTTCTTTCCTAAATGTACATAATATAACTGGGTACTGACATTTATTAGGTAAAGTTGATTTTTTTCCCCTGCTGTTGCGCAATAATGCTTTGCTGTTTTTTTTCCGCCTTCCTCTGGATAAAATCTGGGTATATGATTGTGTATATGGGATTTATGATTTTTTTTTTTTTATTATTCGTTGACCTAGATGGACTTGTGTCTTTTTTCAACCTACGTACATGTAATAATAAAAAATGACTGCAAGCTGCTTATGCCCTGAAGCCACCAACTAATCCCCCACTACTGTCTTTGATTTGTGGCAAACATGTCTACTGTTACAATATAACTTCTTCTTTGACTGAGCAATCTCGTGCACATTGTTTCAGAAGGCTTGGTCTTTGCTTACATGTTTAATGGCAAACTGTTTTGCTGGAATGATTTTTGTTAGACCGCAAAAGCTTTTAACGCACCTCTCTTGCATGTTGAAGATGCATGCACTATCATTTCAAATGTTGCAGGCGTTACATGAACAACCCCCAATGAAATTTTGGGTTTCTTAGAGATTTTTTTTAGTATTAATCAATCAACTTAGTGTTGAACTTAATGGTCCAGCCAGTCTTGTACAAATTAGCAGTTGTTTGAAATTTATGCCACTTAGAAGGTCGGCCGGCTTCTGTCGAAGCGTCATGACCAAAAAAGGTCTCCTGGCCAGCTCCCGATCAGCACTCTCAGCCAATGGCTGGAGTGTTCTGGTGGGTCGTGCCCCTGTTAGAACATGATATCTCAGCAGGGGAGATCACTGTACTAATCCTGAATTGTTAGTAAAGTGGCTCAGACCATAGCTGTCAATTTTTATTTCATTCAACCTGATGGGTTGAACAAAAAAAAATGTAGCGTGTACGAGGCTTTAGATCGTTGTTTTCAACTTGGCATGACGACACGATCTTAGATATCTGAGGTGTAAATAAGACAGATTATACCTGCCTATCTAAGAAGGTTCTAATCATTGGTACCTAATCTGGAACATCGAATTCTAATCACATAGATTTAAAGTAATGGTAAATGTTAGCGTGTACTTTTTCCCCCCATAATGCAAATATGTAAATTCAATAATTTCATAAAAATGAACATACCAATTTGATGTGTCATTTTCTCAAGTATACCTGTAGGCACTATTTGAATTAATATCTAATATTTGTCTTTTTAGATGTGTTAGAAAAGTCAACTTCCATAGGGTGTATTACTTTGTTACATGAATATATTGATACATCAGGCCCATGGGGTCTAAAACAACGTTAGGTGGGCATTGGATTTGCTGGCCTTCTGTGCTTTACAAGAAAATCATACAGGTAATGTGCAATTAGATGGCCAAACATTACCATACACAAGGCTGCATTTTTTACTCTGCATTGTCCAACCTCTGTATAGATCAGCATGTCTGTGTTTAGACTGTGGTCATTCATGTGCAAATGTGTGTGCTGCAAATGCAACCCTGTGTTTTTTTTATATACATTTGTGTGTATTAACTGGTCTACTGGCATTGTGTGTTAGACCAGAGAAGAAAAGTTGAGTTGATGTTACAGCTGGCTTTCACACTTAAATAAAAATTTGTTCCAGCGAATGCTCAAAGTTTTACAGTCTTTCCACAAGGAATTCTGATAACGATGCACTGTTGGTGGTAAAAAAGCACAGGGTAGGCAATCTTTTTTGACCCTTGAAAAATCTTTCTAGTTCTATTCTTAGTATTAATTATAATATAGAGTATGACAACCACCCTGCAAACAACGCTCAGTCTGGTTCTATATTCTAGAACATAAAAGAGGCCTCAAATATAAACATTTACCCAAGAGTTTAAGATTCTACGGCTGTATAATGGGATTGCTTTTCTTAGACTTTTAAGCAGTAAGGCTGCACCTGCTGAAAATTGGACTTTTAATGCAGGTCACCTTTGAGTAAAAGTAAGGAATTTGAGCAGACAGTAATGGCAACACAGCAGGTCTGTGATAACATCAGGAAAAAAAAAGTGTGCCTTTATGCTGGGAAGCCGCTAGCTTGGTAAGAATTAATAATGCAGGACCATAATTGAGCAAATGTGTTGATCCTGTTGCCTGAGTCTAATTCACTGTTACAGAAGTGCAGGAATAAGTGTCTGGAGCACAGTGTGGTTTAATGTGATGTACAGCAACATTATGTTGGAGATGACTGAAGAGGATAAAGTGGTATCGGATTGAAATATTCTTATCTGAACACCTCTTGTAGGTGTCAACAGGAGGGTAATTTGATGCTGCTCTAAGTCCGGAACGGCAAATATCATGCACTTCTGGTAAAACAGGGCATAAGAAAATAAGACACATCAGGGCACAAGTATTTTTTCATGTGCAAGTCCTACTCTAGAATAAAATAATTATTTAATATCATAATTGTTATATCTTGTTAGGAACAAACATCCCTGAAATTATGTTATATACAATCTACAGTTATTGATAAAAAGTATATTTAGGCAAGTTATATTTTGCAGCCAAGTGTCATCTGGGAAAAAGATGAAAGCAGGTGCTGCCATTGATACAAGATGATGAATACTCAAGCAGGCAGAGATTCAACTGTCCATACTCTATTTTTTATGAACGTTGATATATTTTTTTTCAAACTCTATTTCTTTAAAAGAACAAAAGCATCCATCAGAGCAACCTATAACAGAATGGGTACAATATCTCACATAATACAGAGGCGATTCAAATTAGCATGGTATAAAAAAGCGAGATACAGAAATGCAAGATATTCTGACATCACTAAAACCCACATTAATTTCTCACTTCCAAAAACAAGGAGGTGACTGCAGAGTTAGCTCATGCGGACCCTTCAGTTGTTTTTGGAGGAGAAGGAACAAGAACCGAGAAACAAATGGACACCGATGGGCGCAAAATAAAAATAGGGTGGGTTGGGGGTAAAGGAGCCACGGTGATGGGTTGCAAGCGTGCATAGGAAAAAAGTTCAGGAGGACCCAAATACCCAGAACAGCTCTCCAGGAGGGACTTTCCTTCACCTGAATATACAAACATTTCCCAACATGACCATGTTTTGGTATATTGTTCTCTCCTGTTATTGGACGGTAAGCACTAGGTCTTCCATGACATTGATACTTCTGACCTTATTAAGCCATATAGCAATGAAATGAGGATAAGGGTCTTTCCAACACAGGGTAATACAAGCTTTGGTGGCATTCATCAAGTGAGGAAGTACCAATTTCTTGTATGTTGATATTTTTGTTACTGGGGCTTTTTCCTTCATGGTTCAGGTCTTGTCTTGCTCTTAATTAAAAGCACAAGATCATAAGGTAGTATGTAAGGTGTAACTGTGCTTTTAGTGCAGTTCAGTTACATTTAGTGGGACGGACACTTATTAAAATTGTTGTAAAACTCAGACATATAATCCGAACAAAGCATATACTTCTTATATAATGTACTTATTGCTATTCAAAGCAGGAAGCATGATTTTCTCTGCTGACTAATTTCTCTGGATGAGTCTCTTCTGAAAGCTTTTCCCATCTATAAGGGATAATTAGTGATGGGGGAGGAGAGCTCCAGCACACAGGCTGTGATTGGCATCCAGAGCCGTTTATGAACTGTGAGGAGGGAGGGGTGTCTATTTCTTCCAATTAGGACTTGGAGCTCTTTGTACTAAGCTCTGCAGTGTGAGACCCCCCCCCCCCCCTATTTTCAGATGCTGTACAAAATGTGCGTTTTGGAAGAGAGTGCTGCAAATAGACAGATACAACTTATGTAGGAGAATTTGCTTTATCTCTATGTATCATCTTCACTGGGTGCAGCAACTTTAAATATTCCAGTACATCAGTAAATATATAGCGTTTCAGAAATAAGTTTTGCTACACTGAGGGAAAAGCTATTTGAGATACTTTGTTACACATAGAAGTTTCATGACCAATGAGATCATCTCTCTGCTTTCTCCTCCTATCAATACATTTGCATGCAGCACACCTGAATGACTCCCAGGTTTGTGCTTCCCTCTCCCAGTGTTGGTGTATAGCTGAGTGCAGTGACAGTTGGTGCTCTATTTTTTGAGGGTAGCGGCTAACAAACCAAACAAACCCCCATCCATTCAGTCAACTCCCACCTCCCGTGTCGCATGGAGAACAAACATCCGCTCCGTCGCTTGCCATTCCGTCCGCCCATCAGCCCCACACTTACCCTATCCAGGTCACAGGCAACTTTGGAGACTTCCCTCTGTCTCTCCTTCTTGGCCCCCCCTGCTCCAAGCCAATACATACGCTTCTTCTCTCGGCCAATTGGGTCTTAAGACACGCTTCCTGATTGAACGGGAGGAGAATTCGGTAGACAATAGCAATTATTAAATAGCTATTGTCAACACAACTGGGTGGGCTCAGGGAGCAGTGCTCTGCACACCAAGCACACACTTGAATTGAAGGACTCTATACGTCTCATAACTCCTACTAGTTCCACTCCTAAAAAGAAGGTAACAACTTCCATATCCTTTATCATATACTTAATTACCCAGTTTGTAACATACCTTATTCTTTTACTAATGTATCTAGAATGATATTTCTTTATTTGCTAGGTAATGTGGATGTTAATTTCATCCTTACCATTAATACGAATATCTATTTGTTGTGATTATTTCTTCTAGATAATAGTAATTAGAGGTAATCTACAATACTGCTAGGGAACATTAATATATTATTATTTAAAACACCACCTAGTGGCAAATTAGGATATAGTCGTTTGATATCTCCTTTGGAGATATATATGTCATGGTGTAGTATGGCCACCATGTAATCAAATAACTCTATGAACAGCATTCCTTCTGTAAATTTGTTAATAGGTTAGTCTTGATATATAATTAATAATCAAAATACAATCAACTAAAATTAAATCAAATGCTTATGTAGCTCTAGATATAAATAATAAAAATTAAAAATACTTTACTATTAATTTAGGATAATTTTGCTATACATCCATCTTTGATAATTTTCAGAATTCAAGTCCGGGAATGGTATTAAACCTCAACACCCTATCACCCACATTGCATGACCAGGTGGATCTGGCTTCCACAGGTTCCCTTTTTCCGCTCTTGATCCGGTCCTATGCTGCCGGGATGGGAGGGGCGATTTGACTTTATGTCTAGTCACACTAACTCATAAACAGGATTGGTAAGCACACGTCCTTATATATATTGCATGATGTTTATATATTATTTATTATTCATTTTTTGGTGAAATGTTAATACTTTGTATGAATAATTTTATACAAATTTATTATATTTGCTGTTTTGTATTAATGGCATTTATTGTTATATACAGACGACTATCTCTCAGAAGAGACCGAGGTGCAAAGCCCTGAAGAAGCATATAAATGCGAAACTAGTTGGCAATAGTGTACGAAACTCCGTCTGTGCCTTTCTGTAAATACTGTGGTCGTCTTTCAATCACTTTGTTCTATATGTATATAAAAAAAATTTGTTTTTATGTAAAATTTTCTAATTTTGATATTCAAATGTTTGGTGTGCCTACCTTATTACTAAGACTGATATCTCACACTAAGATCCTCAAAGCTAGGAGGAGGTTTTTTCCTCAACCCTTCTTGTTCAATTCCTTTTATATATTCCCCATTTCAGGATTGTGAGTATCTATCAATCGCTATTGGGAAACATTCTTCCACCTACCCTCTTCTTTTTACACCAAGCACACCCTTTTTTTAAGCCAATTAAAAGCCTCCGGCTCTAATCACGTGCTTAAAAAAACCCTATTGGAATCCATGCGTCCGGTGCCCTGTATGTAGATTAGGGGCCATATGCATGGATTAGGGGGGCAGCGCCCCTGCACCCCTAATGGAGCTGCCACTGGCAGGCTGCAAAAGGCTAAAAAGTCAAATTCAGGTACTAAGAGTTGATGTAAAAAATAATACATTTGGGTTCTTCCTTGTTTTCACCTTAAACCGATACCATTACAGAAATAAGTGTTGTCAAATATATACAATTAACATTTGTTGCCTCATTTCCTACTGTGTTCCCATATTCTAATGCTGCTCCTCATATAAATTCCAGTCTCAATTTCAACAATTTATATAATTGGTGGCTGATTTCTTATTTGTTAGCATTGCTACACTACCCAATGCTCACGTTGAAGCCAAGGCAACATACAAACAATTTAAAAAATGGCCCTTCAATTCCTGGTCTCTCAAGATTTCACAAAATCTCACTACATACAGGCATACCCCGCTTTAAGTACACTCACTTTACATACACTCGCGAGTAAGGACATACCCGCGAGTGTAACGTAAAGTGCCTTACAAGTACTGTACAGACATTTTACAGCCAGAGTAGAAGGAGCTGAAGCTCCGAGAGCATACCCCGCCCTGTTCCAGTGTGCCCCTGACACGCCCACTACAGCTCCTGGGACCTCAACTACAGCTTCTGTCACCCCCACTACAGCCCCTGACCCCCCACTACACCCTAGAAGTGAAAAAAGGTATTGTTTCACTTTAAGTACATTTTCGTTTTACATACATGCTCTGGTCCCATTGTGTACTTAAAAGTGGGGTATGCCTGTACAAGATCTCCCTGTAGAGCACTGGTGACGTAGCCTTCACAGGGTCCAGCTGTAAGGACCTAGCTATGTCATCAGTACCTTGGAATGCCGAGCACTAGCAAGTAGCAGAATACATTTTCTATTTAAAAATGCCTTGTTTTTGAAGGAGAAAGTTTCGCTTTCATAGATTTGTGGTCAGTTACCACACGATCAACAACAAGCTGTCTTTCGCACATTATTGTGTGTTGCTTTGAAGTTGCCAAATTATTTAGCATAGCTTGCCAATGACCTCAACAAGCAAAAAAATAAAGGACAGAACGCTTGTTTGTAACACAGTGAGCCACAATGTGTTGCACGGTGGTTGTGTTGCCACACTACTTGAGTTGCCACCGAAAATACTGTAAAGCGGTAATGCTCAAAAAAATAAAACAAAGTATTACCGCCACGCATTGGTCTGAAGTAGGCCTAATGATTTATAACTGAATATAAAGCTGCATGGATTTGTGTCTTTTTTATCCACCCGAGGTTTAGGTTTCAATCTTTTTCATCCTTATGCTTTACTGCTGAACACAAAGTAAAGAACATGTTTAGAAAAACCCTGAAAACAAAATCCTCTGCACATTTCTTACGTACAGACAATATGAAAGCTAGGTCGACTAATTCCTAGCACTGTTATACTAAAATTTTAAAAAATAAACAAAGCCGGTTTGTGGGTCTAGTGTCCTTTTACTGGAAAGACCAATTTAGAAGCATATTTTCTATTTTCATTTTTTAACAAACTCACAGGCAAGAAAGCTCATTCCTAATTCATTCTTTCGTTCAGCTTAACCTCTCTTCTCAGCAATTAAAGCACTCTGCACATCCCTCATCTATCACACATCCAGCTAAATAATGCATTGCATTCTCCGTTCATCTTTTATCATCCCAAATGACAGGTATTAGCATATCTCCCCAGTCAATTAGAGTGCAGCAGAATAATCAAAGCATAATTGAGAGAAAGCCACTCTAATCACCAACCAGGCAAACTTGTAGGGTAAAATCAGAGTGACTGTTGCACTTGCCTGTGACTTGTTACTTATATACACACAAACTATATATATTTACACACACATACACTATATAAGCACAAAGATACAAAACAATATATAAAAAGGTAGATATAATGAAGACATACATACATGCATGCATAAAGTATATTGCTGTATGTAGATTGGAATTTTTAATTCTATACAAACCTACATGGTTAGTGTCTGGCCCGAAACAAATTCCATAGTAGTAAAACTGATTTATGAATGCATATTTCTTAAAATGAAAGGAGGTTGAAATTATTAATGCAGGATTTACACATTTGTGTTACTTTAATGTGAACAGGAACTCGGATTAAAGAAGTAAAGCCAAAGCTAGTTGGCCCGTGGATCACCGAAGTGCAGTTTGTTCTTCACTCCTGTGACCCCTTTTTCAGCAGACAGTGGGCCGGTCCAGGTTTGGGAAAGATTGACAATGAAGTCGAGATCCGTCCACATGCCTGGGCCCGCATCCGGCTCAGCCTCTGAGCGAGCCACCGAGAGTCTGAGCCAGCCGCCCCTGCCCCCTCCAACGCCCAGGGCTTTAATGAGTGTGGGGGGGGAGGAGGGGCAGAGCAGAGAGCCGGCGACTAATGGTCACCAGCTCTCTGGTCATGGAGATATGAGAACTGAGCGATTGGCAGTATTTGATCTCTTGGTTATTTGTGTTGCAATGTACAGCAATGCACAATAGCGCGTTACATTACATAAAAGTGGTCATGTGCAAATTTGTCCATGCTGAGATCTGTGGGAAGCCCATTAAAAAAAAGGCTAATTTTTTTTTCCATAATATGAATAAACATAACTGCATTGTAACCATGATCAGAGGATTGCAGGTGCAATGGCACAGGCTCCTGCTGACTATTCCTCCAGCTGCAGGTCTGTAATAAGGCTGAAGTATCAAATCAACTGTGGGGACATCACCGCACTATTCCATACCATCTCTTGAATTCCCCTCACACATACCGACCTGTGACTGGTAGCTTCTATTCTCTGTAGGCATAGACAGCCAACTAAAAGCCATTAATGGAGAGTGTTTTATTACTGGAAATTACCATTTAAATTGTTGTCAAGAGATGACATATGCCATCTTCATATCACCACATATTTTGTTTAAAACCCAATCTAGATATGTGGTTAATTATACCTCAGCAGTCAGGTCTTAAAATGTATATGTTATATTTTACACATGTATACACACACACACATATTTTTTTACTGGGTAACAGGGTAACATTTTGTTAGAAGTTGAGCCCTGTTTTGGATAACAGGAAAATCTCCCAAATATAGCCATCTGGGAGATTTGGGTATTACAGTTCACATTCCTTTTGCATTCTTCATAACAGGGAACATTTCACTACAAGGGCCACATTGTATATTTTACGAATATTGGTGGGCCAAATTATATCCCCATTAAAGATGCAATGGGACCCCCCATTAGAGTCCTATCAGGGTTATCCCTTACATCAAAATCAGTTTCAAAGCCGTAACTCCCCTTACATTAGAAGCAAAGACAATAGGCAGCCTATGTGCACACTTAGGATAAGTAACTGTCCCTAGCTGTTGGCTGGATGTAATCTTGTAGTGAGCCAGACGTGGCCCATAGGTCATAGCTTGGGGACCCCCATTATATAATATGAAAGAAATGGAGAATTCAAAAGGAACAGCAGGACCACCTGGCCACATTAAGTATACAGACTTGCCAATCATGTAACAGATATCTCACCAATACAGTCCCTGAGACATAAGAAACTGTCAGCTGGTTTATCCCTGTGTTATCCACTTAAAACTAAATTATCAATATTGGGTGGACTACCCTTTAATATTATAGACAGCATAATACAAATTTTACACAAATCTCATGAAGGTCATTGTGACATCAATATAAAGCTATTGTTAATATTACTTTTAGAATGCCTCCAATGTAAGTAAATTAAAAACATAAATAAATGAAAGACTTCTGTGGCATACAAGTATTTTTTATGTGTTTTGATTCCAGGAACTGATTTGTTTCCAAATTTGTTGCACTGTTCAGGGAACACTGTCATATCACATCCAGGTCTAAAGGGTATAGCCGCAGTAATCAAATCGTGGAAATATTTTATTTTATGGCCCTGCCGAACGTATAAACCTTATTCAGCCAAACTAAAGATCTAATTTATTCAGGGGATTCTGAGAACTGAGATATAAATCCTAGAAACTGTTTTGATTTATATTTTCTTGCAAAATCCCTGAGCTTGATAAAGTACAGTTGGCATAGGTCCTGCACGGTATAGTACATAACTGAGCAGATATCTCAGACAAGTAGTTCAGCTATATTGTTCTCTAGGATCGAAAAAGTTACACTGTCTCTGCTTACTTAGAGTATTAAAGATATTACTGCTCCCGGGTGAGGAATAGCAGGCAATTTACAAGAAAGTCCTTTTATAATTTATACAAGCTATAAAGCAGTGTACAAAACTTAGAAGCTTTAGCGATAGGATCAACTCTTTACCATGACTGTACCACCGAGTAAAAGTCTTGGCTCATAACTGTTATTTTTCAAACACTTTGAAAGACAAACATTTAGTCCACAACAATGATATAGAGAAGTTGAAATCAAAGAATTATTCAAAACTAAAAAAACTACATAAAAAATAAAGACATCAAAAGACAAGCTTCCTTTGCTAAAATGACCCATGATACTAGGTACCAAGAGAAATACCTAAAGAAGCCTGACTTAATGGGTCCTTAATAGATTCTTAGCTTTTTTTTAAATATAAATTGAGGATACATGCAAGTCATTCACAATAGTATCCTACTGTAGTGCACCTTTAAGCTTTGACAATACAGTATGCTTGACTTGTACATACAGGTATGGCAGGAGGGCTCTGTCTTGCAAAGTATTACACTATATCTATACTTATGCTTATTAAAGGCAAAACCCTTCTGGGGAAGTTTGCCGTTAAAGATCTCAATATCCACCTACCAAACAGGGTTATGTTTCTTCCCTTGCCTCACCCTCACGAGTCAAAAATGTAAATGAGTGGGGTGAGAGGGGGGGAAGTAAAAAGGTGACTTATCAATTATACACATCATACCAACACAATAAAATTGCCCCATACCATTTTCCAATGTAGCAATTCCTGTACATGCCCACAAGAAAAGATTCAATTACGGTAGTCTTTGGAAGACCATGCTTTCCTTTATAGACCATCCTGCTAATGTTGCCATTAATTCTGTCCTCTCCCTCCTGTACAAATAATATACTTTCAGGATTATTATTTTGGATTGATGATTTTTCAATATATGTCATTTTGGCCATTGAAAAAAATAAAATAAATAACACTCAAGGACTTAATTCGCATTTAGACGTATTTATGCGCATCAAGCATTTTTTTCTTTGCCAAAAAGCTGCAGCTTCTGGAAGCATTGGTTTTGGGTTTTCTGCCTTCAAAGGCCTCTACTGTCACTTTGTCAAACAGTTATTCTAGGAGGAAGGGAAGATGATCCCCCATCCCCCGGAGTACTGGGTATTTTCAAGGGCTCCAACAAAGGGACAAAGCAGTGGGCAAAGCATGGCAAAGTATTAATGGGTGTGGAGTGGATTTTCAAGAAAATCTTATACAAACATATACATTTATACACCTTGGTGTGGAAGCCTGTATTGGGCGAAAAAGAGAGGCAATCCAAGGCAGGGCTGCAGTGTGCCACGTCTGGGTGTAATAAAGTTGAATGTGATGACGTTATTGACGTCTCATTTCATGCATTTCTACTGAAATATAGGCAGCAATTTTCCATTTCCAAGGCAGCAAATTTAAAGGCCGACCATTGATTTACTTTTTTGGGGTTTTAACATTTGGTCATTGTATGCACAAAGTTTCTTAATTAAATTACATAAATAATGAACCCAAAACTGAAAGGTCATTTCAAGCAAGACAAACCCCTTAAATAAAACTGATTTTTAGAAAATTCCACTTTTAAATTCAAAATGGCTAATTTTCTTTAATAAAAAAATTATTTAAACTCTAATTCTACTATGCAATCAAATTTTATTTAGCAGTCCCACAAAGAAGTCACACTATGGGTAATTAAAAAAAAGGGGGCAAGGGCGCTTAGCTGTATTCTACAATGGACCTTCACACTTTCTGACTTCCACAGCAAACTCCTGAGAGATACCTAGCAGTCAATGTCAAAGAGCTCCCATCAGCACCAAAGCTCATTTATCAATATTCTGTCCATGTAAGAGATGGCAGACCAGGGCTTGAACGCAACCTTCATTAGAAATGCAGAACATAAACTGCTGACACAAAGAGATCGTCAACTCCACTCCACATGATAAATCCAAAAATAAAGAGATTGCAAAGAAATTGGGCAGCAATAGCAAGATTCGAAATAACAAGCTTAAATGAAAAGGACAAGGTAAAAAAAAAAAAAAAAAGCAAAGTTTAGTGTTTTAAGGAATAAAGTGCACTAAATGTAAATCAACCGCAACGGCCATGGAACAAAACAGCTTATAATAATGATAAAAAAAACAATCTTCATGATAATAGGAGGCAGAGGGTTACAGTTATGAAAACCCTTCACATGTCACTTCCTACCGTTTAAGAAAACACATAATAACCTTTCATTTCACACAGCGGCTTATTTGCTGGATTCATCAAGATAATTAAAATTTACTCTAAACTTCAAAGCATTTGTACAGCCTGTCATATTAGGTTAGCTCCAGTCTACGCAGTGAGTGAGTCTGCTGGCCTTTTTCAAGTGCAATCGACATTTTGCCTTCATAAATTAAGGTTAGGACAAAAACAAATTAATGGAAAAAAGGAAACACAGCTTTTGTAGGTAATCTATTAGTGACAAATCACGTAGTAGCACATGGAAAAGAATACATTTAGCAGAGAGATAATCGTTCCCGATATTTAATAATAAGGTACAGATAAAGTAGTTTAAGAATGTATTTTATAGGAGACTAGTCGTTCTTAGCACAGAAAATCTCAAAAACATCAGGAAAATAAGACAGCTGCTATACCACTAATTCAACCGTGTATACAGGATATTGGCTAAAGCTGGCTATAATGGCTTGAAATTTGTCTAAAAATCCATCTGTGGATGAAATTGTTGGCTGTAAAGTAAATGCATTTTTGGGTATTCAGCATGTTCCATGGCTGTCTAAATAAAATAGCCAGCAGAGGAAATTCCCTAATCTAAACCATATAGCATTGATGGAGGAATCCTTTAGATTTCTGTTGTTCACCCCACTGGTTGTAAAGAGTCCATGTCCATGGCTTAATCAGGGTAATGTGCCTGCATAGTAGAGTCTCTACAAGACTCTCTACCAACTTTCTTCAACCTTTTTATTGCAAAGGAACCCTGGAAAAAAATTCAGATCTTAGTACAACACCTGATGAAAAAAACATTTAAGTTTAAAAGACCATTTTAATGTCAATCATGCTGCTGTCTTTTACAAATGACGTTAGACCCAGAACCATGCAGGCACCATCATTAAGTCAGTCAGTCTACTGCAGCTTCAGGAACTCCTAATAACCTCTGGAGGAGCCACTGGGTTCCACAGAGGCCTGGTTGAGAATGGCTGCTCTATAGTAACAAAGTGTCTAGCTGAAAATGACTATTTCAGTAAAACAATCCAGAGAATAAACAATTTTTTGCACTTTTCTTTTTAAACCACACAGTGAAGTCTAGGGTACTTCTGGCAGCACAAGTGAACAATTGAAGGAATCTAAACAAAGACAAAGGTTCAAACTTAATGAAAATATGTCAAACATGGTTGTCAAACCCAATTTCAACGTGGGCCACATCAGCAGTATGGTTGCCCTCAAAGGGCTGGTTGTATCTGAGGTGAGATACATACAAAGTGCATGGTTCGTGATTGTGCTACATACACAGTGCAGAGTTCAGAGTTCAGGGGTGTGCTGTGTACAGAGTGCAGGGTGTGGAACCCCAACTCCTCCTCCCCCCAAAGCTTCCTTGCATTCCTTTATACTATCTGCCCCTGCTTTAGTACATCCCTGTGTAGATGGCCCTGCCTCACCTTGCAGGGAGGTTGTTTTTTTCCTCAGATTTTGAAAACCTGTCCCTGCTGTGCCCCACTTCTAGCACGTGAAGAGATCTGTAAGATCTGGGAGTCGCTGAGCGCAAAGCTGTCCCTTACAGACACAGAAGATTTCTGTATTTACAAGTGACAGTGGGGAGCGGGAGCAGAGGGCAAGAGCTGGAGGTGGTTGATGGCATTCCGCCACATCCCAGCTGCAAAACTGGATTTGCAAGGGGGACATGACAAGGTCTGGCAGGCAGAATTTGCCCCCCCCCCCAGGCTGTTTGACATATATGGTGTAGAGTATGCTGGTATCCATTAGAGAGGGGCTCCCCACAGTAGCTGGGTCTTCCAGAGCAACTGAGTGCTATTAGGCTTCTTCCTGTATGGTGATTCCAAGAGGCAGTGCCTTACATCTGACTGCAAATCACTTGACAAGCTACATCTGCCTCATCAGATGTGCCCCCTGAGAGCCGTTGTGGGAAGGAAACTGAGAAAATCATCTTCCCTGGACATATTTAGGAAGTTGTGGGAAAATAAGTTAAAGGGGTCTGTCCCAATAGGACACTTCTAGTAGGTGCTCAATGCCCCATAGAAGTGGCTTGATTCAAACCACAGTCACTGTTACAGCACAACATGATCTTCATATAAATATGTAAGAAATGCATGTCAGGCACATAAATGTCTATCAACCACACAGCAGTGGAGCTATCAATTATTTTATAAATGTTCTAAGTGCAAGGAGGACGGTGAAATATACATGAGAAGAGATTTCCCTGCTGTCAAATTAATTAATGTCCAATGTAGCCTATATAGTTTGCATACAGACAGCAAATAAATACATCTCTATGCAGCAGACCTGTGTGCATAACCAACCCCATTTGGGGAAAACAGGAGCAAAAGCATATAAACACAAAAAATAACCAGAATCCAACAATGTTCCAATATTCTATGAAGGCTCAGACTGCCGTTTCAAATTCTCACTTCAAATGCTCTGTGAGGCTTGAAACAACTGCCTTTTTATTCAAAGGTATCCTGCATTCCAATGTCTACTGTATAAACTCCACTTGAATGAGCAGGATGCTGAAGGTGGGATGCTTTTTCCCCCTGATCACAGGGAAATGCAGTTAGCTGTGTGAGTGCAGCACATCGTATCACGGCAGGGAGGAATAGAATAAATTACAGACCCTTTTCTTATTATAGACTTGTATATAGGGAAACTGGTGGGAAAAAAAAGCCTTGCATTTTCACACTCAAACTACTGAGTGTCTTGTCTGAAATAAATCCGAATCACACTATTTGCAGGAAATAGTGATTTCCATTTATGTGAACAATATTTGCATTTATTTTTTAGCAAGCAGTTTGATATGGTAATGGAATACCGCCGACAAAACTTTCAGTTAAGGGATTCAAATACAAACAAATGTTGTACGGTAACTTTCTCTATGTTCGCTTTAAAGGCAACGACCACCTTTTGCAAAAAATGTAATAAATGCACCCACACTGGTTTAAAAACAAAAATGTGCATTCTGAATTTATTTGCATTTAAAGCTAGAGTTCAAGCATGGCTATTTTTTACATAGTTACATTGTATAATACCTGGAAGATACCCCTGGAAGTTTGAAATCACTGTAGCAGGCACCGCTACTACAGTGATCGCCACTAGCTTCCAGGTCCCGTCCTGAGCATCTGCTCTGCTACTTAGTGAATGTAGAAGGTTGCTCGCTCAGCACAGGCACCATTCAGAACGCATTTTGTATTTTCTCAATGATTGCAAAGCATTTCTGATTGGACAAGGCGGAGATTGCGACATCAATGCCCCACCTCTCCACCTTATCCAATGAGAGAACACCATGCATTTATTGAGAATAATGTTTTCTGAATAGTGTCCAAAGCCGAGCAGGGAACCTCCTGTGTTGACAATGCAGCAGGGCAGCCATTTGGCATGGGACCTGGAAGCCAGCAGAAATCACTGTAGTGGCAGTTACCGATTTCTAGGTATAGTTACATTGGCCCATGCAAGAATAGCCATACCTGAAATTCAACTTTAAGCCTGCAGAGCACTGCAACCATGATCAGCGGGTGGGGAAGGGTTAGAACTTCTGATAATGCATTTACTGCTGTCTGCTCTTTCCAGTTCCAGTGACAAACCCTCCCAATTATGTCCTTGTGTCAGAGGGATAGGAGGGGGGAAAATCATTTTTTTTTCCCCGAGTAACACAGGCAATGATTCACGCCAAAACAGAGGCTATATTACTACACAAATTACCCAAGTTTGAATCATTATGGCTCCCATGGATCAAACACCTGCCACCTGGTCTTGATTACTCTCTATTATTGTCCCGAGGATTCATTCTACCCCACATACTACTACTCATATACCATACCAGATTTATTGCACTTTAGACCTCTCTGGAGAAACACTCTTCTGACCCTTATACCAACCCTATTTTCCCCACCCCTTCCCCACCCCCATGTTTTTTATGGCCTATCAGTTTTCTTATATATTAAACATAAGACAACAGGCCATTCAAACCTAACTCAAACATACACCAATAATGGAGACATGTGGGTTGGTTCGATTTCCTTATCCCTCTTGCCAGGTAAGCCAAGCCATGTAATTGGATCTTGGCCCTGGACTAAAATATACTCCCCCTAATATTCCACATATAACCATCCTTTCAATTCACAAAGATCTTTAATATCCTCTTAACCTGAATTTTTATCTCACATTACATGGTTTTAATTCCTCTCTAGCTTTGTTTTTTATATATTTATCTTACTCAGGGATATAGCTCTTTAATTACGTTTCAGTGTTTTAATTAAACATTTATATTTTCTGTATAGCTATTGAGAAGCTTTGTTTTTCATACGTGTATTTCTCTTATACTTAAAAAAGCTTTGATTACTTGTACTGTATTATTCTCAAAAAAAATATATGAAAGAGAAAAAGTTTTTTAACTACTTGCCTACTGTGCACCTACACCCCCTTCCTGCCCAGACAAAATTTTAGCTTCAGGCACTGCGTCGCTTTAACTGACAATTGCGCGGTCGCGCGACAAGGCTCCCGAAACAAAATTGACGTCCTTTTTTTACCCCCAAAAAGGATGGTGGTGGTATTTAATCGCCCGTGCGGTTTTTATTTTTTGCGCTATAAACAAAAAAAGAGCGACAATTTTGAAAAAAGACACAATATGTTTTGCTTTTTGCTATAATAAATATCCCATTTAAAACAAAAAAAAACATTTTTTATCTCAGTTTAGGCCGATACGTATTCTTCTACATATTTTTGGTAAATAAAATTAAAAAATAAAATCGCAATAACAGTATAGTGACTGATTTGCGCAAAAGTTATATTGCCTACAAAATACGGGACATAATGATTTTTTTTTATTATTTTTTTTTACTAGTAATAGCGGCGATCTGCGTTTTTTTTCGGGACTGGGACATTATAGCGGACACATCAGACACTTTTGACACATTTTTGGGACCATTTACATTTATACAGTGAACAATGCTATAAATATGCATTGATCACTGTATAAATGTAACTGGCAGGGAAGGGGTTAACCACTAGGGGGCGGGGAAGGGGTTAAATGTTTCTTCTAGTTTGTGTTCTAACTGTGGGGGGAGGGGGGTGACTGGGGAGGTGACCGATTGTGTCCCTATGTACAAGGGACACAATCGGTCTCCTCTCTCCCTGACAGGGACGTGCAGCTCTGTGTTTACACACAGAGCTCCACGTCCCAGCTCAGTTACTCGGCAATCGCGTGTGCCCGGCAGCCATCGCGGCCGCCGGGCACATGCACGGGGTTGTCAGTTATGCGACGGGTGCGCGCGCGCCCCTATAAGCTTTCTATGACTGCACATCATATGACGCGCAGTCAGGACAATGGAGTTACCCGCCCGCCGTCATATGACGGTGGGCAGGTAACAAGTGGTTAAAGGCATGCATTTAAGTCTTCAAAGCTTTTCAAGCACAATCAGTGGTTTGTGGTCTGCAGATTGTTTGCCGAGATAGAGGTATGTACCAAAGTACAGACCTTCAGTTACAGGGCTGGAGTACGTATTGATGGACAGCAAGTGCAGTGACCTCACCACAATGGTAACTATGAGTCCCCCTGCCCCAGTGGAAGATGGTAGTTGTAGTCACTCTCTAGTCAGAGATCTGTGTAAATGAATGGTGTGGCTGTGAGAGCAAAGCCATGTACAGCTGAAATTAATAAAAAAAAAGAGAGGGAACCCCAGATTCTGCAAGCACTACAGTCCCAAAATTTAGGTGCAACATGAAAGGCAGACTTATGATTTTCACTTAGAAATAACCTAAGAGATAAAATATGGCCGAATAGAACTATGAAAAAGAAAAAACGAGAGGCACTCTAATTGAGCTTTAATAAAATGCATTATTTGCTGTGTTTTAAGTCATCATAAAGCATTGGCCAACCTACAGACAGTAAATTATCCAGAAGTGAAGTAGGTCCTTTCTTCAGCCGCCTTGTACTGCTAGCTACCAAAGGGCAATACCACTTAAATATTTCCAGTTCTGTTTACGAAGACTAATATTAACCATTTTACATTAAATGACTTTCAAATATATTTCCTAGGCCAGGCTCTAAAAACATTAAATTGAAGAGTTGGACATGATTGACAAATTTTTAGCCCTGATGAAGAGTGAGTGCCTGAGCAACTAAAACGCGCTGGCTGTTAGTAAATAAAAATCTTTAAAGAAAAAAAAAAAAGTCTGTACAGGCTGGTGTGGCGCTCCCATCCTTATAACCACTTCGGGTCCGCGCTATTGATAGAATACGTCAGCAGCGCGGACCTAAGGCGCCGGGGTCACGTCTTTGGACGTGATTTACTTGTAATTCCCCTGTGGCGCGCGGCGGGAAAAACAGTCCCGACGTATCACCGAGGATTCGATGCGTGTACCCGGCGGCCGCGATGTCCGTCAGGTACACGCGATCGTCGGTGACAGAGCAGGGACGTGGAGCTCTGTGTGTAAACACAGAGCTCCACGTCCTGTCAGGGAGAGGTGACAGATGCTGTTTCTCTTGTACATAGGGAGACAGCATCGATCACCTCCTCCAGTCACCCCCCTCCCCCCACACAGTTAGAACACACCCAGGCAATACATTTAACCCCTTCCTCACCCCCTAGTGTTAACCCCTTCAATGTCAGTCACATTTATTCAGTAATTAGTGCATATTTATAGCACTGGTCGCTGTATAAATGTGAATGGCGCCAAAAATGTGTCAAAAGTCCGATGTGTCCGCCGCAATATCGCAGTCAAAATAAAAATCGCAGATCGCCGCCATTACTAGTAATAAAAAAATATAAAAAAAAATCATAATTCTGTCACCTATTTTGTAGGTGCTATAACTTTTGCGCAAAGCAGTCACTTATTGTGATTTTTTTTTTTTACAAAAATACGTAGAAGAATACGTATCGGCCTAAACTGAGAAAAAAAAATATTTAAAAAAAAAAAAAAAAAATGGGATATTTATTATAGCAACAAGTAAAAAATATATATATATTTTTAAATTGTCGCTCTTTTTTTGTTTATAACGCAAAAAATAAAAACCGCACGGGCGATCAAATACCACCAAAAGAAAGCTCTATTTGTGGGAAAAAAAAGGACGCCAATTTTGTTTGGGTGCCACGTCGCACGACAGCGCAATTGTCAGTTAAAGCGACGCAGTGCCTCAAGCTGAAATTTCGCCTGGGCACGAAGGGGGTTTATGTGCCCAGTAAGCAAGTGGTTAAAACTTTAACAAACTCCTCTGGGAGTCCAGCAAGTCCCCACTGTTGTTGGTGAGCAGCTTCTAACACCACAAACTACCCAACCCGTTAAAATGCATCTGCATAAGGTTAAGCACTCCTACATCACAAAGATAGCAGTGAAACCTGGCAGGGGTTCTAATATTTCTTCATTCAAAACTAGAGAAAAAAATGGCTGTTAATACACTTTTAGGCCGCGTACACACGATCGGTTAACCAGAGGACATCGGTCTGATGGACCGTTTTCATCGGTCAAAACCGATCGTGTGTAGACCCCATAGGTTATTTAACCTTTGGTTAAAAAAAAAAAAGCCAACTTGCTTTAAAATTTAACCGATGGATGCCTAACCGATAGGTCAAAACCGATCGTTAGTAGGCATGACCAGCGGTTAAAAAGCCACGCATGCTCAGAATCAAGTCGACGCATGCTTGGAAGCATTAAACTTCATTTTTTTCAGCACGTCGTGTTTTACATCACCGTTGTTCTGATACGATCATTTTTTTAACTGATGGTGTGTAGGCACATCAGACCATCAGTCAGCTTCATCGGTTAACCTATAACGGTCTTTCAGATCGTTCTCATCGGATGGACTGATCGTGTGTACGAGACCTTAGGGCTCGTCTACAATGCAATCCCTGTATTCAGTGTATAGTTCTGCATGTGCTTTTACATGCATTTGCAGTGTGTTTTTGTCAAGTCTGCAGTGTGTTTCTGTAGGCATTATTATTATTTTTTTTTTAGTGAGCTGCATTTTCGTACAGTTATGTGGAATAAAAATGCTGTGTACAATTTGATTGTCCAATATTGTGCAAGAGAAGAAAAAAAAAAAACACAACAACATTTTTGCTTGTAGAAGACTGGACAATTAAATTGAACACAGCTTCACCTTTTGCCCCAAACTAAATTAACCTTGACTTTGCAAATTGACTACTTATTTTTTTTAGTAAATCAATCCCAATGCATTCGAGAGATATATATCTCTATCTATATCTAACACACACACACACACATACATACATACCAAGATATTCACACACACACACTGTGTATGTATGTATGTATGTATGTATGTGTGAATATCTTGGTATGTATGTATGTATGTGTGTATATCTTGGTATGTATGTATGTATGTATATATATATATATATATATATATATATACACATACATATATTTATATACACATATATATACATACACACACACACACCGGCATATATATATATATATATATATATATATATATATATATATATATATATATATATATGTGTGTGTATATATGAATATACATACATACATATACACACCTCAACATATTCACACATATACATAAATATATATATATATATATATATATATATATATACTGTATATATATATATATATATATATATATATATATATATATATATATATAGAGCTTTTTTTCTCAGAAAATAGGTGCAGGAACTCAACCACGACCCCGTTCAGATTTCACACACAGTAGAAGGGTCTTAAAGGGGCATTAAATACCAGAATTGCACTAATACAGAGTGCAGAGTTCAGGGGGGTTACACACAGAGTGAAGAGCTGGCACTTGTAAACACAGAAACCAGACTTCTGTGTTTACAAGTGATTGTGGTGAGCAGGCACCAAAGGGTCTGAGCCAAAGGTGGTGGAACTGAGTTCCACCAAGTTCCCCCAGAAAAAAAGCCCTGTATATATATATATATATATATATATATATATATATATATATATATATATATATATATATATATATATGTGTGTGTGTATGTATGTATGTATATGTGTGAATATGTTGAGGTGTGCGTGTGTATGTATGTGTATATGTATGTATATTCTTATATACACACACACATATATATATATATATATATATATATATATATATATATATATATATATATATATATATATATATGCTGGTGTGTGTGTATGTATATATATATATATATATATATATATATATATATATATATGTGTGTGTGTGTATAGATATAGGCACATGTACATACCAACATATTCACACACACACACATATATATATATATATATATATATATATACACATATACACACACAAACGTGCATACCAACATATTCATACATACATATACAGTCTCTTACATTTCATACAGCCACGTTCACTAGGTGCAGATTCTTCAAACAGCCAGCAGATGGCAGAAACATAAAATGCTCCGTTTCCATATACTTCTATATCTATTAAGATAAACATACTGTATATACGGATTATATAAAGCGTATATAGCGTATGTTTATCTGTGATTTAAAAATGGCCAACCAGAATAAAGAACGCAGATTAAATTGGCACAGTAAGACATCTCTGGTAGTGACTTTATTGCTAGTAGCATCAAGTTTCAATAAAAATTAAAATAAAAAATAAAGGAAACAAGAAAAAAAAAAAATAAGTGTTTTTCTCCTTTCTCTCGAAACAGAAACATGAACCATTGTGAATTCTGATCCTGTTTGACCTCAAAAAAAAAAAGAGAAAGAAAAACACATTCTAATAACAGAACAATAGGCTCTACAGCCTGGGCTTTTCACCGCAGTTTAAGTAGTACAGAAATGACTTGCAATTCCTAACACAGACTAGAAATAAATATACCACTTATGCATTTGAAAGGTTTTCTTCCTTTCTGGTCCTGAATGGAACCCGGCATTTGAAATCTTGCTGCTATTTATTTCATGACAAATTGCAAGACTAAATTCACTTCATGCAATGCAACATAATAGTAATGATTAAGCCAATTGCATCACAGTGCGGCTTACAAGCACACACAACAGCGGGGTTACAGATAACTTTCAAAGATGGAAAGCACCAGGCATTTTTCAGCGTCCCCCGCAGAGAAGGAAAACTTTCTCTTAGCTGGCTGCATGCTTCAGGACCAGATTTTTGTAGAAATTTAATTAACATGTATTTATTACAGGTTTTTTTTCTTTACGCTTTTAAAATAGCAAGGATGACCTACCTACATGTAAACTGTATTGTTTAAAATAGAATGCATTTAATTCCAGGCATAAGAGAAATATACATTGGTCGCCACCTGTAAACACCTCATTCACGAGGAAATATAGGAGCCAGGTGCTTTATGTATAACCGAAATTTCATGGAAGATTTGTCAAAAACACTCTGCTTGCCGTAGAGTATACCATTAAAATAATTTTCTCCAACACAGAAGTGTTAACTGCTTGTTTAGGCTAATGCCTCTCACACACGATCGGGTTTCCTGGCAGACTTTTTACTGCCGGGAAACCCGAGAACCGGCTCGGCAGCTTTTTCCCCCCTACACAGGGCCAGTTTTCCTGGCAGGAAAACTGCCATGAGAGCTTTGGCCGGGAAACTCGGGTGTGTATATGCTCCCCCGCAGGCTTTCCCCATAGGAAAACTGCTGGGTTAAAAACCGCCAGGAATCCCGGCGGGGAAAAAAGGAAACTGCCATGGAGCATACACACGGCCAGTTTGCCTGGCCAAAAGCTGTCATTGCAGTTTTCCCGACGGGAAAACTGGTCATGTGTACAAGGTATAAGGGACAGGAGAAGTACTTTAACCACTTAAGACCCGGACCAAAATGCAGGTAAAGGACCTTGCCCTTTTTGCGATTCGGCACTGCGTAGTTTTAACTGACAATTGCGCGGCCGTGCGACGTGGCTCCCGAACAAATTTGGCGTCTTTTTTTCCCCACAAATAGAGCTTTCTTTTGGTGGTATTTGATCACCTCTGCGTTTATTTTTTGCGCTATAAACAAAAAGAGAGCGACAATTTCGAAAAAAATTCAATATTTTTTACTTTTTGCCATAATAAATATCCCCCCCAAATATAAACATTTTTATTTTCCTCAGTTTAGGCCGATACGTATTCTTCTACCTATTTTTGGTAAAAAAAATTGCAATAAGCGTTTATCGATTGGTTTTCGCAAAATGTATAGTGTTTACAAAATAAGGGATAGTTTTATTGCATTTTAATTATTAATTATTTTCTTTTACTACTAATAGCAGCGATCAGCAATTTTTTTTGTGATTGCGACATTATGGCGGACACTTCGGACAATTTTGACACATTTTTGGGACAATTGTCATTTTCACAGCAAAAAATGCATTTAAATTGCATTGTTTACTGTGAAAATGACAGTTGCAGTTTGGGAGTTAACCACAAGGGGGTGCTGTAGGATTTGTGTGTTCCCTTGTGTGTTTACAACTGTAGGGGGGTGTGGCTGTAGGTGTGACGTCATCGATCATGTCCCCCTATAACAGGGATGACGTGATCGATGCTGTGGCCACAGTGAAGCACTGGGAAGCCGTGTTTACACACGGCTCTCCCCGTTCTTCAGCTCCGGGGACCGATCGCCGCACTCCAGCGGCGATCGGGTCCGCGAGTCCCGCGGTCCTGGTGCTTCGGACCGGGTCACGGGAGTGCGCCGCGGTCGCGCGCCCGTGACCCACGGCTGGGTACTAGAACCAACATATATATATACGTTGATGTGCCCAGCCGTGCCATTCTGCTGACGTAAATGTACAGTAGGCGGTCCTTAAGAGGTTAACTTGCCTGATTCTACACTACCCCAGCAGATTCAAGAAAAAATTTCCCCTTGCACTTGGACTTGGACTTTAAAAAAGGTACTTAAACTCATAACAATCGTAAAGTAAAGTAGACCACAGCAGATGGAATGCTCCAGCTGTGGACTGTCCCTAGTAGTCATCACATCCAATTTAGGGCTATAGACCCTCCATTTGTCTTAATGATGTCAGGACCTTAGACCACTGGAGCGTGGGGGAGAACACGCTAAGGGGAGGGTCTAACAGTGCGAAGGAGCAGGATTGGGTAAATCTTTTTTTTTTTTCTAACATGTTGCCTAGATCTAAAGAAGCCTTTGCCCCTTGTAGTGTGTATCATTTTTAAGGTTTCCCAGAGCTGGGCTTTAACACTGAGTAACCTCTAAACCCCCTATACAAGGGCTGAATGTCCAGCAGCATCGACATGTTCAATAGAAACCGGCCTACTCCCCCAACCTTGAAACAAGAGGCATTTAGCATTTAATAGTCATTTTCTGTATTTTACTTTACACCCCAATATAGACATAATCTTAGCACCATTATACCATGACTGGGGTACTTTAGAACTTTAGCCTCTAACCAACATATGTAATAGATAGGAGTATTTAAGGGGCATATGAGTAATAATAAAGTGATTGTAAAGTCTTTTTTTTATTTATTATAAATAACATGTTATATTTACCTGCTCTGTGCAGTTGGTTTTGCACGGAGCTGCCTAGATCCTCCTCCTCTCGGGGTACCTCTTTGCTGCTCCTGGCCCCTTTCCCATTTGTCAAGTGCCCCCACAACAAGTAGCTTGCTATGGGGGCACCCAAGCCAAGCTGCAGCTGTGTGTGTGTGTGTGTGTGTGTCCATTCAGACATGGAGCTTCAGTTTGGCTGACTTTGACAGCAGTGGGAGCCAATGGCACTGCTGCTGTGTCTCAGCCAATCAGGAGTGAGAGTCCCTGACAACCAAAAGACTTGTGGACATTGCTGAACAGAGATGGGGCTTAGGCAAGTATTAGGGGGGCTGCTGCACACAGGAGGCTTTTTATCGTAATGCATAGAATGCAATAAGATAAAAAAAAATCTGCCTTTTTAACCCCTTTTATTTTTAAAGGGGTTGTAAAGGTATGTTTTTTTATTTTCTAAATAGGTTCCTTTAAGCTAGTGCATTGTTGGTTTACTTACCCTTTCCTTCGATTTCCCTTCTAAATGTTTTTTTCTTTGTCTGAATCTCTCACTTTCTGTTTCTACTCAGTAAGCTTGCCCCCATCCAGAACAGCTTACTGAGGAGGAACAGGAATAAATTCAGACAAAGAAAACAAAGAAAAAAAAAAACATTAAGGCCTTTTTCACACTGGGGCGGGAGGTGCGGTGGCGGTAAACACACCGCTCCTTCACCACGGCTAGCAGGACTTTTTTTCCCATCCTGCTAGCACACCATTCCAGTGTAAAAAGCCCTTGGGCTTTTACACTGGAGAAAAAGCATCCGCTGTTTCAGGTTGGTTTGCAGGCTCTATTTTTGGCACAATAACGCCTGCACACCGCCCCAGTGTGAAAGGGGTCTTAGAAGGGAAATCAAAGGAAAAGGTAAGTAAACCAACAATGCACTAACTTAAAGGAACCTATTTAGAAAAAAAAAAAAAAAAAACCTTTACAAGCCATTTAATGGATTACTATATACTCACTTGAATCAGGCTTTGACCCCATATATTATTGCAATTTCCAAAATTAGGAATTCCTGGTGACATAATCTGGGGTGGCGTTTCATAGGGAACCTCCATGGGGCCAGCTGGGACCCCTCTAGAGGGAGCACACCATGGGCCTTTCAACCTGGCAGAAGCAAATCTAGTTCTTTTAACGTACATATGGCTGTATGCAAACCTGTTTACTTCATACGGTAGGTGATAACTATATAACATACAGGAATACTCTTTTTTGTATAAATACATATCGACAGTCAATATCATGTTTTTCATTTTCTGTATAGAAGTTTAAGAAATTTGAATCTCCTCCATCATACTCCAGAAGAAAGGATTGTTTGCGTCCTGAAACGCGTCAGGTTGGAGTGGAGGCACAATGGTTTCATATATGTATTCTACGTAACATGCATGAAAAATTAGCAATTTAAATTTATGTTTATACATATCCACCAACAATGGAATTAAAGGGGAGTTCCAGGCATTTTTAATTTTTATTAAAAGTCAGCAGCTCCTCTCCCCCCCCTCTCCGGCATGCGTCCTCATTGTTACTGTGGGCACCCGGCCGTGACAGCTTTCGGCTTCACGGCCGGGCACTCACTGCGGCGCTATCTGATTGGACAGGCGATCGCCCGGGACCGGTCACGTGTCCCAGGCAATCGACTACAGGGAGGGGCCGCCAAAAGGCAATATGACGTATCGCCTTAGCGGCCACTCGACGAACGGGAAGAAGTGGGACAGGATGTCCCACTCCTCCTGAAGCCCCCACCCCCCCCCCCCCCAAAAAAAAATTACATGCCAAATGTTGCATGTAAAAGGACGAAGAGTGGATTAAGCGGAAGTTCCACTTTTGGGTGGAACTCCGCTTTAAAACATACATTAAAACATACATTTATAAAAAAAAATATATATATATATCTTCTGTGCATTTGTGGGGGTGTCTGTTCTTTCGTCCTGTGTGTACTGCATTACACTCGATAGAAGCAGGTCATTCGGGTGAGGAGGGGTATGACCTGAAAAAGGTATGCCGACCGGCTCCTGATCAGTGTTCTCAGCGGCTGAGAGCTCTGACCGGAGTGTTCTGGTGGAGGGGCTGTCACTCTGTCAGAACACAGGCAGGGGAGATAACTGTACTAACATCGGTTGTTAGTATAGCACCTTCAACCTGAGCTGCAATTTTTTTTCGTTCTGCCCGCTGGGTTAAACGAAAAAAAAAAAAGTGTGTACTAGGCTTAAAGTGGTTGTAAAGTCAGAAGTTTTTTCATCGTAATGCATCCTATGCATTAAGATAAAAAGCCTTCGGTGTGCAGCAGCAACCCTAATACTTACCTGAGCCCTATCTCTGTCCAGCGAGGTTCACAAATGTCTCAGCCAGCCGAGACTCGTGGTGCCATTGGCTCCCGCTGCTGTCAAAGTCAGTTAGCCAATAAGGAGAGGGGAGGGCAGGGCCGTGTTGAGGCTCCTTGTCTGAATGAACACAAGGAGCTGTGACTCGGCTCAGATGCCCCCATAGCATGCTGCTTGCTGTGGGGGCACTCGACAGAAGGGAGGGGCCAGAAGCACAGAAGAGGGACCCGAGTAGAGGAGTATCGGGGCTGCCCTGTGCAAATCCACTGCAACAGAGCAGGTAAGTAGAACATGTTCGTTATTTTTATAGAAGAAAAGATTGAGACTTTACAATCACTAAGTATCAAATCAATAGAAGATCATTTTAGAATTCTCCTACCTGACCATTTACAAGTGACAGCTACATCAATCTCCTACACTCACCTACAGAGGGATTATTGCTACACAATGCTAGACTTTTCTCTTTTTCAAAGTTTGATTTTTATTTCCTTCAATAGCATTCTCAAACCTGATCCCCAGACATGTGTCATACCTGCAATGCAATTGGATTAGTTTGTTCTAAACTCAGTACCCCAGTGTGTGGGTTGAAAACGCAGTCATAAGATGATACCGAACAGTGAATGGAAAGAGAAAAACAGGTAGGATGTGAGAAAAATAAAAACAAAAACACAATAATGCAAAGTAAACCAACTGGAGATTTTTACTAATTAGGTTTTCATTTCATCTGTCTGGATGTTAAAGAATGCTAACCTAACCAATGTTTTTTTTCTCCATTATAAAGCAAGAGAGATTATATCCCTGCCAAATAAAAAGTCTCTCATATACACATTTAGGTGTTGTGAATAAAATCAATGCCACATGACATTCACACAATTTACAACATACCGTATTTATGTTTGTACAATTAAAACCAATACATAAAATCACAGCAATCCAACACCCAACTGTGTGGACAAGCTGAGTACACAAACACTCATACCACCAAATGTGTATGTTTGTTTATTTTCAGACACCCTAAGAGTCGGTTCACACTGGGGCGACACGACTTCCAGCGCGACTTTCAGAGGCGACTCAGACACGACTTGAGCATGAACCACAGGGCGATCTGGGGAGATTTACAACACTACTTGAAGTCATCTCCAAGACAGGAGACATTCCAGTGGCCAATAAAACAACAATCAGCTCTGGGAGAGGGAGGGGGAGGGAGAGGTTTGCCTAAGAAATGTATGTTATCTTATCTGGAAAGTAGCTAGTAATCAGACTTCTGAGGCGACAAGTCGGATTGAAGTCGTACAGGAACCTTTTCTGAAGTCGAAGCGACATGAGTAGTGTGTATTAACACCGCTCCCATTCACTAACATTGTTTTTCTCTACAGCGCGACTTGGGACAACTTGAGGCGACCTCAAGTCGGATCCCAAATCGCCCCAGTGTGAACCGACTCTAAGGGCTCTTGCAAACGGGCGGCTGTGCCCATTCAACATACTCGCCAACGTATTTCTTCTGCGGAAGCCAGTGTCGGATTTATATGGAGGCAAAAATGGCAATTGCTTTGGGCCTCCTGACAGAAGGAGGCCCCGCCTATGCAAAACTAATATAAAACAATACACAAGAAGCTTATAAAACAATCTAAAAAAAAAAAAAAGATATACAATTCAAAAAGAAATTATATATCTATATATCTCTATAGATATATATATATATATATCTATAGAGATATATAGATATATATATATCGATATATATATCGATATATATATATATAAAAAATATAATTTCTATTTGAATCGATTATATATATATATATATATATATATATATATATATATATATATATATATATATATATATATATATATATATATATATATATATATATATATATATATACACACATATATTTATATACACACACACACCAATAAAATATATATATATTGAATGTATCCTGGGAAGTACGATTTTGTCAGTCATCTGCTGAAGCTTTTACTCTGGGCTGGTATATTGTGTAGTTTTTAAAGATTTTGTGTCATGCATTTTGAAACCTGAATTGACACAAAATGCAGTGTGCTGCTGTACTCGCGTATACGGTAGTATAGCATACAATTGTGTGCATCCCATATTTCATATTCCATCGGTTGCATACAACAAAATTTGCAAACCTGTATTATGGCAACTATGAGGGAGGTGTTGGCTCAATCTGTAGCAATGTATTAGTGATTAATGGTGGACCTCTTCAGTCCACATTATAAATTAGTTGCTGCTCATTTTATCATTTTTTTTTTACTTAAGGAGTCTAGACCAGGGGTAGGCAACCTCAGCACTCCAGCTGTGGTGAAACTACAAATCCCATCATGCCTCTAGGAGTCATGCCTGTGATTGTCAGTGTCTTGCAATGTCTCATGGGACTTAGTTTCAAAACAGCTGGAGGGCTGAGGTTGAGGTAGTCCATCACTTCCATCAAGTTTAACGATAGCCAATAAACAGTCTAAAATTTACAAGTGAGGTCCTAATTTATGCACCTCATTATTATTTATGACCTACCAAGATGATGAAGTAATGTCTCCGATTGTGAAGGGTCTTGAGAGTTTGTATTACTGTTCATTGGCCGAATATCACAACAGGTCCTCTGGTGCAGTGCGGGATGCGCAAATATTTCTGCTCTGTGCATCAATAACCAACCTCAAAAAAGACCCTGTCGCCACACCATTCATTTCCACAACAATCTCCCTATAAGATATGTGCATTTAACATATTTTAGGCATGTTATTTACCTGTAAAAGCCTTGTTTGAGACTGCTGTATGGATGTCCTTGGCCCCAGCAGACTCAGAAATGTCACTCCAGTGACCTTCTATAGTATTCCCTTTCTTACTTCTCTCTCCTCCCTTGAAGCTACATGAAAGGTTATGTACAGAGGTGGAGGAGTTGGGCCAGCACAGAGAATCACATTCCAGGAGAGAAGAGGGCTATGACATGCAAGGAGTACACTGGCTGTGCTAGAGCAGTGGTTCTCAACCTCAGTCCTCAAGTACTCCCAACAGGCCATGTTTTGGGAATTTTTCTTAGATAAAATAGCTGTCCAAAATACCAAGCCATTGACTCTGATTTAAAGCACTGTGCAAGATAAAGGAAAACCTTGCCTGTTGGGGATACTTGAGGACTGAGGTTGAGAACCACTGTGCTAGGGCACTGACACTTCCTGAAGTGGTTACATTTGCTAGTATGTTCAAAGGCACATTGCAAGTGAAAAAAAGATTTATGAAAGGGAAAACCAATGCAATAATTTAAGACACTTCATTTTTTGTGACTGTATTTGTACCTCGAAGTTGGTGACAAGGTCTACTTAATGCCTGGTACACACAATGATCTTATCAGATGAATGATCGTCCGTTTTTTTTTTATTTATTTTTTTGCATGCTAGTCTCATATCGAAAAAAAAAAAAAGAGTTTACTAAAGTTCCAAAAATTCTTGTATGACAGAATAAAAATTTGGAAGCGATGTAATTGTATTGTAATTTCAGACGGCAACTGTACGAGAAAAATTGTCATGCTTTCATGCATGAATTGTTGTGATCGGCTCTCGAAAAGCGGCGTACCAACGATCAGATTATCATACGATTGCATCGAAAGCCGTATTTTTTTGTAAATTTTTGGAACGCGTGCGGGCCTTTACCTTTTTTGTCACCTCTAACATATCGCAAACAGAAAATAAACTAAGAATTTGTGGCCATTCTATGAATAAAAACACTTGGGGCTGCCATGGTGGGCATTATACATGTAAATGAAGTATAAATCAAGTTGTAGCTTAACCTAAATACGTGTTTTAAGGCAGACTGTTATGTCTCTAAAAATCGATAGAAGAGATATGTATAGAATGCTGTACTGAATGTGTGAGGGTGCAAAGAACACAAAACTGTTTTGAAAGTCAAATTAAATGAGGTCATGCACTAGCAGATCTGTCTACCTCACCAAACTCAGTTTCTCAGATGTGATCAGGCATGTGTATGGTCAAATATGATTATTCAGGGACACCGCTAAGCTGTGGCACTGTGCATGTTAATGCTGAACTTTTTACTTTTTTAACCATTTAAGCTCCGGACCATTATGCAGCCAAATGACTGGGACACTTTTTTTGCGATTCGGCACTGCGTTGATTTAACTGACAATTGCGTGGTCATGCAACGTGGGTCCCAAACAAAATTGACGTCCTTTTTTCCCCACAAATAGAGCTTTCTTTTGGTGGTATTTGATCACCTCTGCGTTTTTTTTTTTATTTTTTTTTACTATAAACAAAAATAGAGCGACAATTTTGAAAAAAATATATATTTTTTACTTTTTGCTATAATAAATATCCTCAATCCTCAAATATCCTATCTTCTACATAAATAAATAAGTGTTTATTGATCGGCTTGCGCAAAAGTTATATGGCATCTTTTATTTATTTTTTCTAGTAATGGCAGCGATCTTTATCGTGACTGCGACATTATGGCAGACACACCAGATACATTTTTACAGCGATCAGTGCTATAAAAATGCACCGATTACTGTGAAAATTACACTGACAGTAAATGGGGTTAACCACTAGGTGGCGCTGTAGGGGTTAAGCGTGCCCTAGTGAGTGATTCTTACTGTGGGGGGGTGGGCTACATGTGACAGTGATTACCCCTTGAGATTACAGGAAGCGTTGATCACTGTCATTGTCACTAGACAAAGCAGGGAGATGCTTGTTTACATCAGCATCTCCCTGTTATTCCTTACCGTGAGACGATCGTGGGTAGCCCCGCGGCAATCGAGTCCGCTGGACCCACGGTCAGGCTCACGGCGGGCCCACGTCTACAATGTCACGCTCTTAATAGGGGACATATCTATACGTCCTTCTGCCTGTCCGTGTCATGCTGCCAAAGTATATAGTCGTGCACTGGTCGGCAAGCAGTTAAATGCATGCAGTGTAAAAACCTGAACTTAATCAGGCATTAGGCTTCAACAATTCACTGTACAACAGAGCTGTGTCTGGGAAAGAGAAATACAGCACAAGGAGCTAGTCAGTTGTGCTCCAATGCTCATTAAAAAAATGCTGATAGGAAGGGAAAATGCAGCGACAGATGAGCTAATCAGTCTGTTGCTTCTCCTTTCACTGTCCAATCAAAGGCTGGTGGTATGACAGAACTGTTTGATGGCATGGCACAGTGGCGACAATTGATGGGCACAGTGGCTGCGTTTGATAGGATGTCACAGTGGCGACAATTTTAAAGCACAGTGAGGCTGCAATTGATGGGCACTGTGAGGCTGCAATTGATGGGCACTGAGGCTGCAATACATGGGCACTGTGAGGCTGCAATACATGGGCACTGTGAGGCTGCAATACATGGGCACTGTGAGGCTGCAATACATGGGCACTGTGAGGCTGCAATTGATGTTTTTTTTCGTTTGTTTGCGCCACTAATAGACACTCTAACATATCTGTAAAAATGCAAGAGACACATTTTGGCCATTAGCTGCTGGAACCGCTCTAGAAAAGCTCGACAAGGTAAATCTGCAAAAATGTTCAATTTATAACAGAGTAGAACTCTGAATAGGAACTTTGAAAAGATATGGAGATCTTCTGCTAGTATAATGCACCATTAACCATTTACCACACTTCAACAGTACTGTCCTCCAGTAATTTAATGTGCCGAACTACAGCAAACGCCAAAGGCTATAAAATTCCTAACATGTTTCACGCCTCGGAGCTTAATCTGTTGTCATGCACATTAAATTACTTAAGAGCCGTTCTGTTACAGTGCCTTTTTTTAATATATACCGTTTAAAGTAATCCCATTTTCCATATGTATGGTGGATGAATGTCACAATAATGATCATTAATCCTTACAGTAAATGCAAGAATCCATCTATCTGCATTGAACATACAAATACCTGATCTATTCCAATGCATTCACTACAGGCAAATCTGGTAATGAGATCAGGCAAACATTAACTATAGAGTTCAATATTCTTGGTAAACATCACCATTAAGTTATTACACCCGCACAGTAATGGAGAAAATAACCCAAAAGAAAACAGCAGTCATGTTCATCATCTTTTAAAGTTAAAAGGCACATGTTAACCCTTTCCCATCAAGCGCACGCAGATATGCGTCCTCGGCTTTTGGGGGTTATACCGGGATGATGCCCGCAGCTGTAGGCATCACCACGGTATCATTTTTTTTTTAGAGCTGGCGATTGGCTTTCAAGGGATAACAACCGATGCAGCCAAGAGCCGCTCGGTTGTTATCCCGGAGGAGCTGGAGGGGACATCCCCCCCCCCTCCCGCCACCTTTGCCACTCTTACCAGGCCTCCCGTCCCACCGGGAGACCCGATCCACGATGCGCCACCTCCTGCGCCTAGAGAGAGACTGAATCCAAGCCAAATGGCTAGGATACAGTCTCTTCAATGTAAACACGGAAGCGACATCATGACGTCACTTCCGGGTTACTCAGCTACCAATGGCGCCAGATTAAAAAAAATACACAGTAGTTAGAATCGCCGTTTTTGGTGATCTGAATACTTTGAAGTGCAAAGGAGGGATTGGGGGTCTTTTAGTACCTGTCACCTCTTATTACCGTCACAAGGGAAGTTTACATTCCTTGTGACAACAATAAAAGTGATACATTTTGTTTGTTTTTTAAAACACAATTTTATATTATAAAAATAAATAAAATAAATGCTATTTTTTAAAGCGCCCCTGTCCCCGCAAGCTTGCGTAGCAAAGAAAACATATGGAAGTCGTGCCTGCATATGTGAACAGTGTTTAAATCACACATGTGACGTATTGCCGCGATCGTCAGAGCGAGTGCAATAATTCTAGCCATAGACCACCTCTAACTCTAACCTGGTAACCGTAAAAAAAAACATTTTTTAAAGCGTTGCCTATGTAGATTTTTAGGTACCGTAGTTTGTCGCCATTCCACGAGTGCGTGCAATTGTAAAGCATGACATGCTTGGTATCTACTCGGCATAACATCATCTTTCACATTATACAAATAAATTGCGCTAGCTTTACTTTAAAAAAAAAAATCATATTCTTTATATTCTCTTCTATCATATATATATATATATATATATATATATATATATATATATATATATATATATATATATATATATGTTTGGGGGTTCTAAGTAGTTTACAGTTTAAAATACGTATTTTGTGATAGAAAACACCAAATGTCAGAAATAGGCTTAGTCATGAAAGGATTTTAAATATGGCATACCTGACAACATTTTTATATGGAAAGTACAGACAATGCTAATATTCGGACTAGCACACTACCACTTAGCCCACATCTCGTATTTATTATTTAGGGTGCAAATTGCTAAACATCTTTACTAGTGTCCTAACACAGACGAAGGATGCGCCTCAACGATCTGGAGTAAAATTTGGAAAGCTTGAGGGAACGTCAGGCTATGGCCAAATAACCTCATCGTACATTTATGTTAATAGGACCATTTTTAATTTTGGAGTTTTTAAGCCCTTTTAAATCAATGCACCTACAGCATATTTAATCTAAGAGTTTAAAGGCTTCATTATGTATCTTCAATGCTGGGAAAGAGAACACAGTGTTTTCAGTAATCCATGTCCTTGAGCTTCAGAGCTGTCTGTACATGCTAACAGGCAGAATGGGGGAATTAATGACTATGGGTGCAGGCAAGGTTTACAGTTGAATGAAATGCTTTCCTCTACTCTGTCTGCAACATATCAACAAGCAGAAAGTAAAAAGAGCCCAAAGCCAGCAACTAGCACTAAGAATGTTGCTAGGATCCAAAACAATCTGGGACAGGGAATTGATGGTGTCGCCAAAATGTGAAAGCATGTTTAACCACTGGGCACTTAAACCCCCTTAATAACCAGACCAATTTTCAGCTTTCGGTGCCCTCACATTTTGAATGACAATAACTCTGTCATACAACACAGTAGCCAAATTAAATTTTTGTCCTTTTTTTCCCACAAATAGAGCTTTCTTTTGGTGGTATTTGATCACCTCTGCGGGGTTTTTTTTTGCCAATAATGAAAAAAAACGAAAATTTTGTAAAAATATGAATTTTTCTTCATTTCTATCATAACATTTTGTAAAAAAGAAAATTTTCCTCATAAATTTGGCCTAAAATGTATACTCCTACATATTTTTGGTAAAAAAAAAAAAAAAAAAAATGGATATTATTTAGTCTGGGTGAAAGTTATAGGGTCTACAAGCTATGGTACCAATTTCTGAAAATTGATCTATTTGATCACACCTGATGTACTGACAGCATCTCTCGTTTCTTGAGACCCTAACAAGCCAACAGGCGGCACTGCAGTGGTGCAGGTGGAACTGGGTGTGGCACTGGTGGGCACATATGGCACTGGTGGGCACATATGGCACTAGTGGGGTGCAGATGAGAACTGATGGGCACTGGTGGCACTCGTGGGCACAGGCGGCACTCGTGGGCACAGGCAGCACTCGTGGGCACAGGCAGCACTCGTGGGCACAGGCAGCACTCGTGGGCACAGGCAGCACTCGTGGGCACAGGCGGCATTTGTGGACACAGGCGGCACTTGATGGTCACAGGCGGCACTTGTGGGCACAGGCGGCACTCGTGGGACACAGGCGGCACTCGTGGGCACAGGTGGCACTGGTGGGGCACTGCTGGGCACTAATCTCTCTCTTCTCTCACGCTGCAATGTTGTGAGTAGAGGAGAGAGGTGCCCCACAATGTTTACATTTGTGATCGCGTCGTCATTGGACGGCGCGTTCACGTGGTAAGGAGCCATTGGCTCCTTACCGAGATCATTGACGATACGGGTCCCGTGGACCCGCCGAGCACCGCGACCGGATGCTGGCCAACCAGATGCTGGTTGGTAGCGTGTTCCAATGTCTGGGTCCTTGAGACCGCAAATCTTTGTTCTCCTTTGGACTTGTATCTGGTTTTAGGTATCTGGAGTAGATTTTGATTGGTGGATGGCAGAATGCGATTGGTGTTGTAAGCTTTTAGTTTTTCGCATAGATATTGGAGGGCATTTCCCAGAATGCTAGACAGAACGTTAGAGTGCCTTGAAAGTGATTCTGTCACTATTGCTATTATTTAAATAAAGATACCAAATGATCAAACCAAATGGTCCAACAAATTATAAATCTTTGGTTTAGTCAACCAAATACAACACGCAAACTTAAGGGCCATACACACGGGCCAATTATCAGACGACATCGGCTGGTAAAATAGAAACAGGCCGACATTCGATCGGTGTGTATGGCAGCCAGTTCAACAGAATATGGTCGTTCAGGCAGCTTCTCTCCAAGGGGCGTGACGGAAAAAGGTCAGACAATTGACATATGACAAGTGCTGACTGATGTGGTTCTGGGGGCCGTCCCCCTACAGAACACAATACCTCAACCGGGGAGATCACAGTACCAACATTGAATCATTAGTACAGCACCGCCTACTGAGCTCTTGTTTTTTTTTTAATTGAACGAAAAAAACGAATTACATGTACGAGGCTTAAGTGTAGCTATAGAAAGGTAGATATTTCACCAATAACAATAGTCATTTAAACATTCTTAAACACATTGCCATGACCCACTACAATCTTAGCGGGCGAATGTGTGGCAACGAGGAAATACTTGTCCTCTGCTTCACAGAAAAGAAAGAAAAAAATAACACAGAATTTGAAGAGCCTATAATATGTTTCTGCAATAGGAATCCAAGAATACATGAAATTTCAGCCCATGTTTTATTTAACCTTAAAATTTTGTAACATGAACTGTTGCATATAATGAAAACCCTACTCAAGGTTCATCATGAAACTGATTTACAACACATCACAACATTTAACTACTTAATGGTTAATGCATATTGTGGAAAGAAAAGCAATACATTATCCGAATATTGCTTTGCCCTTTGTGCTAAGAAGGCTGCAAAGGTTTCACAAATTTTGACACCTTTAAATATTTATAACTAAATATTTATAACCAAAGGAGGACTCTAGGAAAAACCCTCAATACTATTTCTGCACACATAGCTGCAGGAATTATTTTACCTTTAACGAAATAAAACTATAAAAACACAATTTTGTTTATCCATTTTTTTTTTCCGCCTTTTAATATCAACTGTAATATCTAACATATGGAAGTCTACTGCAGTTTCATTTTTGTATTTTATTTAGTACTCAGCCCATGTACAGAACAGTCAATGAATATTTAATACACCTTGAGGGGTCAGTGCTGCTAAACTCATATCCATAATCCATTCTACTAACAGCAAATAGCAGCATTACTGATGATCATTGCATCCAATAGCCCAAAAAAAATAGTTTCTCTTTAAGGTTGGGAAGCTCAGGTTAATGTAATTCTTTAAAAACTAAATAAATGATTAAAAAAAAAGATTATTTTGGGCTACACATGGCTCTGTATAAATACAGTATAGTATAACACGAATATCTGGTCATGGGCACACGATTCATTTTATTATAATAAAAATAAAGCATGCTTATTTTCTAAAAAAGATTGTAATTGTATTAACACATAGCTCTTCGTAGTTTTGTTCAGACCACTTTACTTAATTAAATTTTTCTTTTGGTGCTTAAAGCTACAAAATGCATCTGTCACCATTTGTGTGAGTCAAGAATCATGTGTATGTTAAGATCATGTCCGTTTGATATTATCATAGGACAATTCTGGCTCCATCAAGGGCAATGCAGCTCCTTAGCCTGGTTGCTGCAAGTCACATGACATTACATACAATAATGCAGCTCTAGTAAATGGGTAAGGGTTGCTGAAAATAGGACATATCACAGCATGCCGTTATAGTGATGCATTGCATAAAGCAAATATATAACAATGAATGCTTAACACATGCTTACAAGAAAAAGGAACAGTCTTGAACTTGAAAACAATATGTTCGTTCTAGGAATGGAGGAGATTGATAGGCTATTGGTAAGAACAATGCCAAACATCCAGTTCATCTGATATGCTAAGTATATTTTAGTATGGGACTTCCGATTCCAAAAACAAATGTCAATTTCCTCGTAATTGTGTAGGACCCTGCTCTGTGCTTGGTATGTTGTTGCTAGGCTGCAATAAGCCTGAGCTGTTTTATCTTTTTCTAAGCTCTGCTGTTTTCCTTAAGCCAGCTATGACAGGTGTGATTGCAGGAAAGAAAATCACGTGATTCAACACAGTCAGTGTCCGACCCTACCAGGAGAACACCGTGGTTCTTGCCAGCGGCTATAGCCATTGGCAATAATCGCATGTAAGAATCTGGAATGTTGGTTGTACCAAAGTTGATTGATGGATCAACTTTGGTATAATCAGTCTGGGCATAGACAATTTGAATCTGGGCTGCTGAACAAGCTGAGATTTGAACCATCTATTGCCGGCTTTATGCTCAGTAGGTTGATTGCTTCCGCCTACTGCTGTTAAACAAACCTTTACAACCCCTTTATTTTCTAAATAGGTTCCTTTAAGCTAGTACATTATTGGTTCACTTACCTTTTCCTTCGATTTCCCTTCTAAATGTTTTTTTTTATCTGAATTTTTCACTTCCTGTTTCTCCTCAGTAAGCTTGCCCCAATCCAAGCTGTTCTGGCTGGGGGTCAGCCAGAACAGCTTACTGAGGAGGAAGAGGAAGTGAGAAATTCAGACAACGAAAAAAAAAAATCAGAAAGGAAATCGAAGGAAAAGGTAAGTGAACCAACAATGCACCATCTTAAAGGAACCTATTTAGAAAACAAAAAAGAACCTGCCTCATGCACACTGCTGCTCTTAAACTCAAGTTTTTGGAGCTTTTGTCAATTTTAGCCAAAGCCCCTGAACACAGCTCAATAAAAGCCTATGGCCCAGATTCACAAAGACTTACGCCGACGTATCTACTGATAGGCTGTCGTAAGTCCAAATGTGCGCCGTCGTATCTATGCGCCGATTCTTTAAATCAGATACGCCTGAATTTTGCCAAGATACAACCGACGAAAGTCTCCTACGCCGTCGTATCTTGGGTGCATATTAACGCTGGACACACTTGGCGTTCCCATTATAAATATGCAAATGAGCAAGATACGCCGATTCACGAACGTACTTACGTATGACCGGCGCAGTAATCTACAACGTTTACGTAAGGTGTTTTTCCGGCGTAAAGATAAACCACCAAAAAGGTGGCGCATCCCATGCAAGGTATGGACGTCGGAACAGCCATCGTTTTTACGCCGTTTACGTAAGTCGTACGTGAATGGGGCTGCGACATTCACATCGTAGGCAGTGTTCGACGTGTATCTTAGGCACGTGCATGCGCCGTTCGCTCGGCCGCTCATTTACATGGGGTCACGGTTAATTTAAATGAAGCACGCCCACTACCTGCCTACTTTGATTTACACTATGCCGGCGCAACGTACGGCGTGACTGCTTCGAGAATACTGTTCTGGGCTCCCTGTCTTACGTCGGCGTAGCGCATATGAGATGCGCTACGCCGCCCAAAAAATACGCCGTTGTACCTAAATCTGGCCCTAAGTGTCCATGCATACATAGGCTTTTACCAGAGTTTAGGAGAAGCAGCATTTAGAGAGTAAATGCTTCTGTTCTGAACACAGAAGTATGGCTTCCAGTACAAAAGCGTTTTGGTAGAAAATGTTTGATGCAGCAAAAACAACAAAAAATAACCTATTATTCTGGCCAATGATATTAACGCCCAAGTGCTTGGCACAGCTAAACGTGTGTAAATGTGGTACACGCTTCTACCAGCGTCCAGCAGAAGAAAGGCGTCTAGGGAGTGTCCAGTGTGCACAAAGCCTAGGGAGGTTCCAGTAACCAGCGTGTGAAGGACAATCGCTGAGTTACAAATATGGATCTGACCCACTCAGCCTTTGAGGAGAGTGTTTCAGTTTGGGAGACAACAAATATTTGGGTCACCCTTCAAAAGTGTAATCTACCTCCTGGGATTTTGCCTGGAGTGCGTTTAGGGCGTCCATCTACTTGGGTGCTGCCTCAGTCTGGGGCATGTTCCAAGAGCCCAAGGACTGCCGGGGTGGTTACCTGAAGGTGGTTGGACGAGAAAGGGACCTTCCTACCGAAGAGTGTGGCATAGGAGATGAATAAAAGCTACTGTTCAGACATTATGAGATGGATTCATCACTTTTCAATCAAGTTATCTTTGCACTAAAAGTCAGATTTATTAAACTGACCCACTGCAGCTAAAATAATAAATACAAAATAATAACATATACAAACAATTGTTCTACGAAGCATATTATAATAGGTGGCCTTTCCTTTTCTGTCTAGAGTGCAATATGGCAACCCGGTAACAGATCACCTTCAGCAATGTAATTTTCTTTTTGTGTGATTGGCCCACTGTTTTTCCCAGACGTCTGTATTAAGATACACATTGTGGGCATCCTCTGCAGGAAAAATTTAGTTTTGGTGAGATACTCCACAAGGGTTGAATACTTCTAAAGGGATGCAGACACTGCAGTTTTTCCCCTGGGAACACGAAGAGTGCATAATGATTATCTGTGCTGAATGGAGGTGTCTGTGCAGAATGGGGGGGTCTGTGCTGAAGGGGAGGGGGTCTGTACATCCTCTAGGCTATATTTATATGGGCATGGAGTGAAGCTGCATTATCTCAAGAGCTTTTTCACACTGCCAGCTGGCCACGTTATCGGTAAAGCACTGCTAAAAAGGGGAGCTTTACCATCGTTTTAGCTGCATTATTCGGCAGCTAGTGGGGACGCTTTTAACCACTTGCCGACCAGCCGCCGTCATTCTACGGCGGCAGGTCGGCTCTCCTGGGCGAGAGCCCGTAAGCTCTACGTCGGCACTTTTCGACGGCCACTAGGGGGCGTGTGCGCGCCGCCGGAGGCCCGCGCGCACGCCCCCAGCTCGCCCCCGAGTTCTGCGCGTGCCCGCCGCCGGGCACACGCGATCGCTCGTTACAAAGCGGGGAACGGGAGCTGTGTGTGTAAACACACAGCTCTCGTTCCTGTCAGCGGGGGAAACGCTGATCTTCGCCGATTTAACAGAAGATCAGTGATTTCCCCTAGTGAGGACACCCCCCCATACAGTTAGAACACACCCAGGAAACACACTTAACCCCTTCCCCGCCCCCTAGTGTTAACCCCTTCACTGCCAATGGCATTTTTATAGTAATACAATGCATTTTTATAGCATTGATCGCTAAAAAAATGCCAATGGTCCCAAAAATGTGTCAAAAGTGTCCGAAGTGTCCGCCATAAGGTCGCAGTACTGAAAAAAAACGCTGATCGCCGCCATTACTAGTAAAAAAAATAAAAATAATAAAAATGCCATAAAACTACCCCCTATTTTGTAAACGCTATAACTTTTGCGCAAACCAATCAAACGCTAATTGTGATTTTTTTTTACGAAAAATATGTAGAAAAATATGTAGAAATACGTAGAATATGTAGAAAAATTCGGCCTAAACTGAGGAAAAAATATTGCATTTTTTTAAAATAGTCGCTCTATTTTTGTTTATAGCACAAAAAATAAAAACCGCAGAGATGATCAAATACCACCAAAAGAAAGCTCTATTTGTGGGAAAAAAAGGGCGCCAATTTTGTTTGGGAGCCACGTCGCACGACTGCGCACGACGCAGTGCCGAATCACAAAAAGTGCTCTGGTCATTGGACAGCAATATGGTCCGGTTAATCCCTGCTAGCTTTTGAAGAAAGAGTTAAATGTGACTGTGTATCGCCACTGCTGAAGCAAAAGAAAAAAAAATCAGCGGACACCCTTGTGCATGTCAGTCCCAACTTCAGAGGCGATTTCAGGGACATCTGTGCAGGTCTGTCTATAGAAGTTGCACCCGAAGTCACCAAAAGTACAGAAAAAAAACTTTTTGGAATCAGTGCGGCGTCGCACCGATTCGGACTGTACCATTGCCGGCAATAGCTGCCGATTTGGTACACGATTTCACATGTCAAATCGCATGCCACATGTACCAGGGCTTAAAGTATAACTAAAAGGCATAACAAGTTTTGGATAGAGTGGAGAGGGACTGGAACACCTGTCAGGTTTTACTGCTGTGTGCTCCTCCCATTATGGAGATTCATTCTCTCCATTTGTCCCGTTTACTGTCATCAAAAGTGTACATACATTTTTTTTTATATAAATCACACATTTTCACGGCACACATAAATCTAGGAGGGTTGCAGGGATAGATATATTAACAAAGCCAACCGTTCGTAAGTGAAACAAAATACAGTATAGGAAAAAAAAAACAGGGCTAACATACAAAATAACAATTCTCTCTGCCATAGAGGCGAAAAAAGCATCTGACGATAATAAAAATATATGATGGCTGTCTATACCGTAGATCTTAAGAATAATGAGATAAAATGGGGTTTAAGTCCAGAGCAGTATTTGAAATTGTCCCTTAGAGGAGATTGAGCTTAAAAACCACAGAGGGGTCTTAAGATACCTTGGCAGAACCTGATACAGGAGTATGACCTTAAAAGGGGTGTTGTGTATGTTTACATAAAAAGAGGTACTTCTAGTAGAGCAGAGAGAGTCGTAAAAGCACCGAAAAGTAGGACAGAGAAGAAAAGACAAGGAAAAATGGGAAGGAGGTGGGGGAATGTACCCCGGGGGGCCCTTTGTAAACAAGTATCGTTCATCCTAGCAGGTCATAACTCTAGAAATCGCGTGGGTGGCTGCAACATAGAGGGGAAATCTGTTTTTTAGTAGAAGCAGCACTCGTGCAAAAGTAGCAGTTGAGAGCGTTGAGACCAACCATTTACCACTGATAGGGGTGCTTAGAATAATCAGCATTTTATTCATTCATGTAAAACCTTAATCCCAAAAGAAAAAAAAGCAGATTGCTGCAACAGCTTATAAATTATTAGCTGAAGTTTGGCTTTAATTTGTTAGTGTAGTTAAATCAGCTAGTCAATTTAACACTCTCCTCTCCCAGACTGACAATGCTGCTGTCTGCTGCGATTCCTTTTTTCATTCATACAGAGATGTGTCTCTGAGGTGGGTTACTGGCCAGATCATCAGATGAAAACAGAGGGAACACATAAACAAGAAATCAAATGAAAACTACAACTTAATAATGGGTAAGCTGCAATATATTACATTTTTGGGTTTGGGTGTAATACCGCTTTAAGCTACTTCCTAATGCCAACTTACAGTGCATGTAAACCCTCACATATACCCAGTGAATTGAACAGATTCAGATGATACACACAGATGAAACAAATCTCCCTACATAAAGTTTTACATGTATATCTGCTGTCTTCAGCTTTATATATTTTTTAGAAAGGGAACACTGTGTTAGAGATTTTCTCTTCCTACTCAGCGCTGGGAGTGGATTATTGGCATAAAGCCAAGACAGCTAATTGGAGGAAAGGCACACATCCCCTCTCCACATAGGCAGACTTGCAGAGCTGGGCTGTGACAAGTCAAGCTCTCTGCTAAACTATTTATAGCAACTTCCCCCGACACAAATGTCAGGCTTGTTTTATCCTGGTTGACAGAGAACTTGTCAGAAGTTATCATGCTGATAACAGGGCAACGAAACAGCAGAAACACATGGGACTCAGGGCTTTGGAGAGATAGAGCGAAAGAAAACACTGGAGATAGATGTGCCCAGGTCAAATTTCATACATCCACATTAACTTCATAAGGCCCCTTCCACAGTAGCGGACAGAACAGGTCTGCTGGTCAGTTTTTCAGGCGCACCCGACTGGCCCCTCCAGTCTCCTTTATAGAGCAGCCGGTGTCAACAGACATGTGTCCATTTACACCCGCCGACATCCAATTCTATCCTATTCACTAAAAACAGGTGGATGGGGATCCCATCCATCTGGTGGATCAGATCAGAGGGCAGTTGGGTGTGAATGGACAGGTGGTCTGTTTACATCCGATTGCCCATAGAGAAGAGTGGGCTGCATCTGTGTTCACTCTGCATAAGCGGAGTGAACACGGACTAGCCATCTGCTTGCTCGGTGGATAGACTCCCCACTAAGCAGGTAGACCCCAACAGAGCCATGACTAAGCACTAAATTAGTGTGAAACGCGTCGGCTGTCTTTTCTGGCTGTATTTTGTGATGCATGTCCTTTGATTTACAAATAAAGACAACTTTTGAAGTTCCTTAGGAGTGCAGCTGTCCATCCGTTTTGAAAATTCTACATGGACGCCAACAGAGCCGGCCCCATGTGAAAGGGGCATAATTATGTTTAATTGTTGGCCTGTAAATTTTATTTTAACTGTATTGGCATCCAAATGTAACAGTCCCAAGACAAAAGGTAGAAGTTCTGGAATTCTGGGGCTAAACAGTAATAATACACTTTATCTTGTATTATTTATTAGCCATCAACACCACACTATACAATGTCGTTCGAAAGTACGTCAAAGTTCTATTTCATACTAATATTTCCCGAACAAAAACCACATGCATCGTTAGAAATGTTTTTATTCCAGAAAAAAATACCATACTGTTCCATTAAATTTTCTCATCTGCGAGGTTGAACATTCATTTGACCCCACTTATGATTAGAAAGTCAAACAAATGTTCTTAACCTGTTCAGCTCTTTGGGCGTACCAAGTATGTCCAAAGAGTGAACCTTTAGCCTAAGTTCTCACTGGATGCGGTGCAAAATTACAGCATATTTGGCACCACATCTAAATCGCAACCCGATTGTAGAGTGTATGTTAAGTTAATGACACCCCACAATAGGTTTGCATATGAACACCCATGCATTCCGATTCTGGTGTGTACAAAAAAAGTCCTGTACCAGTTTGGTGCGAATGCAGTATGATTTGAGCCACACAAATCCATGGCTCAAATCACACCCCAGAGAAAAAATAAAATAAAATCAAAGAAAAAAGTAATTAAAAAAAAAGCCCTAATCCCGTTGCCGCACACACCTGCGCAAACAAAAGACAATGGTGTGCACGCGTATGTAAAAAGCAGTTGCACCACACGTGACATTTTACGAGTGAAAAAGTGAAAACAATAATTCTAGCACAAATGCTAAACAGATGAGCTGTAAAGGCTTTTGGAGACCATCATTTTTGGCGATATCACGGGCGCACGCAATTTTAACACATGGAATGTTTAGTATCCATTTACTCAATGAAACCTCTTTTATATTTTTATATATATATATATATATATATATTATACACACACACACACATATACACACACATATACATATATATATATATATTTATATTAAATCTTTTATATTTTAATCAAAAATGATTATATTGTGTTTTTTGTTTTTTTTTGCAATAAAATTAATCGTATTATATTTCTTCAAAAAAAAAAAAAATTTCCAGAGAAATTGTGTTTAATAAACAACAACTGCTTAAATATCATGTGACACACAAACTTGCAACCATCACTTTTTTATTTTACAGGGCCTCTGCTTTCAGAAAATATGTAACGTTGCCGAAAATGTGGATTTTAACATGTGAAATGCATATGCGAAAAAAAGAAAAAAAAAATTGCTCTGGAGCTGAACTAGTTAAAATAATAATAATTAAAAAAATAAAATAAAAAATCATATGTAGCTTTATATGTATTCAATAAAACTAAAAAGTAGAACGTTTATTTTTTTAATTCGTAGTCCGCCATGTACATGTCTCTCCTGTTTATAAATAACAATAGCGTATAAAAAAAACATATTCAGAAATACAAAAGCTTTCATCGAGAGAGAGGTGGGGGCAAAGAGGAGAGATCTCCATTATACTGGGAAATGTGTGAGCGTTCCCATTCATAAAATGATAGATTGAAGACCGTCTTCTCTCCTCCGTCTAGACGAAAGTGCAAATAGCATGTGTACTCATAGCCTCCGTGTCATTCATGAGACATAACAATGTACATCTGTCAAAAGCAGCTGAGCGGGTCTGCGCGGAGAAACTCAAAATATAACATTTAGAGGGGTGGGGGGGGGGGAAAACAAATTTAGTCAGCTGCGTGAAAAACGCAATTTTTATAACTGTTGTGCTGTTTTTATAATGTCACAACTCATTTATTGTGTGCTAAACAAGAACGGCAACTGTCAAAACGCTGGAATCTAACCGGTAGCTGTGGAGAGCTCAAGTTTACAGAGCATTCATGTTTATTATCCTTTTTTTGTTTATTTTTTTCCGTCCACATTAAAAGCCTCTTCATGGCTCGAGAATTCACATGCACAGGTCCAATATTTTTATTGTCTGCTTAACCACTTCAGCCCCGGTAGGATTTACCCCCTTCCTGACCAGAGCACTTTTTGTGATTCGGCACTGCGTCGCTTTAACTGACAATTGCGCGGTCGTGCGATGTGGCTCCCAAACAAAATTGGCGTCCTTTTTTTCCCACAGATAGAGCTTTCTTTTGGTGGTATTTGATCATCTCTGCGGTTTTTATTTTTTGCGCTATAAACAAAAATAGAGCGACTATTTTGAAAAAAATTCAATATTTTTGACATTTTGCTATAATAAATATCCCCAAAAAATATCTAAAAAAAAAAATGTTTCCCCCAGTTTAGGCCGATACGTATTCTTCTACATATTTTTCGTTAAAAAAAATCGCAATTAGCGTTTATTGATTGGTTTGCGCAAAATGTATAGCGTTTACAAAAAAAGGGGGTCGTTTTATGGCATTTTTATTAATATTTTTTTTTTTACTAGTAATGGCGGTGATCAGCATTTTTTTTTCGGTACTGCGATATTATGGGGAACACATCGGACAATTTTGACACATTTTTGGGACCATTGGCATTTTTATAGCGATCAATGCTATAAAAATGCATTGTATTACTATAAAAATGCCATTGGCAGTGAAGGGGTTAACACTAGGGGGCAGGGAAGGGGTTAAGTATGTTCCTGGTGTGTTCTAACTGTATGGGGGGGGGGTGGACTCACAAGGGGAAATCACTGATCTTCCGTTCATACATTGTATGAATGGAAGATCAGCGTTTCCCCGCTGACAGGAACGAGAGGTTTGTGTTTACACACATACCTCCCGTTCCCCGCTCTGTAACGAACGAGCGCGCGTGCACGGCGGCGATCGCGCCCGCCGGGCACACGCGCAGGACTCAGGGGCGCGCGCCCTCTAGCGTCCGAAAAAGATAGGACGTAGAGCTACGTGCTCTCGCCTAGCAGTGCCGACCTGCCGCAGTAATATGACAGCGGCTGGTCGGCAAGCAGTTAAAGGGGCTGTAAAGGTTTGTTTTATTTTCTAAATAGGTTCCTTTATGCTAGTGCATTGTTGGTTCACTTACCTTTTCCTTCGATTTCCCTTCTAAAAAATGTTTTCTTTGTCTGAATTTCTCACTTCCTGTTTCTCCTCAGTAAGCTTGCCCCCATCATCTGAGCCATTCTGGCTGGGGGTTAGTCAGCCAGAACAGCTTACTGGTGAGAAATAGGAAGTGAGAAATTCTGACAAAGAAAAAAAAACATTTAGAAGGGAAATTGAAGGAAAAGGTAAGTGAACCAACAATGCACTAGCTTAAATAAACCTATTTAGAACATTAAAAACAAACTTTTACAACCCTTTTAACACACACACACACAGAGGCAGGACCGGGGAACGGGTCCTCCAGCTTCCAGGGCAAGGATCCAGAACTGTGCCCCCCCTCCCCTGCTGATAATACATATTGTAGAATGGGGGTGTACCACCCTGTGACTAGACTAGTCTTTGCCCCCTTGCTTCACTGTGCTCAGGGCAGTTTCCCCTCCTGCCTACCCTTTGTTCCAGACCCTGCACACAGGGGTTGGTTTGCTAAAATAGAAGACATTATTCACCTAGCAAAGCAAACATTGCAAAGGAAATGTTAAAGTGGAGCTTCATCCAAGAGGAGAAATCCTCTTTTTCCACTGCCTTTCTCAACAAAATTTGAACACTTATTTTTTTGGTGATCCAGATGGGAATTTACCCCCCCCCCCCTTTCCTGCAGCTTTTTGGGACAGGTCCTAGAAGGCTGCAGGACCATTTACAAAATGCAGCGAGGTTTGCACATACAGTGTGAAGCCACAAGGAGTCACAGCTGGCTCCCTTAGCAAACATGCTGGCGCCGCAGACCTGAAGACTGGCAAATAATTGGGCTGGTGAGGAAGGCCCTGGATCCTTGGGCATGTAATGTTTTTTTTAATAGCTACAGGACTTTTAATTTTTAAATTTTTTTTTTTGGGGGGGGGTCTGAAGTTCTTTTAACTTGCTTTAACCACTTAACCCCCGGACCATATTGCTGCCCAATGACCAGAGCACTTTTTGCGATTCGGCACTGCGTCACTTTAACTGACAATTGCGCGGTCGTGCGACGTGGCTCCAAAACAAAATTGGCGTCCTTCCCCACAAATAGAGCTTTCTTTTAGTGGTATTTGATCATCTCTGCGGTTTTAATTTTTTGCGCTATAAACAAAAATAGAGCGACTATTTTGAAAAAAATGCAATCTCTTTTACTTTTTGCTGTAATAAATATCCCCCAAAAATATCTATAAACATTTTTTTTTTCCTCAGTTTAGGCCGATACGTATTCTTCTACATATTTTTCATTAAAAAAAAAATCGCAATAAGCGTTTATTGATTGGTTTGCGCAAAAGTTATAGCGTTGACAAAATAGGGGGTAGTTTTATGGCATTTTTATAAAAAAAAATGTTACTAGTAATGGCGGCGATCAGCATTTTTTTTCAGTACTGCGATGTTATGGCGGACACTTCGGATACTTTTGACACATTTTTGGGACCATTGGCATTTTTTTTTAGTGATCAATGCAATAAAAATGCATTGGATTACTAATAAAATGCCATTGGCAGTGAAGGGGTTAACACTAGGGGGCAGGGAAGGGGTTAAGTGTGTTCCTGGGTGTGTTCTAACTGTATGGGGGGGTGGACTGACTGAGGGAAATCGCTGATTTTCTGTTCATACATTGTATGAACAGAAGATCAGCGTTTCCCCCGCTGACAGGACCGGGAGCTGTGTGTTTACACACATAGCTCCCGGCCCTTGCTCTGTAAAGAGCGATCCCGTGTGCCCGGCGGCGATCGTGCCCGCCGGGCACACGCACAGGACTCGGGGGCGAGCGCCGGCGTCTTGCATGCGCCCCCTAGTGGCCGCAGAAGAGCCGACGTATAGCTGCGGGCTCTCGCCCAGGAGAGCCGACCTGCCGTCGAAAAATGACGGCGGCTGGTCGGCAAGCAGTTACAGGGGTTGTAGAGGTAAAAAAAAATCCTAAATAACTTCCTTTACCTCATCCTTCGATTTTGCTTTAAAATGTTCTTATTTCTTCAGAGAAATCCTCACTTCCTGTTCTTCTGTCTAACTCCACACAGTAGTGCGAGGCTTCCTCCCTGGTGTTAAGTGTCCTGCTCACCCCCTCCCTTGGACTACGGGAGAGTCAGGATGCCCACTAACACACAGCTCCTTTAACCTGCAATGTAGGGAGCGGGCACACACACGACACTCCACACCAGGGAGAAAGCCTTGCATTACTTTGTGGAGTTACAGACAGAAGAACAGGAAGTGAGTATTTCTCAGAATAAATAAGGACATTTAAAAGCAAAATCAAGGATGAGGCAAGTGAAGGAGGACTGCACTAAGGTAAAGGAAGCTATTTAGGGAAATAAATTGTACCTTTACAAACAACCCCTTTAACTGCAGAAATTCAAGCTGTGGGTAGTTTTTTTTTTACAATAGTTGGCAATACACGCTTGGCGTAGCATGGATGGAGGAATCTTCCATTGATGGCTATTGTATTCAGACAGCCATGACACTCGTGGATACATGAATACCCGAGAAGTAACTGTCTGCTTGAAAGCAGTGACTGTCCAAATTTTTTTCCCACCTGGCTCCTTCTATTGTTAAATCAATTTTTCTCAATCTGGGTGGAAACTCATCAGCTGAACAGTGACTGCTTCAAATGAGATGCTTTCGCTGGTCAGGTATTCAGACAGCCACAGCTGCCAGGATACAATAGTCAGCAGAGGGCGATTCCTCCTTTCATGCTGTTTAGGGTAAATGGTCAATTGTTTTTTCTTGGCTAGCACGCAGGCTGAACGAGAGAAAGTCATGTATGGCTAGCTTAAGTTGAACCATCATTACATGGAATGCCCAATCATGTGAGGGAAAAACAATGATAAAAAATAAAACAACAGGCTTTTTTGCTAGCATGACTTTGTATTTAAATTGGAATTTTATGGAGGAAAAAAAAAATTGCAAACAGGCAGGATTTTATGCAGAATAGACATACTAAGGCTAGGTTTCCACTACTGCAACCCCAAAGTTGCACGATTTTGCCATATTTTTTGCTGCGATTTTGATGCGGCTTTAAGCAATGCCTTTATATTCTTGAGGTCTATGGACCTCAAATCGCATCAAAGTGAGACCAAAGTAGTGTGCGACTACCGTGAAGTCGCACAGCTATGAACTGTACTCATTGGAAATCATAGGGTATGATTTGTCAGTTTTCATTGAGATAATTTTTCTTCCTAATTTTGAACACAAGCACATACTTTATCATCCTAGTTTAGGATTAACTTTTTTATCACTAATCTAATTATTCTATGGCATCGCTGTATTTATTCTTTTAGAGCTGCACATTTTGGCACATATTGTTTATGGGTTTAGTATCATGAGTCTTTTGGGGTCAGCTGCTTCCTCTAACATTTTTCACTTTAGTGCAGGGATTGACAAATTTACTTTGAAACTAGGAGCCAGCTAAAAAAAGTTGGGAGCCATTTTTTTTTAATTTTTTTTTTAACGAACACCTTTTTTTCCGACTAAAATAACCGATCCTTAATTTACACAGAAAACTGTTTCCATCTTTGTGGGGGAGGGGAGTGTAAATGGAACTAAAGCTGTTCCAATCAGCTGCCCCACAATACCTGTCCACTTATTGTTATGGGCACCAGATCAAGACTGCAGCTCCTTCAAACCAGTTGTCAGGCAGAGAGAGCAGGCAGGGGAAGCCCTCTGCGTGGCCAGTGACTGGTTGTAGCAGTGCACCTCGCTCCAGCAGGCTGCAAAGCCTCGACCTCAATTACTGGCCGGAGCGGCATTTTAATCCCTGCTCCTGCCAGGTGAGGGGGGAATGTGGTCTTGCATGGGGACAAGACACCTGCCACAGTCTAGCCCAGGCGCCAGGTTGTTGATTCTAGGCGCCAATGCGACCTGGCACCTGGGGATTGTCAAGCCCTGCTTTAGTGTGTTACATACAATAAAAAAACAAGAAAACGGATATACGGATACAAAAATCTAATTCTCCATGTGGCTTGAAAACACACTCCAGTATACAGGGCCGTCTTTACCATAGGGCAAACAGGGGCAGCTGCCCAGGGCCCTGTCACTGTTGGGGGCCCAAAGCAGAGCCGCCCGTTAAGCCCCTTTGCTGCCCACAAATCAGCGCTGAAAATTATCAGCGGCACACAGTGCTGCTTCCCCTCCCAGTGTTTTAAAATGTACAGCACCCCTGGCTTCCCTTTAGACGTGCACTTCTCCCTTCCTGCCACTGGGTGCTGCTTGTATATAAAAGTGAATTAGAATGCGATTTTATAGCATCCCCAGTTTGCTCTTCTTTATGTCCTGCTCCTCAAGGTATGTCACTGTTTGCTAATCTATATTGTAAATAGAAGTTTTCTGTAGAGTGTGCCCAAAGTCTTTATAATATTTGATGATTCACTGCAGGCCTGGTCAGTGTTTTAAAAAGTTCCTGTATTTTACACATGGCATGGCATGGGGTCACAGCACCGTCTGTCCATACTGCTTTAGCCATGTGCCATGTGCCATGTGTAAAATACAGGAACTTTTTAAATCACAGAGCAGACCTGCAGTCCAGGCTGAGTAAGGCCTCAGACCACATGGCATTACTGTATTCAACTGTTTCATGGGCTTATTTTGGGCCTGGCTGGTTCACATGTATGTGTTTTGGCGGCCCACATTTGCGCAGGCGCAGCCTTTGAATGGGCTGTCATGCCTGCGTTTCCTGCAAAGAAAAGGGCATGCCTCATGTAATAGGCTGTGCACACGGCACACCTATGCCCATCAAGCAAAGAAATACAGCACTGTCTGTCCATTCTGCTGTCTGCTGTGACTTATCTGCACTGCACTGTCAGACTTGCTGCATTTTTAGATGTTTAGGTCACGCTTTTAAAAACACAGTGCGTTTGTGTGCGCATGAACTGCAGGTAAGTAGCATGGTGCAAAAGCAGAATGGATTTCAAATCAACTGTATTTTTAAAATGCTGAATGCACCTTTTTTCTGCAGGAAACAAAGACTGCTGTGCCTGCACAAATGAGGGCCGCCAAAACACATACATGTGAACCAGCCAGGCCCAAAATAAGCTGGAGGAGGTCCCAAAAAAAATGTTTGCCCAGGGCCCAAACCATATTAAACACGGCCCTGCCAGTATAACTCAGAGACAGGAAGCCGAGAGGAGGCATCCAGCTTGCTTGCTCTATCCCCTAAGGCAGCGGTTCTCAACTTGGGGGTCGGGACCCCCTCAGGGGTCAAATGATGATTTTCCAGGGGGTCACCAGATCCTGGGCTGTTTCTAAAGCCCGCACCACTCTCCCAGCCTTCTTGCGGCTGCTCAGCAGGGCTGTCACTGGAGCCATGGCCACCCAGCTGGGCTGTTCCTGGAGCACACAGCCCCTCACTCGGCCTTTTCACAGCCACCCATTCAGTTCACGGCATGGGTTGGGGGCAGAGACTAGAGTGACTGGTGAGGATTGTGAGGTGTGAGGGGCTGGAGGAGACCCTATCTCCTGATTTCAGCATAGGTGTGACTGCTACGAGACACTACAAAGTCGGAGACACACTGGGTAACACTACCTGTGATTATAGTTGCCATTAAAAGTCCCCACTACAGTTCTCAGATCAGCAGATGACCTTGATCAAGAGCACCTAAGTTGGCCGATCAGAACTCCCCCAGAACTGCCACTCATCCCATTCCTCCTCCACCAAGGAGTAAGAGAAGGAATTAAAATAGAGAATACATGGAAGGGGAGAGGAAAAGAGGGGAGGAAGAAAGAAAAAGGTAGAGAAAGAATAAGAAAAAAACAAAACAAGAGACGACTAGAGAGAGGGACGGGGGAAAAAAAACAAGAAATTAGGATAGCGAGAGATAAAAGAGAAAAAGAGGAGAACAAAGAGAAAGAGTGGTACATCCTAAAATGTACCATATGAGGTTTTAATACTGTACAGTATGATTGGAGGGGACTCAGGGAGCGCTACATTTCCGTGGGTTGGGAGCGCAAATTACTTGTCTTGCCTTGGGTGCTGACAACCCAGGCTATAAAAATAATATTACCGTTAGGGGTCCCCACAACTTGGGACATTTTATCAAGGGGTCAGGGCACTAAAAGGTTGAGAACCACTGTGTTAGAGGGTGGCTACATTCGTTCTCCATGGACCTACTGTACACAATCACCCTCTCTTGCCCATTCCTGACGTGTACTAGGGCAGGGATTCTCAAACTATGGCCCTCCAGTTGTTCAGGAACTACAATTCCCATCATGCCTAGTCACATCTGTGAATGTCAGAGTTTTACAATGCCTCATGGGACTTGCAGTTCCGCAACAGCTGAAGTTTAAAGATCCCTGTACTAGGGTTTATGGTCTAAGGGATTAAGGATATTGTTTAAGCCTAGTACACACAAGCTGAATGTCGGGCGCTATTGGCTCAATAGAAACAGGCGGTTTGGCCAGCTTCTATCATAGGGTCATGACTGAAAAAGGTCCGACCGTCTCCCGATCAGTGTTTTCATCCAGTAGCCGAGAGTGCAGTCTCTGTCAGGACACAATAGAACAGCAGGGGAGAGCCTAACATCAAATATTTAGTACAGCGACTTTAACTGGAGCCGCTAGCTTTTTTTAGTGGCAGCGCGAACTGTGGATTCAGACAGGATGGGATGTTCTCACCCATGCGATCCAATTGCAATGCGAGAAAACAAAAGTCCCTGCACTTTTTGTGCAATTCCAACGCGAGTTCCGCCATACAACTGTATAGCAGAACTCGCACTGCACAGACATCGCATGTGATCAGCACGGCAGTGAGGGTGCGAATCACAAGTGTGAACCCAGGCTTTAATGTGAAAAGCTTAGCAGCTTATTTAAAAAGTCACAGCAATAGCACTTGTTATATTAAAAGCCACTATTTATTTTCTGCAATAAATATATTCATCTCTAACCCCATCTGTACAATGATGAATTCTACTGTAAGGCTGCCACACAGATGCTTTAATGATGGCAGACAATATTGTGCTGAGGCGTAGACATGAAGACGTGTCCACACAGAGAATGAAGAGTATAGGGGGACACTGGATCTGTACATGAGCATGTTGTTTTGTCACACACACAGACGAAGAGATATACAGCCCACGTCCCTGCATTTCCCCCACTAGCGGAGGTGGATGAGCCCTGCATTTGGCTCTGGCTCGATGCAGCTATGAAATAAATGGGAACAGCGTCTGAGCTGTAACTGCCATCCTGGGCTCGGCTCCCACAGCTGCTCTGGAGCCTAGAAACCAGCCAATAACAGGCGCCAGAGTTCCCACCATCCCCCATAGAGACAGAGCTGCCAGGCCTAGTTTTGTCTGCTTCAGCAGTACACGTTCCTGCCCTCTCCTCAGTCTTCTCAGTCCCCGCTCCACCCCTTTAACAGCATGTCCCCCCCCCCCTCCACTTCTCTCATCCCCTTTTATATTTTCCATCCCCTTTCAACTCTCATCTCCTCATTTTAATTACACAGAACGAGCTGAGACTCATCCAGTTTTGTCAGAGGAAAAACACAACAACTGTGATGCTGGGTGAACGAAAAAAATAAATGAAAAGCCCTTTCACACCAAGAAACATACATACTGTTTGTACGTAAATGTATATATATATATATATATATACACATACATACACACACACACATACATTTTATATATATATATATATTAACACACACATGCACATACAGTATAAAAACACAAAAAATATATATCTATATATACTTATGTTTTTATATATATATATATATATATATATATATATATATATATATATATACACATACACACACACACCTTCATATACTGTATCATATATATATTTGTCTATCCATCTATCGAGTATAAAACTCACACATAAATCTACACAAAAATATACTATATAAATACACATCTACACATATATATATATATATATATATATATATATATATATATATATATATATATATATATATATTATATATATATATATATATATATATATATATATATATATATATATATATATATATATATATGTTTATATAGTATATTTATATATGTGTAAATATATATATATGCTATATATATATATATATATATATATATATATATATATATATATATATATATATATATATATATATATATATATATATATATATATATAGCAGATGGTTGCTACCAGTTACTATCAACCACCATATCACCCTGCTGCCAGACCTCCATATATTACTCTCAGAGATCATCACTCTCAGAGATCATGAACAATCATTTTGCTTTGTTTTGTTTTTATCTGGGGGATATAACTTGGTTGGGGAAAGGAGGGTATGGGATGCCCATAGAACAGATCATTTTGCCATCTTTGTTAAAGAAACGTTGAATCAATAGCCCTGTGATGGACGCTAATATTTACAGTCTCTCCTCTGCACCAACTCCTGCAGACCGTTCCTCCTCCTCTGCACCAACTCCTGCAGACTGTTACTCCCAGGACTCCTCTCCTCCTGCACAAAAAAAACTTCACTGTAACCTGTTAGTCTATCCGCCCCATCATCTTTACACTGTACCAGGGATCACTCTGAATAATCCCAAGTGGTTATTTGACTTGCTAAGAGCTGATGGGCCAGGGGCCTGCAGTACCCCTTCTTGGCGGCCTAGATGTTTAGCAGCAGGCGTTAGTTGGTGGACTACTGATCCCAGCTAGTCCGACTTGCAAATACTGACCCCGCAGGCCACATTGATTTCACACAAAACCCCAGTGTCTCTCCTCTGGCACGCCTCCTCCAGATCCACTGTGCCGACCTTCTCTTGCCCTGAGTCCTAGGTGAAGAATTTACCCGGGCATGCGTACTGTCTGCTTCCCTAGCTCCTCTGTTCCAGGACACCTCCTCCATGACCGTGTAAGGATGAGGCTCCCTTCCAGGATCCCAGATGTGGATGGGCCTCCTGCTGCAGGGCTCCTCACATGAGCTCCCTGTCACTAATTCTCAGCCCTGCCCCTCTTCCAGAACATTCTCCATGGAAGCAGGGGAGGTGCCCAAGAACTGAACAGGTGATCACACCACACTGCTACACTAACCACTCCCTGCCCCCCAGATCAAAAACAAGCAGGCCTAGCATGCAGCATAGGCCTGCCAAATTTGCCTGCCTGGCAGCTACCACAAAAACCCTCATCTCCAACACCTACCTATGGTAGAGGGCGCTACATATATATTATATATACACACACGCGCATAAACATATAAAAACACCAATCAACCACAAATTTATGAGCACAGACCGGTAACAATGTTACAATGCGATCTGAAAATCAGTGGTATATATTAGGCAGCCAGTAAACACGTTGTCTCTAAAGTTGAATTGTTGAAAGCATAAAAAAAAATGGGCATCCCAGTTTGTTGTGTATGGGGCCGAGTAGCCGCAGACCAGTCACGGTGCCCACGACGATCCATGTCCACAGCCAAATGCACCTACAATGGGCATTTGAGCAGCAGAACTGGACCACGGAGCAATGAAATAAGGTAACCTGGTCTGATGAATTTAAGAACGGTTTGAGGAACAAAACAAGTTTGACGTGTTGACCTCCAAATTCTCCAGCTCTCGAGATAATTGTACATCTGCAAGATGTGCTAGAAAAACAAGTCCAATCCACGAAGGCTCCACCTCACTACTTAGAGGACTTTGGGTCTTCTACTAATAGCTTGGCACCAGATATCACAGCATATCTTCAGAGGTCTAGTGCAGTCCATGCCTTGAGTCAGGGCTGTGTGGGTGGCAGAAGGGGACCTACCCAATATTGGGTGGGTGGTCATAAAAGTATAGCTGATCAATATATTATATTATATATATATATATATATATATATATACACACACATACACACATATATATAATTATTTATATATACACACATGCAAAAGCCTACACAGATTTTTTTCTTTTAAGTAGATGTACAGACAACACTGACTACACAAACATACATATTTACAGACATGTATTTGCCCAATTTTTTTTAGAGATTTTATATATTTATTTATACATACATACATACAATGTATACATACATATTGGATTTTTGCTTTTATGGTAACCCAGTTATGTATGCACAGACAATGTCAAGCGTTTCTAGTCCTAATTGAAGAAAAACATACATTCAGGAAGTAATTAAATTCTGGAGTTCTGTCAGATTGCCGGCAATGTTTCCTCATATTCAGCACAAGGAGAAGAAAAGGCGAGAGAGAGAAGGAGATGGAAAGGGGGTGACTTGCCTGGTGAAAAGCAGGTCTCCAGGCAGCCATTTACATCAGCCCCTTTCCTTTAAAAGGAGGGCATTTGCCCTTAGCACTGGGTCCTTCTTAGAATTTATATGGATGTTACAAAGGCACATCTGTGCGTGTTGGAGGGCCGGCTTGACGTGTTTTCTGCTCTTGCAGCAGCTGCGGTTTCTGAGGAAACAAGCCGGATTTTTTTTTTCTCATCCACCCCCAACTCCCAGTAAGGCTGGGAGGATTTTTTGTTCCCCTGAGAGACAATTTGCGGGGGAGGGAAGAAAATAAAATGGAAACTATATTAAAATAAAAGTAGATACACAGGGAACAAAAATGAAAATAAAAACAAAGACAAAAGGGCAAACGTTCGCTGGAAAGTTAGAGATTACTTATAGAAGAAAAATTATATTTTTGTAGTATTTTTTTCAGGCTCAGGGGAAGAGAGATGGGGTCCTTTTAGTCAGGATTCACCTATATCCATGCTCAGAGACGCACACACTAAGGGCCCTTTCACACGGGGCGAATCAGTATTGATCCGCTGCGTGTGTGTCCGCTGAGCTGTCGGCTGACAGGGCGGTCTCCACACACGGTGCGGAGACCGCCCTGTCTTTCCTCCGCTCTCCCCTATGGGGGGATCGGATGAACACGGACCATATGTCCGTATTAATCCGATCCGATCCGCCAGACGGAAGAAAAATAGGAATTCTTCCGTCCGAAAAATCGGATCATTGCGGATGCGGACAATAACGGGTGTCGGCGGATGTTTATCCGCCGTCACCCGTAATCACATAGGGACCGATGTATGTCCCGTTTTCATCCGCAAACGAATGGATAAAAATGCAGACATACAGTCCGCACACGTGAAAGGGGCCTAAAACTCGCTGTTGTCAATAATTCTGATTGGCACTCCAGCACAGATCCTTAGTATCCACCAACACAGCTGGACTTGTGTGTGTCCATCTAACCAGCGCATGCATGCAAATGTCTTACATTATCCAACGGAAGGTACATTTAGATGCATTGACGCTGGATTGCATCGTTCGGAGCCTTATGGGCTGCTGAAACTTCATGCTTTTCAACACAAGAAAAGGTGCGCTAAATCACAGAGAAGAGCGACCTGGCCCTTAGGGATCGTCATTTATAAGGCAGTTATTCAGGCCTTTTCTTTTTCACATAATTCCGTCTGACTGCCTTTATAATGAAGGCAATTCTACTCTAAGGGTGAATTTACACTTGCGATTGAGAGGGAGGTAAAAACACACGGTTGGGCAACACTTTTACTACCGCCATACCTATCTCCCATAAGCTGCAAAGGCAGTGGATGGTGGAAATGCAAACTGGGAGGTTTTCTGAAACAGGTGCAGACAAAATCTGGTGCAGCTCTGCAAGGCAACCGACCAGTTTCTATGTTTTATTGTCAAGGCTTAAAGGAGAAGTATAGCCAAGGCTTTTTTGACCCTACTTCTCCTATGGATCATGGGCTAAATCCTCTTTGCAGTTGACGCCACTAACCCGGTCCAGGCGCTGGATTGAGCCCAACTTTACAGTTGGGTTCCAGCCAGCAGCCTGGGTCAGTAGCTGGCTCAGCCTCTCAGCGAGCCACTGGGAGACTAAGCCAGCTGTTTCCACCCACTCCACTGCTCAGCACGTGAGCACTGGATAGGCAGAGCAGAGAGCTGGTGACTGACAGTTATCAGCTCTCTGCAACCTGAAGATTGAAAGCGGAGCGATCAGCCGAGTTTGCTCACTCAGTTCTCGGTCTGGAGCCAGTGGGGGACAGATGCAGCATTCACTTAGGTGAGTATATATTTTTTTTCCTTTGAGACACATACTTCTCTTTTAATTGAACAAGCTGAAGGTATAATGCACAGCTGCACCAGATTCTGTGTGACCAATTTTAGTAAATCTGCCTCATCATGTTGTTCGGTCTCCTTGTAAAATCCTCTGTAAGCTTCTGAACTCCTTTCTCCCTCACTCCCCTTATAACTGCCATAGCACAGGGAGAAAACAATTCAGTCTCACGTCTCCTAAGAAAACATGCAACCACCTAATGATGTTGGACGAGAAAAGGTTTAATCTTAAACTGTGTAAAGGGTTCTATACTGTTAGAGCAGTAGGGGTGTGGAAATCACTTTCACAGTTGGTGGAGCCAGCAGAGTGTGTCAATTGCAAAAAACTTTTAGAAGAGCATCCTAGAAAATTCAATATACAGGGTTTAATCTTGTCCATCCTGAAGTTTCAAACCCCATCCAGATACACAGAGGTCTAATGGCAGCCCAGGAAGATTTCTGACATGATTACCAAACCAGGAAGTTTACCATAACTGAACTGTCTCATTAGTTGTGCAGCATTTTAATTCCAAACACAAACAACGGCATGAAGTATTTGCAATGTTTGCATAGCAGTGAAAATTATACTATTAGGATGTTTTTTTTTTTTTTCAAGTAAAGTCTCTTTTATGGTGGCCATACATGGTGTAATACAACAAACATTCATGTCCAATTAAAAAAAACGAAAAAATCAGATATAGATCAAGTGAGACAAAAATGGCACGGCAGAGACCGGGATTGTTTGGATTGACCCTAGTTGATTGGGAAAAAATGATTGTACAGGGTCAACTGATGCTAAATCACATAAATTCGATCTATATGTAAATAAACTTGTCCCAAATATCCTTCCAATCCAAGGGAGCAAATCACACCAAAAGTAATGAAGGCACCTTTTCAAAGTCGCTGCAAAGTCACACCAATTTGAACTAGTGCCATTGAAGAGAATGGGCTGCAACATGTCGTGCAACTTTGATGTCCCAGTATTGAATAATATAGCCACAAATCATGAAAAGTAAAAATTCACATATAATTAGTGCAAGAAATTGTGTGTGTGTGTGTGTATATGCAAAGTTCCAAAAGGGTGGGAACCCATCATGAAATCTTCCACATTTTCATGGTCAGCATATGCATTAACTCACAAACAGCTCCGCTCCTCCTTTGGTGTCAAGCTTTTCCACTCTAAAATAATGATAGGACGCATAAAAGAAACAATATGCCCACAATAGTGTGAAATCTTAAAAAAAAAAAAAACAATGTTTATATCAAATCTCAGTTTAGTCACATGTTAAAAGATGAACAGCGCATTTAGAATTGTCTCAGCAGGCATCCAGCATGTATTGGTAACTGCACCGTACATGGTGACATCACAGGTTTAGGCTACATCCCTGCACGTTTCGTCAGATACTGCCATCTTGCCCTTACAGACGCTTTAATGCTTCTGGGTGATTACAGCTGAACTAGAGCTACATTACATAATCACACAGTTGAAATATAAATTTAAACTATTCAAACTGCCAAAATATTTATGGTTCACATATCCTTAATATTTTGCATTGGCAGGACAGTGACCTTATGTTCTCGAATGCAGCCAAGTAACACAGTTATGTCCCTTTGCTAATCCAGCAGACTGGCTGGGCAATGAAGAAGCAGCAGCTCAGTGATGAGGTCATACCTGTGCTCGTCCCTCCTGCAAGTATGTTTAGTGTTAGGCTGACAAATTTGAGAGAGGCAGAAGAGCCCTGACTTCTGGTGTACAAGTAAAAAGATATTAACCACTTAAGCCCCGAACCATTACGCTGGTCAAAGACAGGCCACTTTCTGTGACTTTTGTGATTGGGTACTGCGTCGCTTTAACTGACAATTGCGCAGTCGTGCGCCATGGCTCCCAAACAAAATTGACGTCCTTTTTTCCCTCACAAATAGAGCTTACTTTTGGTGGTATTTGATCACCTCTGCGTTTTTTATTTTTTTGCGCTATGAACAAGAATAGAGCATCAATTTTGAAAAAAATTCAATATTGTTTACTTTTTGCCATAATAAATATCCTCAAAAAAATACATAAAAAATTATTTTTCCTCAGTTTAGGCTGATGGGTGGTATTCTACATATTTTTGGTATTTTTTTTTTTTTACAGCTACCAGTGCTATAAAAATGCACTGATTACTGTGAAAATGACACTGGCAATGAAGGGGTTAACCACTAGGTGGCGCGGAGTGGGTTTACATGTTCCTTAGGGAGTGATTCTTAATGTTAGGGGGTGTGGCTACATGTGACACGTCACTGATGACCATTCCTGATCACGGGGAACAGCCATCAGTGACAGTGTCACTAGGCAGGATAGGGGGAGCGCCTTGTTTACAAAGGCATCCCCCTGTTCTGCCTTTTTGCTGACCACAATCGTGGGCCGCCCGGGAACATCGCATTCCCGAGATCCGCAAACACGCCCACGAGGCACGCATGGCCGCTGGGCAGCAAATTTAAAGGGACATATCTGTATGCCAATCTGCCTGCCCGTGCCATTCTGTCTACGTACATCTGCGTGTGGCGGTCGGCAAGCGCTTAACACAGATTAGAGGCTGGTGTCTAAATATATACACACACATAGTATATAGTGTTTTATAATATTCCTGTGTAAACAACTGACATGCCAGGTCAAGTGCTCTTAAAATTGATCTTGCAAGTATATTTATCACTAATTTATTACAAAATTGAAATTCCTTAAAGAGGAACTGCAGTCTGCTCACATAATTTGTAATAAAAACATCTTTGCCATTCTGAAGCTTCCCTTCAACCACTTTACATATTTTATATATACTGTGATTCTGTACTTGCTAAATACGCTGCAGAAATCTCCCTCTACTGAGTCTGGCTGCAGCCATTTTAACTGTGGGCAGCTGAAGCTGCTTCCATGGTCACTTCCTGGATTTACACAGGAGGCACACCTCCAGCTCTGCAGTTCTGATTGGCCCTCTTGACTCACCGCCCCTCCCTTCCTGGCAAACTCTCACGTGAGTGAAAGAGAGCTGTGCATGGTGTCATAAGCTTATAACCAGACAAGAAAGAGAAAATGGGCTTTAGAAGGTATTTACTGGCAGAAAAAATAATGTTTTACTATCCAAAGTTAAAACAACAAGAGCAGAAGATTTAATAGATGCAAAGTTGAAAAAATTACTGAAGGTCCAGTTTAACCACTTAAGGACCGCCTACTGCACATTTACATCGGCAGAATGGCACGGCTGGGCACATCAACGTATATATACGTTGATTTTAGTACCCAGCCGTGGGTCGTGGGCGAAGCTCCAGGACCAGGACCGCGGGATTCGCGGACCCGATCGCCGCTGCAGTGTGTCGATCCGTCCCTGGAGCGGAAGAACGGGGAGAGCCGTGTGTACACACGGCTTCCCCGTGCTTCTCTGTGGCCGTAGCATCGATCGCGTCATCCCTGTAATAGGGGGACGCGATCGATGATGTCACACCTACAGCCACACCCCCCTACAGTTGTAAACACAACACATAGGTCACACATCCCCTACAGTGCCCCCTGTGGTTAACTCTCAAACTGCAACTGTCATTTCCACAGTAAACAATGCAATTTAAATGCATTTTTTGCTGTGAAAATGACAATTGTCCCAAAAATGTGTCAAAATTGTCCGAAGTGTCCGCCATAATGTCGCAGTACCGAAAAAAATCGCTGATCGCCGCTATTAGTAGTAAAAAAAAAATAATTAATAAAAATGCAATAAAACTATCCCTTATTTAGTAAACGCTATAAATTTAGCGAAAACCAACCGATAAACACTTATTGCGATTTTTTTTACCAAAAATACGTAGAAGAATACGTATCGGCCTAAACTGAGGAAAAAAAAATGTTTTTTTTATATATTTTTGGGGGATATTTATTATAGCAAAAAGTAAAAACATATTGCATTTTTTTTAAATTGTCGCTCTATTTTTGTTTATAGCGCAAAAAATAAAAACCGCAGAGGTGATCAAATACCACCAAAAGAAAGCTCTATTTGTGGGGAAAAAAGGACGCCAATCTTGTTTGGGAGCTACGTCGCACGACCGCGCAATTGTCATTTAAAACTACGCAGTGCCGAATCGCAAAAAGGGGCAAGGTCCTTTACCTGCATTTTGGTCCGGGTCTTAAGTGGTTAACAATTGATTGAACTAAATAACCCATCTATGTAGACATACAGGTATATCGATGTAGTTTGATAAATGTTATAAGAGGTGATTATACGAACAGTATTTTTTTGCTATTCCACAGAGTAACACCAAAACTCAATACGCTTTGTAAAACTTTTTAAGTGGGTCACGACTGGGAGGCAGTCTTTGCCATTTCAGCCCATTTTTTCAACTATGCATACAAGGGATTTTTTTTAGATGTATAAAAAAAAAAAGTGTTACTCAAGCAGAGAAATTTGCAGGAGATAATTAAATCTTTGTCGTATCAGCTAAAATAAAAATATTTTAATAGTGCTAGTATTAGAAAAACAAATTGCGTCAGTCAAGAAGTAATTTCATGTACTTTTAAAGAGACTGGCGATGAATATTTATAAAGAGTTAATTTTGCACTTATCCCCGTGAAGTTGTTTTCACTTTCAATATCAAACCATTAGCAGCAAACTTATTTTTTATATAGGATTAACTTCCATACATAAGTGTATTTTCACCCTGTAGACTTCTAGGGTGTCATCTTCCTTTGTCTCCGGCCTTGAGACACAGCCTCACAAATGTCATGTTTGTTTAAAGCGGATGGTTCACCAAAAAACAAATATTAAAAGCCAGCAGCAACAAATACTGCAGCTGCTGACTTTTAATATTAGGACACTTACCTGTCCTGGAGTCCAGCGGCGTCCGCAGCAGAGGATGAGCGATCGCTCGTCACCCTGCTGCTCCCCCCTCCATCCACGGCGAGGGAACCAGGAAGTGAAGCGCTCCGGCTTCACTGCCCGGTTCCCTACGGCGCATGCGCGAGTCGCGCTGCGCCCGCGATTGGCTCCCGCTGTGTGCTGGGAGCTGAGAGTTCCCAGCACGCAACGGGAAAAGCCCGTCTTTTGCCCGAGACTGCGGGCCGGAAGTGGGTGCGGATACCTGTCTTTAGACAGGTATCTGCACCCCCCTCCCCCCTGCAAGGTGTCAAATGTGACACCGGGGGGGGGGAGGGTTCCGATCAGCGGATCTTCACTTTAGGGTGGAGATCCGCTTTAAGTCAGGGTATAAAGGGTTTGTCTTATCCTTTAAACATCCCCAAGTATTTTTGGAACAAAAAAAAAAATTACATTGTATTGCAATAAAATTAACCTCTATTGGAACAACAAATGTTGGAATTGGACAAAAAATGGACTTTGTAGGCACCAATTGTAAAAATGTATAAAATACGTTTATTGATACAATGCACCGAAGGGGTTATTGGACCAACAGAAAATAGATGAAGGGTTGAACATTAAAACAATAATAATGAACACAGTAGCAACTGTGTTTAACAACAAAATATGATGGATTAGTATTGGTCATATTTTATTGTTAAACACAGTTGCTACGGTGTTCATTACTATTGTTTTAATGTTCAACTGTTCATCTGTTGGTCCAATAACCCCTTCGGGGCGTTATATCAATAAACATATTTTATACATTTTTACAATTGGTGCCTACAAAGTAAATTTTTTGACTAATTCCAACATTTGTTGTTCCAATATATTTAGGACGTGGCACTGCATTATCACAGACACCCACAGTCCATCCTGTGCGTGGTGTGCTCTTTTTAATAGTTCAACAAAATTAAACTGCCGCACACTAAAGCAGTTTTAAGATAACAAAAAAGATGAAGTGCATTCATATTGTACTGTGAACAAGCATCTGTTGGCCCTGAGTTCTGCCAAGTCGAAATCAAGCATTACCCCGTCCCGGCAACAGGCCTCTGCCGTCTATGATTCAATAGTCAAATGCCAGAGCTTCTGAAGGACATTTGGCAGGTGAATTATAGGGACAAGGCTTAAAGGAGTTGTAAGGGAAAACATTTTTTGCCTAAAATTAATGTCTGCAAGGTAGACAGACAGAATAGTGTAATGATTCTGTTAACAAACGAGTAAATACCTATTAAATTCCTTCATCTATATCACCTTCGGCGTTCTAGATTCTGTTTCCTCATTCACTTCCTGGTTTGCATCATTTGTTTATGTAAGAACTACATTTCCCAGCATGAATTGTGGCACGCCCAGTAATTCACACCTCTTTGAAGTCTCTAACACGTAGAGAGCGTCCTGCCACACAGATGTAGTTCCAAGGAGGGGGCGAGCACGTTACTGACCACTGCAGTAAAGTCTCCCTTCATGATGGTCAGTGAAATCAGACAAGCAGGAAGTGAACAGAACAGAGAAGAAATAGAGCAACTTCTGAGCAAAAACAAACATGTCTGCGGGTAAATTATGCTTATTATGAAAAAATGTTTTCCTTTGCAACCCATTTAATCTAAACTTAGTGGGGCTCCAAGACCTGTTCAGTTTAACTTTAAGCAATTGCCAATATGAACACAACCTAAGGCCTAGTTTAGCATCTACCTAAATGTTACAAAACAAAAAAAAATTGCATTGAAGCTTCACCCTTCCTAAATATTGAAAAAAAAAATGGCTCTGTGATCCAAAATCCCATTCTAACGAAATTTGGTTTAAAAATAGGTAACTGTTGTACCAATAAGGCCAATGTCACACAGGCCATCCGAACCAATGGACAGGCGGACACGATCGGACCCTCTATTATTTTCTATGGCCAGTCAGATATAAACAAACTTGTGTCCCTGTACACCTGGCTACCTCTGTTCTGATCAAAACAAACAGAAGGGAGTCTATTTCCCTGTGTCTGGCCAGATTGATCGGGGGCAGTGGGGTATAAACAGACAGCCAGTCTGTTTACATCCGACTGCCCGTAGAGCAGAGCGGGCTGTATCCATGTCCTCTCTGGACCGACCTGTCACCTAGCAGATCAGCAGGAGATTAACAGGCAACCCCCTCTTGAGAAAAACTGGATCCAGCCTGTGTGAAAGGGGCCTAAATGTAGGCAATCGCCACTTAATAATTACTGGTACTTGTTTTTAGCTTCTCAGCAGCTTACTTGGCAGTGTCCCTCATATACACATGTGATTCTTCAGAAACTATTTCACACAAAACAGCTTTCTTTGCGATTATGCATATATTGTATATTATGTGGTCAGTTTAGATGCAAATCATACTAGCAGGGTTGCACATAAAGGAACAAGAAAAAAAAAAGGAACAACAGTAAAGAGAACCAGTCTCCAAAGGGCATTTCTATATATATATATAAAAAAAAGGTAGCCTTGCATCACAGGGCTTAATTGTTTAGGTAGCTTCTTCCTATCAAAGCAGAACTGTAAGGTATAAATGTCAGGCAGAGTAGAAGGTCATCATTTTCCTCCCTAAATGCAGTGCTGATAACAAGCACTCAAATTTTTTTCTGAAAAAAGTACAGTAAAACCTTGGTTTGCGAGCATAATTCGTTCCAGAAACATGCTTGTATATCAAAGCATCTTTTTACAGGGTATAAAAGAGAAGAGAGGCACCTCCAAGTGTAGCAATAAGTCGCTAAATGTTGTACCTTCATTAAATGTAACCATATTGCTACACTTAGAGGCTCCTCTCCTCTCTTTTATACTCGGTGGTGACACAACGCTACTCTTATATTAAGACATCGCTTATATACCAAGGCAACATTTACTAAAACATTTTGCTTGTCTTGAAAAACGCTCTCAAACCAAGTTACTCTCAAACCAAGGTTTTACTGTACCTGAAAGAAAACTAAAGGCTTTATTCAGTGACAGTCTTACCTTCCTCCAGAAAGTCTATAAAATGTGTTAATTATCATGGGCTTAGCTTAGACAGCCTCCTTGGAGGCCTTATAGCCTGCTACCGGCTTGATACTTATGTTTTGACAAGGAGAAAATACAACTAAAAGCCAGCACACACAGCTATCCCTGAGGAGTATGGCCACACTATTGTAACTTGATTATATCTTCAGGTTTCAAAAAAATATGTAAAGAAAATGAAGATTAGTAACTACAGTAGGGCATTGTAGTGACATAGCAGCCTGAAGGTGAAACTACATTGTGTAGTGGAGGACCAGGCATGAGCTAATCACGGAAGTCTGCTGGATGCTGAAGATTTTTTTCGCTTTCGTAGCTAAAATACTAAAACAGAATTAATACTGTAAAGTGTTTTGAAACATGTTTAGTATTTCACATGAAAAAGGGAAGTTTTTATGTTGAATTCCCTGAGGTAGACATTGTCAGCAGAAGGTTAGTCAGAAATGCTTTTCATCCCTAAGTATTTCATTACTGTTGAAAAGAGTGCGATTTCTGGAGAGCTTAATGGCTTTTAAACCATTATTTTGCTGCCTGTCACTTTGTGCTATGCAAAATATTTGCCTCTACTTCCTTCCTTCCCCTCTTGTCCTAAATATATCAAGAAGCTGCCAGGATACTAACAGCTTCTTTTTGCTATGACATCTCCTTCAAAACTATCCATGAACTATTACAGATCCAAACATTAATCAAGCAGTACGGAGTCGCAAACCTCTACGATTGACTTCTAATTGTATTACGGTATATATTGTCAGAAGACTACAGCTCTGAAAAGGTTATAGTACCCCCACATTTGGGATTGACGTACTGTATTAGCTGGCTTATAAGATTACCTTTTACACTTAAAAAAAACTTGCCAAAAAGCAGGGGTCGTCTTGTACGCCGGGTCAGCTGCTCGGATGCCTACTGGATGTGCGGTCCCCAAAGCTGAAGAACGGGAAGAGCTGTGTGTAAACACAGCTTTCCCGTTCTTCACTGTGGCGCCGTCATCGATCATGTGTTCCCTAACATACGGAACCACAATCAATGACGTCACACCTACAGCCACACCCCCCTACAGTTATAAACACAGAACCCCTTCATCGCACCCTTGTGGTTAACTCCCAAACTGCAATTGTCATTTTCACAGTAAACCATGCATTTTGCAGCCATGTATGTCCCCCACATATTGCCGCCATGTATGTCCCCCACATTGCAGCCATGTATGTCCCCCACATATTGCAGCCAAATATGTCCCCCACATATTGCAGCCATGTATGTCCCCCACATATTGCAGCCATGTATTTCCCCCACATATTGCAGCCATGTATGTCCCCCACATATTGCAGCCATGTATGTCCCCCACATATTGCAGCCATGTATGTCCCCCACATATTGCAGCCATGTATGTCCCCCACATATTGCAGCCATGTATGTCCCCCACATATTGCAGCCATGTATGTCCCCCACATATTGCAGCCATGTATGTCCCCCACATATTGCAGCCATGTATGTCGCCCATATTGCAGCCATGTATGTCGCCCATATTGCAGCCATGTATGTCGCCCATATTGCAGCCATGTATGTCCCCCATATTGCAGCCATGTATGTCCCCCACATATGCAGCCATGTATGTCCCCCACATATTACAGCCATGTCATGTCCCACATATTGCAGCCATGTATGTCCCCCACATATGCAGCCATGTATGTCCCCCACATATGCAGCCATGTGATGTCCCACATATTTCAGCCATGTATGTCCCCCACATATGCAGCCATGTATGTCCCCCAGATATGCAGCAATGTCATGTCCCACATATTGCAGCCATGTATGTCCCCCACATATTGCCATGTCCCCCACATATTGCAATGTCCCCCACATATTGCAATGTCCCCCACATATTGCAATGTCCCCCACATATTGCAATGTCCCCCACATATTGCAATGTCCCCCACATATTGCAATGTCCCCCACATATTGCAATGTCCCCCACATATTGCAGCCATGTCCCCCCCATATTGCAGCCTTGCCCCCCCCCTACCTGATGATGATGCCGCCGCTGCCGTATATACAAAGCCGCCGCCGCCGTATATACAAAGCCGCCGCCGTGAACATTATAGGCAGTGCCTTTCAATAGCTATTTTCCCTGCCGCGCGCCATATTAAGGACACTCCCTCTTGCTCGGGATTGGACAGATCCGAGCAAGGGGGAGTGTCTATACACGTGCATCGTATATACGGCGGCGGGGTCGGATTTGCTTATGTGGCGTTGGCGGCGGGGGGGGAAGTATTCTATTTGGGTATCGGGGGTATTTGTGAGTACTCCCGCAAATACTCAGTATCGGTCCTGATACCGATACTAGTATCAGGACAACCCTACCAGTCACTATTCTATTGTGTTCCATAGTGATGTAGCGGCTGGTCAGATGAACCACAGTGTCCGGCAGTAGACATGCTATCTGACATATCCAAAAGTGTTGGATAGCAGTAGGACTTGGATCCCTACAAGATCATTAAGATTCCACTCGGTCCTTGCTGGAAAGTTATGTATAACATATTTTCCTTAAAGGGAGGGTTACTTTAATGTTTTGTGGCAAAAAGGTTTAACATAAACCTGGCATCAGAGGAACATGAAGGTTGCCCTTGCCTACATCTGGTTCTAAAAAACAAGTCAAGCTAAGTCATCAATATTTTAAGTCAATGACCTGGTACAAAAATATATAAATTAAAGCGTTCAGAAATTTCTCTGAATTCCTGATAAGCATACTTTTTTCAAAGTTAGGCAACTAGAAATTTCAGAAAGGGGGCATAAATGGCAGCCTATATTTTTTACATGCCTTATGAAGAGAGGCTCCCTCACCTATCAAGGGGAAAGAGACATTCTGTGTTTACCCAGATATACTACCAGGATTGCTGAAATGTTCATATATGCGAGATATATGATATGAGGCATTCAAAAAAATCTTTGGTGCAGTATCCAGTAAAACACACGTTCAATAGGGATGAATGCCAACATCTAGAAACGTTTTAACTTCCATGTGTCTAGTTGACGTAAAAAAAAATGGCCGCTTTAGTCCTTATTGGAATCTTTACTACAATAACATGGCTGTCTATTAGATAAGTAGCTGTGGCAGCAAGACTCTGAACAAATGGCAGCAAGTTGTAGACCCCATTAAAGAGAATGATTTCACATATATGGGTACATTTGGTCCACGTTAGACTTTGGCAAGATGGCAGCTGAATACAGCTCCATTAAATGTTTATGGGCATTTGTGTAGATTTATATATATATATATATATATAGCTATAGCTATATGGCAATTGGCATTCTTTGACCCCTGATGATACGCTAAAGTGGGGAACACGTTGGACGGAGTTATAGCGCCGACGTTATGTAAGAAAAGAAATGGCTGCACATCCAGGAATTACGATTGCCTTTTATGGTTCAAAGTGATAACACAAAAGACACTAACACGAGGTGACGTACTGACGTCACGCCACTGCATGGTCTGCAGGCAGCCATATTTGTAAATCCTGGTGATTGTTTTTTTTACTATACTACTTTGTTGGATTTTTACAATAATACATTATGAGTAATACATTTGGCTCCAGTTTGTGAGCACTTGTTCCATACAGCTGCACTACTTACCTGTTGTTTCTAGGGGGGGGGGGGGGGTGACAGTCCAATCGATGCCAATATCAGAAATATCCTATTAAAGGGACCACTCCTTATGGAAAGAAGTGTTTGTTTTGAGTGATCTTACAAAGTCTTTATACTGATTATAATTGACACAGCCATATATTATGGTGAGTGCAGAAATTTGGAGAACACTGGAGATATCTGGATATCATTTAAAGGAGAAGCACCATATATTTTTCTGAAATGCTGGAGTCACTACTTTCTTTTGCACAGACAATTTTTTTCTATTTATGAATGAAGTCTAAAGCCACGTACACAGGATCAGTCCATCCAATGAGAACGGTCTGATGGACCGTTTATATCAGTTAGCCGATGAACCTGACCGATGGTCAGTCGTGCCTACACACCATCGGTTAAACAACCGATCGGGTCAGAACGCGGTGACGTAAAACACAACGTTCAATGCTTCCAAGCATGCGTCGACTTGATTCTGAGCATGCGTGGATTTTTAACCAATAGTCGTGCCTACTAATGATGGATTCCTAACCGATAGGTCAAAACGAAATCGGTTAAAATTAAAAGAAGTTGGCTTTTTTTTAACTAACTTTTAACTAACTTTTTTTAACTAACTAACTAACCGATGGCGCCCACACACGATCGGTTTGGTCCAATGAAAACGGTCCATCAGACCGTTATCAGTTTAACCTATGGTGTGTACGCGGCCTAACATTTATCACATCTTTCAGTTCTACTTGCATGCATAGATGCATACATTTTGTTATTATGACATTTACAATTGTTTTTAAAGCGCTGCATATTTATTTATACATTAAAATGTATTTTAACTGCACATAAAACTATTAGTAGCATTATTTTCCACCGTCAAAGGCAGCAAATGAAGACATCAGTCTCCATCTACACTGCAGACTTCTCTTTAGACCCTTGATGTCTCATTTTATTTCCACATGACTGCTTTGTTGATGTGGGGGTGGAGGGAGACTCATGTGGCTTACAAGTACATGGTAACAATCAACCTTTTGGAAGTGGTTAGAAGATCATTTAATCACTAAATGGTTACCTTGGCCATAAGGCTCTCTTAAAGGACCCATGAAAACCACACAAAGAATACATTGTGTTCGTAAGAAGTAAACTAATAAATAAATGGAAAAAAAATTACAAAATACACACAAAAAAAAAAAAATATTATACACAAATGCAGCCACTGCTCTCTTATAACATGCAAACACACACATTTACATGCCTAGGCCCAAGGACACAGTGAAAACCCCTAATTCACCCATGTAAGGTATTACTGTACTCATCTGTAATTGTGAAATTAATTCAGTTGTGTAGTTATATAAAAACAAAAGAGTTGGAAGACTTTTTATTATTACCTTTGATTTTCATTGTATTGTACAAGAACACACTTGCATAGTTTGTATTAACAACATGCGGCTCCATCCTTGAAATTTCATAAGACATTATTTACATTGTGTCTGCATGTTATTATAGCATGTTATTTATGTATTTGTTTGAGTATTAAGGGATTTTATACCATGAGACTGATTTATTAATATAGAATAGAACATCTTATCTCAGTAAATGGTAGCTGTAGTCCTGAATATCCAAACATGTGAAATTGTAATAAACAGGAAATTGCTTTTCACAAGATTGGATAACCAAAGTGAATCTTTACTCAATTTATTGTGTGAAAACACTCAACTCCTTTGGTAAACCAGCCTCACTGGTTTGATCCTATGGTATCTTTGTTTATATTGTTTTAGTCAGAATTTTTAAGTACGTTCTTGTGCTTTTTCACATAATTTTACTGGTCTGTTTATTATGGGCAGCAATCTGCAGTAGTAAAGCCCACCAATGCCACAGGGAGGACCCAAGCATGCCATGTGACCAACTAGAAGCCTGCTTAAAGTGTTTATAAAGCCTTAAAAGGAGTTTTTTTTTTTTTTTTGCTGAAATTACTGTTTACAGGGTATAGAGACATAATAGTTAACTGATTCCTTTTAATAATGATTAAAAATAGATAAAAATCAATCATATAATGTACCTGCAGTTTCAGTTTCCTTTTTGCATGCTTCTGTGATGTACAGAGACACAGAGCCAATAGAGGGCAGTGATGGTTTGTAAAACGAAACTGATTGGTTCTGAGGGGTTTTAGACACACAGTAATCACACCTCCTTGATTAGTGACCACAGAGAGAAGCTCCCATGACTTTTTCATCAGGAAACAGACAACCAGGAAGTGTCCAGAACAGAGAAGGATTACAGCAACATCATATCAAAAACGAACAATGAGGACATAAAAACAGGACACAGGACTGCAGTAAGGTAAAGGAAGCTATTTAGCTAAAAAAAAAAAAAAAATTCCTTTAGTGACCCTTTAAGGTTTTTGACCCAAATGCATTCTATCTATGCATTAAGGTAAAACATCTTATGTGCTTCAGGATCCACCCCCCCCCCCTTATATTTACCAGAGTCCATTTCTGATCCAGTGATGTGCACAAGAATAGCATCTCTAGCCGCAGTCCCCCTCCTCACTAGGCAAATTGATAGCGGCGGGAGCTATTGGCTCCCACTGCTTTCAAATTCTGTGACAAGAGAGCAGGGGGTGGGGCTGATGGCATCAATAGAAAGAACAGGGTGGCTCAGGAGTGAGCCTGCAGGAGTCTCCCCATAGAAAGTGGCTTTCTATTGGGGCACTCACCAAAGAGGACTACCCAGGAGCAGTAGCCGCAGATCCCAGAAGAGGAGGCACAGGGCTGCTCTGTACAAAACCATTGCACAGGCCAGGTAGTATAACATGTTTATTATTTAAAATCATTTTTTAGGCTTTAATGTTACATTAAGGTATGTATAAGAGATACTTTTAAATGTGCGGGGGGAAAAGTGTGGGGACCTTTTTCTTTTTTTTTTTTTAAACCTGAACTACTGCTGCTTTGGAAAGCAAAGTAATGAATGTGTCATAATAAGCAATGAGGCTGTTCAGATCTATGCAGTGCTGTTTAAAAAATGGGGTATGTTTGTTTTTTGTGGAATAATATATTTGCAACAGAAGTTTTTTGGGAATCTGTATATTAATGCACAGGATATGATCTATATCTATACATACACACTATGGTCCAGAGCATCTTTGCCTGGAGTAACGCTTCATTTGCGTTGCGCTGCCGAATAGGAGCAAGTGCTGTCATCACGAAGAAAATGCGGCAGCGCATCACATGAGCCGGCGGTAATGTCGCGGGTACGGGGCGTGTGTGCTAAACAGAAGTATGCGTCGAGTGTCAAAACATCCCCGTGCGCATAACTGTGAATACAGACAAATGTGAACATGGATAGATGTGTATATCTATGCGCCGCGTATCCGGAAACTGACTTTCACCGTGAATTAGCTCATTAACTTAGCACCTGGGACATTTTTAAGTTGAAGTAAGTCAGGATATAGATCTATATCTATACATACACACTATATTGCCAAAAGTATCGGGACGCACATGAACTTTAATGGCATCCCAGTCTTAGTCCATAGGGTTCAATATTGAGTTGGCCCACCATTTGCAGCTATAACAGCTTCAACTCTTTTGGGAAAGCTGTCCACAAGGTTTAGGAGTGTGTCTATGGGAATATTTGACCATTCTTCCAGAAGTACATTTGCGAGATTAGGGACTGATGTTGGAGGAGAAGGCCAGGCTCGCAGTCTCTAAATTCATCCCAAAGTATTTCTATCTGGTTGACGTCAGGACTCTGTGCAGGACAGTCAAATTCCTCCCCCCCAAACTCGCACATCCATGTCTTTATGAACCTTGCTTTGTGCACTGGTGTGCAGTCATTTTGGAACAGCAAGGCGTCATCCCCAAACTGTTCCCACAAATTTGGGAGCATTAAATTGTCCAAAATGTCTTGGTATGCTTACGCCTTAAGATTTTCCTTCACTGAAACTAAGGGGCCAAGCCCAACCTCTAAAAAACAACCCCACACTATAATTCCCCCTCCACCAAATGATTTAGACTGGTGGCCCAATACTTTTGGCAATATTGTGTGGATGAGAGAGTTTGGGGTGGAGGAACTTTACTGATCCTAACCCTGACCTGATAGAACACCTTTGGGATGAATTAGAGAGAAGACTGTGAGCCAGGGCTTCTCGTCTATCAGTGCCTAATCTCACAAATGCACTTCTGGAAGAATAGTCAAACATTCCCATAGAAACACTACTAATCCTTGTGGACAGCCTTCCCAGAGTTGAAGCTTTTATAGCTGCAAAGGGTGGGCCAACTCAATACTGAACCCTACGGACTAATGTTAGCCATACACTATACGAAAAATCAGTCGGTCATTTAGACAGTTCGTTTGTTTTTTAGCCATTTAATGGGCACAAAATCGATAATCGTTTGGACATTTTTGAGCCAAAAAAAACGAAGGACAAGTTTGGATATTTTCTGCCGAACGAACGATAAATTGAAAGGTTAATGCGTTTTTCACGTCTGCACTAGGTATAGGTAAAATATACGAACAAAAAATTTAAAAATGTATTCATTTATCTCCACTGAACGATTTATCATTACATGATGGCACCATCGTTTGCGCTCACGGGCGAATGTTCGTTTTTCGAAAATGGGTTTGGCCAGCATAAGACTGGGATGCCATTAAAGTTCAGGTGTGTAAAGGCAGGTGTCCCAATACTTTTGGCTACATATTTTTTTTATTATTATAGGAGTATGCTTTATTTCACCATTTACATCTATAGTAATATCCACACCTAGCACTTTTTTTTGGTTGGAAAACTTTATACCTTGGTGTCATTTGCAGTATAGCTGAGGCTTAAAACTTTCATTCTAATAGCGAATGTTAAACAAAAAAATAGCCTTTTGTTGGAAGTCTTCCATTTGACCCTATTTTTCCCAGCATTTGTTAAAAAGGAGGTGCAAAATGACCTCGTTTAACATTTTCGGGGATGCAAAGCCATTACACTAGCTAAATGTTCGGAAAACATATAATTTAGCAGGCAGCGTTCGTCAGAGTTCATGCTCTTTCCTGGCACGCATTTAAGGATCCCGAGCCTGTGACATTTCAATGCAAAGCAGGCTGCCTGGGAAGTAGACTAACGCTAATCAATAGATCTGACTCTGTGAAAAAGCCTTCCACTGATAAAAGAAGGCATCAAACATGAAGACACATCATTACCACGTCTTGCAGCTGTCTATCATTTAAACAGAGGTGCAAAGCCCCATTCCTTAAGTATCACTTTTTAGTCTGCTTCCTCTGAAATACTATTTCAAAAGTGGTCTCTTTGTGCCAGCAACGGCTATTTAACTAAAAGGGGTTGGGTCCCGTTTTCATTTTTTTATTGTATGAAAACGCTGCTATTAGTTCTCAAGTACTTTCACAATGAGATATTCAGACACTTCTTTAAAGTCAGACAATTTAAAAGCTGCAGCAAGAGAATAAAAATTGCAGCTTTACAAACCAAGTAAGCTTTCAATAGTGCTTCCTTTCTAGTACAGTACTAATGCTCAGTGCTATATATTATATATTAGAATGTCCTGCAAGATACATAGAGGTATGTGTATTTTATTCTTTATATTGTTAGAATTACAAAGAATTTTCTACTTGAATTACATCTGAAAATCCATACTGATATTCTCTTATCTATGACATCTAAGCAGCATTCAATATGCTTAGGCATAGACAGTGTTAATTTAGTCGACTAAAACATTTTAGTAGACTAAATGAATACTATTTTAGTCGACTAAAATAAGAAAAACAATTAAGATGACTAAAATATGACTAAAATGTAACCACTTAACCCCCGGACCATATTGCTGGTTGTTTTGTTTTTCGGCACTGCGTCGCTTTAACGGACAATTGCGCGGTCGTGTGATGTGGCTCCCAAACAAAATTGGCGTCCCTTTTTTCCCAAAAATAGAGCTTTCTTTTGGTGCTATTTGATCATCTCTGCGTTTTTTATTTTTTGCGCTATAAACAAAAATAGAGCGACTACTTTTAAAAAAATGCAATATTTTTTAAATTTTGCTATAATAAATATCCCCAAAAAAGATATAAAAAAAACATTTTTTTTCCTCAGTGTAGGCCGATAAGTATTCTTCTACATATTTTTCGTAAAAGAAAATCGCAATTAGCGTTTATTGATTGGTTTGCGCAAAATTTATAGCGTTTACAAAAAAGGGGGTAGTTTTATGGCATTTTTATTAATATTTTTACTAGTAATGGCAGCGATCAGCGTTTTTTTTCGGTACTGCGATATTATGGCGGACACATCGGACACTTTTGACACATTTTTGGGACCATTGGCATTTTTATAGCGATCAATGCTATAAAATTGCATTGTATTACTATAAAAATGCCATTGGCAGTGAAGGGGTTAACACTAGGGGGCAGGGAAGGGGTTAAGTGTGTTCCTGCTTGTGCTCTAACTGTATGGGGGGTGGACTCACTAGGGGAAATCACTGATCTTCTGTTCATACATTGTATGAACAGAAGATTAGCGTTTCCCCCGCTGATAGGAACGAGAGCTATGTGTTTACACACATACCTCCCGTTCCCCGCTCTGTAACGAACGAGCGCGCATGCCCGGCGGCGATCGCCGGGCACGCGCGCGGGACTTGGGGGACGAGCGGGGCGTGCACTCGGGCCGCCGGCGGTGCGCGCCCCCTAGCGGCCGCTAAAGGTAGGATGTAGAGCTACAAGCTCTCGCCCAGCAGTGCCACCGTCCCGCCGTATAACTGCGGTGGGCGGTCGGCAAGCAGTTAAGGCAGAATGGCACGGCTAGGCACAAGCACGTACAGGTACGTCCTTTTTAAGTGCCCAGCTGTGGGTCGCGGGCGAGCGCGTGTCCGTGACCCGGTCCGAAGCTCCGTGACAGCGGCCACGGGACCCGATCGCTGCTGGAGTCCCGCGATCGGTCCCCAGAGCTGAAGAATGGGGAGAGCTGTGTGTAAACACAGCTTTCCTGTGGCTGTCATTGATCGTGTGTTCCCTTATATAGGGAAACACAATCAATGATGTCACACTTACAGCCACCCCCCTGCAGTTAGAAACACAGATGAGGTCACACTTAACCCCTTCAGCACCCCCTTGTGGTTAACTCCCAGACTGCAATTGTAATTTTCACAGTAAACAATGCATTTTTAATGCATTTTTTGCTGTGAAAATGACAATGGTCCCAAAAATGTGTCAACATTGTCCGAAGTGTCCGCCATAATGCCGCAGTCACGAAAAAAATCGATGATCACCGCCATTAGTAGTAAAAAAAACAATAATTATTAAAAATGCAATAAAACTATGCCCTATTTTGTAAACACTATACATTTTGCGCAAACCAATCAATAAACGCGTATTGCGATTTTTTTTTTTTTACCAAAAATAGGTAGAAGAATACGTATCGGCCTAAACTGAGGAAAAAAAATAATGTTATATATTTTTTGGGCTATTTATTATAGCAAAAAGTAAAAAATATTTTTTTTTTCAAAATTGTCGCTCTATTTTTGTTTATAGCACAAAAAATAAAAAAGCGCAGAAGTGATCAAATACCACCAAAAGAAAGCTCTATTTGTGGGGGAAAAAAAGGACGCCAATTTTGTTTGGGAGCCACGTCGCACGACCACGCAATTGTCAGTTAAAGTGACACAGTGCCGAATCGCAAAAAAACTGGCCAGGTCCTTTAGCTGCCTAAAGGTCCGGGTCTTAAGTGGTTAAGTCAAAAGACTCAGGCCAGAATCACACTTGTGCAGTGCAAATTTCAGCTCTGTAATCTCTGCAGATAGATAAGGGAAGTGTTCAGCAGATCCATTGCGTTTTAGCTGCGAATTTGGAGACCTGGGAGAAGTTCCGGGTGAGAAGAGAGTGGGGGAGAAGTGTATTGAGCTGAATGAGAGAAATTCCTGAAGAGAACTGAACACATCTGCGAATCAGCTGCGTACCCATAGAAGATAATGGGACTGAATTCGCACCTGAGCCGCACCGCAAGGCATAAAATCCGCACACGTTATTTCTGCAATGCGCAGTGCGAATGTATCGCACATATGTGAACCCGCCTCATTGAAAACAATGTATTTAGAAATGTTCTGCGTATTAGATGCGGTTTAAGCCGCAACCAATTCGCATAGGTGTGAATCCGGCCTAAAACTAAATTGAAATTTGACTTCAAAAGTAGCACTGGTCTGTAGTGCATGTTCATATCTGAATACCATAAATAACATATTATATAATGAGTTTGGAAATTGTAGAGAAATGTTAACTAATGCATTACAATTTTAGACAACTAAAATTTGTTTTAGTAGACTAAAATGTACTGGAGATTTAGTTGACCAAATATGACTAAAATAATTGCAGAAGACTAAAATGGGACTAAAACTAAAATGCCATTTTGGTCTCAAGACTAAAACTAAATCGAAATTTGCTGCCAAAATTAACACTGGGCATAGATTCCATGCACACTAGGCTGACGAAAAAATGCCAGAAACTCTGTCAGAAAAAGCAACATAAAAAAACACTTAGGGCCCTTTAACACTGGTGCGTTTTTCCCGTGCTTTGCCGCGTTTTGGCGGTAAAAATAGCGCTATTAAAACGCCCCCCATGCCCCTCTCCATTGAAATGAATTAAAAACGCGGCAAAACACAGCGATTTTACAGCATTTTAACAGCGTTTTTACTACGTTTTTAAATTCATTTCAATGGAGAGGGGCATGGGGGGCGTTTTATGAGCGTTTTAACAGCGCTATTTTTAAATAGCGGCAAAAACGCACCAGTGTAAAAGGGCCCTTATGGTAGCTCAGATTGCACAAGAGTTCGAGAGTTAATGGGCATTTTTTGCTTTAACCGCTTAACGCCCGCCGCACGACTATGTACGTCCACAGAATGGCATGTACAGGCAGATGGGCGTACATGTACGTCCCTGCCTTCTAGCGGGTCGGGGGTCCGATCGGGACCCCCTCCGCTGCGTGCGGCGGGTGGCTCCCAGCCAATTCAGCAACCCCCCGCCGTGTAATGTAAACACTGGCAGAGGAAGTGATGTCAGCTCTCCTCTCAGCTGTATTTTCAATCTCCCGAGAGGAGAGAAGACTCACAGTAAGTTGCACAAACCATACACTGACACCACACACATAGGCACATTTAACCCCTTCCGATCACCCCCCCCCCAGCCCTTTGTCACACTGTCACTGATTGCAGTGATCATATATTTTCTGATCATTGCATTTAGTGTCAGTGTGACAGTTAGTGTGAGAGGCAGTTAGAGTTAGGTCCAGGGTAGCCCCGTACCCTCCTAATAAAGTTTTAACCCCTTGATCACAGCCCTAGTTAACCCTTTCACCCCCTATTGCCAGCGTCACTAAGCGATCATTTTTCTGATCGCTGTATTAGTGTCGCTGTTGCCGCTAGGTAGCTAATTTTTTTTTGCGATTTTTTTTTTACTAAAGACATGTGGCTGAATACATTTTGGCCTAAATGTTTGACTAGAATTTAGTTTATTAGATTTTTCTTATAACAAAAATTAAAAAAAATAGATTTTTTTTTTCAAAAATGTCGCTCTATTTTTGTTTATAGTGCAAAAAATAATAATCGCAGAGGCAATCAAATGCCATCAAAAGAAAGTTCTATTTGTGGGAAGAAAAGGACGCAAATTTTGTTTGGGAGCCACGTTGCACGACCGCGCAATTGTCTGTTAAAGCGACACAGTGCCGAATTGTAAAAACGCCTCTGGGCATTTAGCAGCATATTGGTCCGGGGCTCAAGTGGTTAATAAGCATTTTTTTTTTTTAAGAGTAAAACTCAGACAAGCTCTACTGCTATTTAGTACAGTTGGTGTGTAGAATAGTCGCTGCTCTGGCTAATTAAGTTAACAAGTGATCCATAGAATGTTCAGGCCGGCAACGCGACAGCTTCTCCATAGAAATTATTTATTAAAGCATTACAGCAATGACATCATATAAAAAATACTGACGCGTTTCGGCCTTAGGCCTTCATCAAAAGCATAAAAATATGACATTAAAAACAGGTATTAGGAAACAGCCCTTCTGGAGCTATGAAGGGCAAACTTCACTTTATTAAAAAAATCAACCCATTAATTGGTTACAGGTGGAGATGACCACCTTCGAAACATTCCCCTCTGCTTATTTTTCACTGTAATCAATGTACACTTGAAAACGCCTCTCCGTCAATCAGGAAGCATGAGTCTAATACCCATCACCTGAAGGCAGAGGCGATCCTATTGGCCGCTTAGAGAAATGGAAGAAGAGACACAGGGAAGCATGGAGGACCTGCTGCTTGTCCCACACAGCTCAATGCCATCACCTGCTGCCTGACCCGCCACCAAGATGGGGTTAAGTACCGGTCAGACAGTGGCTGCATTTGATGGGCCACAGAGAGGCTGCATTTGATGGGCCACAGAGAGGCTGCATTTGATGGGCCACAGAGAGGCTGCATTTGATGGGCCACAGAGAGGCTGCATTTGATGGGCCACAGAGAGGCTGCATTTGATGGGCCACAGAGAGGCTGCATTTGATGGGCCACAGAGAGGCTGCATTTGATGGGCCACAGAGAGGCTGCATTTGATGGGCCACAGAGAGGCTGCATTTGATGGGGCACAGTGTGGCTGCAATCCATGGGCACAGTGTGGCTGCAATCCATGGGCACAGTGTGGCTGCAATCCATGGGCACAGTGTGGCTGCAACTGATTTTCAGTATTTTTCTGAATTCTTCAGTTTGTTTGCACCGCCCCTCCAAAAAATTTGGGCACCAGTCGCCACTGGTCAGGTGGGTAAGTATGCATCAAATGGCAAATGTGAATTTATGCAACCAAACCTTAAATTTTGTAACATTTAGCAGCATTTCCAGCAGCAGAATTCTAAAAATCAGATCTTCTTTGATTTGGTGAATGATTTCTCACACAACAGAATACATGCATTATACATTTGGGCTTGATTTGTCAGTAAATGCAGGGCGAGTCTTGAGTCAACCCTTTAATATCATCTTCTGCTATCGAACATTACATCATTAGGTTCCATGCACATTGGCTTAAAAATCGCTGCTTCTACAGGAGTTTTGTGTTTTGCCTGTGGAAGCAGCTCAATGTTATCCCATAGGAAAACATTTTAAATAGACTGTAGTCTGTTTCTAAAAAACTGAAAATGCACTATAAAATGCCTAGGTGTAAACCAGGCCTAAAAGGCAGAAAAAAAAATCCTTCTGGTTTGCATTTCTGGATTGGAGCTCTCTATCTGATAAAAACGCCAAACTCTCCTTAAATATGTGCAAAAACGGTCCATATGAGCGGTTTTTTTTCTGCCACGGGAACTTTTTATTAAGCTCATTGTGACAGGAAGTCAGGTAAATCTGTGTGTTGTCACAGACGGGAGATATATTTCTGCCTTGTATAGACAATACACCAATTACTATTAGGCATCGGCTGCAGAGATGGCCAGAGAGGTTTGGGGCGTTAAAAGGTTTCAGCTGTTCAGAATTAAGCAATTAAAGCCCCTATAAAGACAGCCTAAGGATAACGACTGATTGCTGCATCCTGAGGCTTTGTGAGTGAAGGAGCAGTCAGAAACACTACTGAAGAGGTGAGGTGCTGATTGATATTTCTGTGTGATAAAGATCAAAGAGACTTTTTGTTTTCTGCTGTATGACCAGCAGTAGGCTGTGCCAGACTCCATAGGTAGGTTCCTGTGTTGGGAAGGTAGACGCCCCAAGTGGCAAGGGTTTATTTTATGTTTTGTTTTGGTTATGCTGTTTTGATGCTTGCACGTGTATCCAGCAATATGGAAAAATAAACCATATTTGTTTTCAACCATCCTCAACTGCCTTTTTGTACAGTTCAGCGTGTAGTGAACCCATCCAGGGGGTCACACACACCCGCTACCGAGTTAATCCCTCACACCATACACATACTATATATATATATATATATATATATATATTCACATACATACTTTAAAATAAGTATGGTCAGAATTTTTCTGGTTATACTTCTTGTGTGTGTCACAGGAGAGTTAACTGTAGGCCTTGGAAGGATCCTAACAATATTGTCGGTATGCAGATGCCTAATTGGTAGCTAGGCAGGGGGAGAGCATAGAGCGTGGCTGAAAGTCACCAGCTCTCTGCAGGCTGAGGACAAAGAGCTAAGCAATCAGAGGTCTTTGATCACTCAGTTTGTGGTCTTAGAAGGGGTGGGGGACAGCTGCAGCATCAAACCAATGCAGCAGCAGGGAGACAAGTTTAGATTGTGGTTTTATTCAAGTAAATATTTTATAATTTGTAGATTTATAACTTCATATATGAGAATAATGAGAATTTAGATTTACTAAGATACAAGATTAAAAAGGAAGAAATGCTGGGAAGGTTATAAATTTTTCTTATGTATAGATTAGAATTGTGCTGCCTCTGCAGATAATAAAGCCTAGAAAGTCTAAAACTTTGACCAACAATGTTTGCTCCAGATCAATAACACATAGGTATGATCTTCATTTTTTTGTCGCTAAACATAAAATGTCAGGCTTCCTGCAGAGAAGAACTTAGATACTTTTTCTTTTGCTCCACCAATCTCTGCATAAGGCAGGTCCATACACTGTTCGAATCTCGGCCGGTTCCTGCAGAATTCGAACCGTGTATGGACAAGTTGAAACGGTAGTGATGCAGGGGCCAGTGGATCAAACCACAAAGCAAAGTGGAGGACAAGGAATTCGACACAATGGGGATTATTTGCCAAAACTGGGGCACACAGAATCTGGTGCACAGTAACCAATTAGGTTCCAGGTTTTATTTTCAGAACTTAAATTAACAAACTAACGTTAGAAGCCGATTGGCTGCTCTACGCAGCTGTAGCAGGTTGTGTGTGCACCAGTTTTAGTAAATCTCCCCCAAAGTGTTTTATTTCCGATCCTTTTGATTACTACTGCAGAAATCGGCATTGTGGCAAGCAGAAGACATATCCAAAGTTTTTCTTTGCAGAGAGCCTTAGGGCTCTTTCACACGTCCGTTCAGTTTTTTAGATCAATTTTTTCCCCCTTCAGTTGATCCGTTTTTTCGTCCGTTTCCGTTCCGTTTTCCGTCCGTTTTTCATCAGTTTTTTTCATCCGTTTTTTCATCCGTTTTTTTTTTTTTTTTTTTAGAACTTTTTTTTTTTTACATATTTTGATGAAAAACTGACGTTAGCAGATCGGATGGTAAACGGATCATCCGCTAACGTCTGTTTTTCGTCCGTTCCGTTTTTTTGACGGAAGAAAAATAGGGTTTTCTTCCGTCCAAAAAAACGGAGCTTACCGCAGACGGATGTTAACGGACGTTAGCGGATGCTCATCCGCTAACGGACGCTAACCTATAGGGAAGCATTGAGGTCCGTTAACGGACGTCCAAAAAATGGACGAACTGAACGGACATGTGAAAGAGCCCTTATAATGTGGTTTTATTTTCAGCGACGTCGTTGCTTTAACTTCAATGTTTATTTGCAAAATTGGTTGAGAGTCTGAAATTTCCAAGGTGTCCTTTGGAGAGCATCATCATTTCAAAGGCCAATCATTAACGGGGATAAAGATGAGAGTCTGATTTTAGAGCACTGAATAAATTGACTAAATGTGGACCAATCAAGTCAGAAATGTCATAATAAAGAACCAAACAGCCACCAGAGCCAGTGTACTTTGAAAATTTCATAGCTGATTAGAGAGAGCAGAGTGCAGTAATGAGATTAGAAGTTAGACAGAAAGAAAATGTAAATTTAAATTTCTGTGCAAACGTAGAGACAAATAAGAGAAAATAGCATATGTTACTCTGGTTGGAAAGGATGGATTGAAGCATTATAAGAGTAGTTTTGCTTAGTGCAGGTAATAGAAAATTATACAATAGTACTATTAACTCTAGAAAAAAGGGGATGAAAGGCAGCAAAATACAACATCAGCTTTTTATATATATATATACACACACAATACATAGGTGTTCGAAAACCAGTGTCTTTAGGCTCAATTCACCGAAAAATCACTGACCTGCATCAAGTAAGCAGACCAGACTTTCTAATTTCACTAGTTGCATGCTTATTCCAGGTCAGTGATTTAAAGTATTAAAGCGGAGTTCCACCCACTTTTACAAGGCCGTCTTAAACTAAAGACCACCCCTCGTTTTTGGATATAGAATATATATATCATTTTTTTTTCCTTTCCTACCCTTTTAAAAAGTGTACTTCCATCCTAGCCCAGCCACCACAAAGTACATCATGTCCTCTTCTGTGGTGAGCCTTCATCCTACTCCCCCGCTGCCTTCTGGGTGTGCGTACCAAAACACGAGGTGGCCATTCACAAAGCGCCGCGCAACACACACAAGTGAAGTAGGAAACTGGCTGTGAAGCTTGAAGGTTCCACTACCGGTTTCCCTTAGTTGTAATGGCGGCGCCTGCAACTGAGCCAGTGGATGAATCAGCCTCAGAGGACCGACATCGCGGGCTTCCTGGACAGGCAAGTGTCCTTATGAAAAGTCAGCAGCTATAGTACTTGTAGCTGCTGACTTAAAAAAAAAAAAAAAATTGTAGTCGGAACTCTGCTTTAAGATTCAAACCCAAGCATGGCACTACCTACCTGGAGTTTCCATGTATTCTCTGTGCCTGCGTGGGTTTTCTCTGGGTACTCCGATTTCCTCCCACACTCCAAAGACATGCTGGCATGTCAATTGCCTCTCGTTTAAATCGGCCTTATTATGTGTATATATGAAAGCGAGTTTGGGGCTTTAGATTGTAAGCTCCTTGAGGACAGGGACTAATGTGAATGTACAATATACAGTATATGTAAAGTGCTGCATAAATTGACAGCGCTATACAAGTACCTGTAATAGTATGACGGATCCTGATTTTCGGCCACGTGCCTAATTTTCGAATCTCATTAAACTTGGCTGACAACAATTGTAATTTTTTTACAATAAGGATCCATATACTAGTGATTTAGCTTTGTGAATTTAGACTCATGAGTTGTGTGTATAAGTATGGCGTCCCGTGTCCACCCCTCCCCAAATTGATATCAACAATTCATTAGGTGGGTTAAAAGGGCTGCAAAACCAAGATAGTCAGAGCATAGACAAAAAGCTATGATCTACACCCCCAGATCAATAGTAATACATATATCAGAGGCAACACAGGAATTCAAATCAACTTTAAACATATAAAATACAAATATATGAATGATGATATGGGTGCATCGGACATGCATGTGTCCATCTTGTTTTTTTATATTTTTGATTATTTTTCCCAACTGAGAACTCATTTTCCTACCAGCCCTCATCCCCCTCAGTTGCTCATCCCCCTCAGTCACCCCAAAAGCGCCTTCGACCCATAACTGTATTTTAACAACACTTTCTAGATTCTGTTTATTCTCCTTTAAAAGCGTGTCAATATACTGTTTGGAAAGCGTTTTTTTGAATTTTTTCACCCATTTTGAGTTTAAGTTGGTTGGTGAGGGGGAAACTGTGCAGCGGGTGTGCACACCCTCTGGTGGTCAAAAAAGAGGACGTACCCGTATGGGATTTTGCCAAGGGAAGTCATTCTGCCACAGTATATCTGCCTGAGCCGGTCGGGAACCGGTTAAAGTAATGGATTTGGTGATGTCACTACGGTGCTGCTCACTGTTATTGCTTAAGGGGACAAAGATGTACCCGAGGATTGACAGCGCAAGTAATAAAATTAGGAGTTCAACTTTCAGGATTTCATCTTTTGATTATTGCAGTCTTATGTATTTTTTTATAGCAGGTTTACATTAAGCCAATGGCTCAGGGTAAGGCCGCTTTCACATTGAGCAGTGGAGCCACGGTGGCGGTATAGCAGCGCAATTCTTAGTGCTGCTATACCATCGTATTTACCGCGGTATTCGGCCGATAGCGGTGCGGTTTTAACCCCCGCTAGCGGCCAAAAAAGGGTTAATACAGCCCGCAATGCGCCTCTGTAGAGGCGCATTGCGAGCGGTATTACCGTGGTTTCCCATTGGTTTCAATGGGAAGGAGCGGTATAGGAGCGGTAAACACCCCGCTCCTATACTGCTACAAAGATGCAGCTAGCAGGACCTGATGTGGCTAGCGCCAACGCTTCAGTGTGAAAGCCTTTGGGCTTTCACAATGAAGACTACAGGGCAGGTTTTTTAAGGCGGTATAGCAGCGCTATTTTTAGCGCTGTACTGCGTGAAAAACGCCTCAATGTGAAAGGGACCTTAGTTGTGAGAGGAAAAAATATATATATTTCTAAAAATTATTTTGCTGCGCAAACCACTATTACAATAAAACATTTTTGAAGTTTGCATGTCAACATGTGTAGAAGTAAAAGGCAAATATATAAGAATCAAAAAGTTTTAGTATCCTGAATTCTTTGTCCCGCAATAACAAAAAAAATGGATTTTTGTATCGACAATAAAATCCTTTTCTTTGCGTTTGAGGGACACCCTTCTGTGTTTATGATCTTTGCCCTGTTCTGCTGAATTACAAAACTGATGAGGTATACCAGGCTGGTCACTGTTTATTTGCCAGTGTCCAAATCCTCCTGCAGGCTGCAGTATAACCCAAATGTCTCTGAATCCTCTGTCGCTTAAAGAACAAGAACAGAAATTTAAATTTTCTAAGCTTTACATTTCTGAAGTTTGGCTTTTTTCCCCCTTTGCTGTAATTGAAGCTTCCCGTTATGATTTCTTATTCAGTCCACATGCTTGCAAGGAGAACCTCGGTGCTTTGAACTTTTCTCAACTATTTTCAAAGGATGAGTGGCAAAAAAAAAAAAAAGAACAGGAAACCGGGAGGAGGGTGCATAAGCAAGAGAAAAAAAAAAAAAAAGAATAAGACAGAAAAGGACACATCAAGGTGAATGGGATTTCTAAACCGTTTATCCTGCAAGAAAGCACATGCTTTAATCTATCTTAAAGCAGATACAGACATATATAGAGTGCCCTTTTGTCTACAAAATGAAACTGCTAAGTAATGTAACCCAACACGGCTGCTTTATTTTACTGGTCCAACCAGTTTGACAAGCGGAGTTCCAAACATCGCTGTTCAAGATGGCTTTGTATGATATTATTTAGCTATCGTGGCTTAACCTGGAGAGACAATTGTGTGTGTGTGTATATATATGTATGTATGTATGTATGTATGTATGTATGTATGTATGTATATATATATATATATATATATATATATATATATATATATATATATATATATATATATATATATATATATATATATATTTATTATTTGGCCACATACTATAATGAAAGAAAAGTATGAAATGCTGTGCCATTAAAAGGGGTTGAAAAGGTTTGATTTTTATTTTCTAAATAGGTTCCTTTAAGCTAGTGCATTGTTGGTTCGCTTAACTTTTCCTTCAACTTCCCTTCTAAATGTTTTTTTTCTTTGTTTTCTTTGTCTGAATTTCTCCCTTCCTGTTCCTCCTCAGTAAACTGTTCAGTAAGCTGTTCTGGCTGACTAACCCCCAGCCAGAACGGCTCGGATGATGGTGGCAAGTTTACCGAAGAGAAACAGGAAGTAAGAAATTCAGACAAAGAAAAAAAAAACATTTAGAAGGGAAATCTAAGAAAAAGGTAAGTCAACTAACAATGCGCTAGCTTAAAGGAACCCATTTAGAAAATAAAAAACAAACCTTTACGACCCCTTTAATCATTTATTTCACATTTGTTATTGCCAAATTCTGTTCTGCTTTCCTAGCCAAAATTTTCTCTTGCAGAACATACTGAAAAGGTCCTGATGGTGATGGTTAAAGGATCCCGTGGGATTGGCCCTAGAAACATAATGCAAAGTCTGCACCATGTGTTAGAGGTCTACTTACACTTGAATCCAATTTTGGTCAGATTCGCCCTTACATGTGGCAAAATGGGATCTAAATCTGGCCATACATTATATAATTTCCTTTAGATTTACCTTCAACTATGTAGTTCAAGGGCCTGCCTGATTGCATACAAATTGTAAGTGTTTATATTTGATCTCATAATATAAGCTTTTGGCAACTCGAAGGCCGCGTACACACGATCAGTCCAAACTGATGAAAACGCACTGAAGTTCAGTTTCATCAGTCCAAACCGACCGCGTGTACGCCCCATCAGTCTGTTGTCCTTTAGTCCAAAAATGCAGAACTTGCTTTAAAATCGGACTGATGGACGCCTACCGATCAGTCAAAACCGATGGTTAGTACGCAAAAGCATCGGTTCACAGCCCGCGCATGCTCAGAATCAAGTCGACGCATGCTTGGAAGCATTGAACTTTATTTTTTTCTGCAGTCCAGTCTCTAAAGGCCTGTTTACACCTGTGTACATAACACCACAAGTATTGCAGTACATTACCATTTTTTTTTCTTAATAGAACCCCAATGCACCACAGCACACATGTATGTTGTCATGCATTAACAAAAATTTGGAACATAGCATCCCTGGTGCAGACCATTCAAAATAGACCAGATACAATCGCAGACCATTCAAAATGAATGGGCATTTCAACACAATGCACATAAAGTGCATGGAACATACAGCAACACACTGGAGCAAATGGACCCTATAAATGTGTAGCTTTAGCATAACGATATACCATAAAATAAAGGTGAGAAGCTCTGACCGCCATAAGATTTATTTATTTATTTTTATAAACATGGCCAGTCTTTTTGGCTGATTATGATGCATCTTAATGCACAGAACACATTCCTAGCAACCACTTATTTTAGGGGAACCATAACAATCATTGATAACCCATTTGAATAAGAGACCTTTTAGCCCAGTCCTCAGTAAGCCTAGGGATAGCTATAGAAATAATCATGCATGTTTATGAAGGGATCTTTAGTAAGAAAGGTCTTTCAGTGGGTCAGCTGCAATCCTATGTCTACAGAAAGTCTTATGGTAATGATTTTAGAGCAGACCTATTAACAACACACTTGTAAGGAAAGAGCACAATGAAAACGTAGGAGGAGAGGTCAAGTAGCTAATGGTAACCTGTGGAATTAAGACTGAGCAGCTGATAAAAGAATGCAAAGGTTAGGGGTATTTTCAGTAAAGGTTTCAAAGCAAACAGTAGTTCCAGAGATGGCGACAGCTGTAAGTTTTATATGTGCAAGTTTTATTTATTTTTATTCCATAAAAAAAATCACGATTGGACCTGTTTTTGTTGGTCAGAGGTTACCCTTCACATTAAAAGACCAGCTTGAAGGATTGGGGCCTGGATCTGCACATACTTCCATGTTTGTATAATTCTAGGTCATTTTGTCATGACTGTTTTATAAATGTGGATTCTGCTTATTATTATTATACATGATTTATATAGTGCCAACAGTTTGCACAGTACTTTACAAAATAATTCGAAATGGTACAGTTATAATACAATTCAATACAGGGCGAATGCGGGAGCATTGCTCATTAGAGCTTACGATCTAAAATGAACAGTCAAGTGATACAAAAAGGTAATAACTGTTGGGGAGGATTACGTTTTCATCATAAAGTTTTAGGACTCTTGCACAAAGACGTAATAATATTAATGTTTATATGCAGGATCTTGTTGGTAGAAAGATCCCAATTAAAAAAACACAGTAAACCTTGCGTGTACATACGTAGAGACATGTAAACGTGCGTATACGTATATACACGTGTAAACTACTTCTTCATCCTCTTCTAAAATGTATATTTTTTTTATGTCCGTTAACACAGGTGTGTGTACTAAAATCCCATAGACCTCTGTTCAGATTCTTAAAAACAAAAATCACTACATAGCTACAAATGCAGTATTTTTTTGCATGTGTGTAAAAGGACTAAATGGTCCAGGTTTGTGACAAAGTTACTTTACACGGGGGAACAGATAATTATAAAGATATAGTACATACTGTATATCAGGGATATTTAACCTTGAATTGTCCACTCATTGTTCCTGAGATTTATCTGTCATATAGAATAGCCAACTTGAAGATTTACATGCAAGATAATATCTCTGCAACCCAATCATGGTCATCAAGAGTTCTCCGTTTCCACTCACCATTACAGATCCCCAACCCTCAACACAAGAGTCCTTCCATGTAGACAAAGTCAGCAACCATATGAGGATGAGTAAAACGTCTTTTTTTCAGTACAGGCTCCAAACCGAGCCAACATTAACACGTTTCAGCCCATCAAGGCCTTACTCATAGTGAAGACAGTCATCGAGAAAAGACAACTGGCAACTCCTGAGTACTCGCTGGTATAGCAAAATAAAATACTTGAGGACTATGGAGTTGACAGTTGTCCTTTCTCGTCTTCACTATGAGTAAGGCCTTGATAGGCTGAAAAGTGTTAGTGTTGACTCGATTTGCAGCCTGTGCACTCGTACTATTTGGACGAAATAAAGAGACATTTTATTAATCCTCACCTGGTTGCCGACTTTGTCTATATATGTCTATATGGGAGCACTCTTGGGTTGAGGGTTGGGGATCACAAGTCTAACGATGAGTGGAAACAGAGAGCTCTTGTCTTTTGGTTGTTGGCCATGATTCCGGGGTTGCATTGTGTGATACCGTATCTTAAGACGCATGTGGGGGGAAATGTCTGTGCGTCTTCAAGTTGGCTTTTCTATCTGACAGAGCTATGTACAGTAAATCTCAGGAATGAGTAGACAATTCCAGGTTAAATAGCTCTGATATGTCTTGTATTTTGGTGGATGGGAGGACACCACAGTAATACCAAAAAACATTTACCTTAGGTCCATCACCTCTTGCAGATTGTGACTTCCGGTCTTTACCTAAACTCCACTGGATATTATGTAAAATAATGTTAAAATATTGTTCTGAATGATGCTTTTAATTTTCTTCCTCTAAAACCTATTTCAGGTGTTTGAAAAATTACTCATAGCGATGACCTGATTATTTCTCCACTTCAGTTAAAGTGAATGTAAACCTGATTCATGAACTTTGAGCTGGGCACATATCTGCAGTGTTTTCTTTTATCTCTTCAAAGCCCTAAGTCCCGTGGCTTTCTCCTGGTCCGTTCTTCTGACAAGTTCTCCGTCAGCTGTGATAAAACCAGGCTGTATTTTGTGTCAGGTGGATGCTATAAATTGATTAGCAGAGGGCTGGTCTATTCACAGCACAGCAAATCTCTGCCTTAGTGAAGAGTGGTTGTGTGTATTTCCTCTAATCAGCTGTTTCACAGTGTATGGCAAGAATCCACACCACAGGTGAATCAGAAAGAGAAAATTCTAACAGAATGTGCACTTTCTAAACAGTAAAAAAGAAGAGAAAGAAAGGCGCACCAGCCTAGTGTGTAACCGTTGACAGTTTAATGAAATAAAATGATAATGGAAAACTACTCACAAATGAAATGGCATAGTAGGCTTGTCAACAAACGTGTGGTAGATATCCCTCGTCAGATGGCAGTGACACACCTCTATTCACCCTATTTATGGAGTGTGGTTCGAGGGGTATCTACCACACATTTGTTGACAAGCCTACTATGCCATTTCGTTTGTGAGTAGTTTTCCATTATTTTATTTCATTAAACTGTCAACGGTAACACACTAGGCTAGTGCGCCTTTTCTTTCTCTTTTTTTTCGTTCTCTACTAGGACATTCCCCGTCCATGAAGGGCAGCAAGGCCACTGTTACTGTTTTTTGACACGGTTGATGTTTTCCATATGGAATATTCAATAATTGTTGGACAATCCACCCGTGCGCAGAAGTTTTTTTTTTCTGTATATCACTTTCTAAACAGTATATAAAGCTGAAGACAGCAGATATACATGTAAAACTTATGTAAGAGGATTTGTTTTCATCCCTGTCATCTGAGGCTGTTCACTTCACTGAGTATATGTGAGGTTTTACATCCACGTTAAGTAATACAAAAACCTGCATGGTATTTTTTCCTGCCCGGAGTTCAGCTTTAAAATCTGGCTGATTATTATATCACTATACATATCTATTAGAATGGATTGACCAATATAAATAAGGCAATATAATACAGTGTACACATTAAACATTTTACTTTTTCCTTACTAGGTTGAAATATTGGTTTTTAATATCACAAAAGGAGTTGTTCATATTTGAAAGGTCAGTATTACCAAGGTAGATAAACTATAGACTATTCCGATATAGCAGGTACAAGTTCCCATTGAATGAGTTATACATTGACATTTTTTTTTTTAAATGTCTACAAAGAAAAAAAAAAAAACATTTTTGCTCACTACCCATGGGAACTGCCAAGACCAAGTTCTATGAAGCAGGAAAAGAATGTCTGGGAACGCTGCCAAAATGCTCTCATCATAAAATACTCTTCCCCTGGTTTTAAAAGGTTAAAGTGTAACTAATTTGAAAGGACAAAAATACCATGTATTTATTTTCTATTTTTGTCTCCTACTCTTGCCAATACCTGGTGTTTAAAGCAGCACTTTTTTTTATGAAGAAGCTATTTTTGTAATCGGCCCTGCTGCTTCTGAAAAGAGCAAACTTTACTACTTCTAGGAGTCTATATAGCAGCTGTGTATGTCTGGACATGAAAAAAAAAAGCCTCAGTACTTCTTTGCAAAGAATGCAAAGTTCTCCCATGTTTTTTCATTTCAAGAAAGCTGCAAGTACAGAAACATATCGTATGATCTGCCAGAAATTCCGGGAGCTCCTATTTTTAGCTCCGGCGCTTGACCGCACAGTCTCTGTTGCCTTGAAATCCTAAGCAATGTTGTCAGCTCTCTAAAGTTTCCCTTCTGGACTACAAAACACCCCCTTTATGTTATATAGACAAATGGGTGGTTAGGGGCTCACTGGGTTTCTGGCAGGATAAGCAGATATTTTTCTGTACTTACAGCATTTGTAAAGATAAAAAAATAAAAAATAATTATGTATCGCAGGAACGCACTTCATAATGTGTTTTTTTTTTACCTCGACATATACTTAAAAAGATTTTTTAATTACAAACGTGCCAGTCACACTTGAGCATTTTGTAGCTAAAAGCTCCAAAACACTCAACAAACAGAATCCCATGTATTTCAATGGTGACTGTTCACATATGAGCGCTCACGCACCTGACACTCAACCCCTGACGTTCTAAAACAGTGGTTGTCTACTTGCTAAAGTGGGTCTCAGCTTCGACCCCTGACATCACCAATGGGCCACACATAATGTTCAATATATCTAATGCTTGAAAGGACTGTCAGAAACTGTAGACACAATAGAGCAAATGAGAGTCAAGATAGGAAGAAATGCAAACATTTTGGCTGGGGATATGCTGCAGAAGACCATATGAAACTTAATGCCATTACCCCAATCATTGTTCCCACCACAGAGATTCTGAGGTCCAAAAGGGCCCAAAGATACCAAAGGGCTCAGGTGTGGCTCCAGGGTCCTAAAAGCTACATGAACTACTTGCAAGGCAGAACTGGGCATTTTTGGTTTAACAGGGGTGAATGAGAATGCCTAAAAATGTGCCAATTAAGCCCCAATTTTAGCCTTAGGCTGGTTTCACATGGGCGGTTCAATCAGGTCCGCCTGTCAGTTTTTCAGGTAGATCTGATCAGACCAGCAAATGTTCTCTGTAGAGCGGCAGATGTCAGTGGGCATGTGTCCGCTGACACCTACCAGGATCCAATCCTGCCTGCCATATCAGTTGACCGCCTGTCCATTTCCATCCAATCGCCCTATAGAGAACTGCATAGAGGAGCGGACATGGTCCTGTCATCCACTAACTCAGTGGGGAACAGGCGGATGTGCATTATGGAGTCCACTTTGTGTGAAAGGGGCTTATGCCTTCATTCACATGTGACTTTTAGAGCATAAATGAGCAAACTGTTTATGGCTAGAGCTGTGTGCAAGCAGCCTATACTGTTGAGTGAGAATGCAACAACGGTATGGACACAGCTGCATGTCCTAATTTGGCTGGGGCAGATGCCTGCCCCCCAAACCCACATGTCTGCAACTTGGGTCTTGCATCCGCTCCTTGTGCTTGTCATATTAGGATGTCCATACAGCCGCTACATCCCCATTCAGTACCATAGGCTGCCTGTATGCGGCTCCAGCCACATAAACATCTCATTCACATGGTATGGACCACACTATCTGAAAGAAGCCGTATAGCTTGTGCTTACAAAGCATTTCTAATTTTAACTTCCTCCTCCACTCCTCTTTTCTCCTTTTTGAATGAAAATCCTCTTTTTATTCTACAAAAATAATAGTTCCAGCAAATTGTAAAACAAGGGATGAAGTCATTGTATCCAGACAGCCTGTGTAAGAGCCAACTTAACTTTTAAAAGTCTTCAAGTTTTCATAACCCTGAGGGCTCGTATACAACCTGTTCATTGAGCTGTTGCTAAGTCTGCATAGATCATTGCAGGTTCAATGAAGGGCACGTAGAAAACAATGTTTTTTCTGTGTACACCATATGTGTGCTGCGTAAAAATGCTACATTAATACATAGAGATTCACATTACCAGATGCAACACCATACTACATAAGGTTGAATGAAGTGAATGAAAACGTAAACAGTGCGATGATTTCTAACACATTGCACTGACCCTGCACAAAGTACACAAGCATTTTAGCATGCAGGCTGGTGTGATTGAGCCCCAAGGCAGATCATGTAATTTTCTTTGCTTGCACCATGAGTGGAAGAAAGAATACTGCTCAATTCCCCCTATCATTACAGTCAGTGTTGATGGAGGAATCCCTCCTGCAGCGCTATTGTATTCTGCCGGCAACACAATGATTAGTATTGCTGGCTACATATGGCAGCACTAAGCATTCAGGGGAAAACATTACAGGCTGGTTGTACACAAGTCAATCGACAATTCAACTTGTGCACAACCAGGGTGCCCATACATGAATCAAAATTCAATCCATGTATGGGCAGCTCACAGCTGAAGACAGTTCTATAGCAGTCTATGGGAGACTACAGTGTTAAGCCTGGCCAGCGCACAGAAGATTTTCTCATTCACCAGATGGAAATATGCAATTGGTGAGGGTGGCCAATTTTACCTGATGTCCTCCGGCACCCGCCGATCGTTCGACGGAGAGACCAAACTGCAATCAGTTCACTGTCCTCACAAGAGGGAAGGGATGGAATTTGTGATCCTGCAAAGTAGGGAATAAATTCTCTTCCACTAATAAAAACACCTTACACAGTGTAGTAAAACACTGGCTAGGCACATGGTTAACCCTTTGATTGCCCCGATGTTAACCCCTTCCCAGTCAGTGTCATTAGTACAGTGAAAGTGCATTTTTTTAGCACTGATCACTGTATTAATGTCACTGATCCCCATAAAGTGTCAAAATGTCCACTTTAGACTGTAATGTCACTTTAGGTCTGGGAAAGGTGGCAAAAAGTATAAGTGCGCTTTTTTTTTTAAAGTGCACTTATCCTTCAACAAGGATTTCTAATTCTTTAAAAGCATTTGTTTTCCTACAATACATATGGTCAGCACATAAAAAACAAACATCTGGACAAAATGAGCAAAGCCCAAACCATGCCAGAGGATTATGGGAACACAGACATTAAAAATGGTGTAGGAAAACTGCCAGCAATACGATTTACACAAGACCCTTTTCCAAGAACGCAACATAGGCAAATACACACGACGACGCTACTTGACTTTTCATTTTTTATTTGCTTTAGCCATGTTTGTCCCCCACTTGGCAAGCATAGAAAAACATGTGTTTACATTAGTTAATATAAAACAGAACAACCAGTTTTCTGCATTTGCTCCTTTGATGAACTTGCAAGCTTTTGACATACGATCGTCTCACTGGTGCAAGTGAAGTTTTGCCCGGGGGATCGGCTTTCAAAAGCGGAAGGTGTTTAAGAAAAGATATTAACAAAAAGGATGTACGTCCATTATTTACAATATGAGCAAACCAACAACCAGGAATGAAATCCTGGAAAGATGCAAGCATGTCAAAAAAGAATCCTGGGAAGAAACTTTTTCTTTTCGTTTTGGAGAGATTAGAGGGGGGTAAAACCCCTATTGGGTTATTTTTGCTGTGTGTTTCTGGAGGGAAACACACTCCAGAATATATTTTTATATTATATATATATATATATATATATATATATACACACACACACACACACACACCTCCTTTTTTCCCCCTCACCTTCCCTTTCTTTTGGCAATGGTGACCCCTTTGGTATTTAACAACTTCAATACTGGGCACTTTCACCCCCTTCCTGCCCAGGCCAATTTTCAGCTTTCCATACTGTTGCACTTTGACAACTGTGTGGTCATGCAATACTGTACACATGACATGTAATCTTTTTTTTGTTGTTGTTGTTAGACAGATAGAGCTTTCTTTTGGTGGAATTTAAATCACCACTTGGTCTTTCTTTTTTGCTAAACATATGATAAGATTTAGCAAAAAAAGTAATTTATCTTCTTCACTGATGTGTGCTGGTGAGGCTGCACAGAGGTGCGCTGATGAGGCTGCACTGATGATCGGTGTCCTGTAAACGATGTGCTGACAACCTTGCTAATTAATGGCATTCCTTTCCTCCCACAGGCGTGGGAGGAAAGGAATGCCGATAACTGGCAAGTCTGTTTGCATGTGATCAGTCATCCATGTCCATGTGATTGGACACAGCTGATCACATGGTAAAGGGCTGTGATTGGCCCATTAACCCAATCTGTGATTAGCTGTGTCTGAAGGACACATCTACCAAAGGTTTTGTAATTCTGTGCAGCCAGTCCTATGACCAAGTCACCCATGCCAAACCGCACAACCCAGGTTGGTGCTCCACTGTTGAAAATAAACTCTTTTATACCAGGCAAGGGGAGTATAAACATTTGTTTTACCCAGTAAAATAACTGGTCTCAGGTGATACATAGAGATGAAAAAATGATCTCTACAGCGGTCTAAAGCACACAGACCAAAGTCTATATTCTCAGCAGTAGAAGGCAGGGGATGGGGATCTGGCATCACACACACTACACAGCTAAAGCACAGGGTTCAGTGTAATCTGAATGCAGACAATGGACACCCCCCCCCCCTCTACACAGAATCAATGGCAAAACATACATAGTTAAAGATGGGGGGGGGGGGGTGTTTCCTCACCTGGGATGCTGTGGAGTCAGCATAGACCATTATTAATGACAGATATCACTGGGAGGAGACAGCAGAGAGAATTGAAACTATGTGTTTTGTATTAAGGCTGGTACATGCTATAGAAGGATATGCTTTATTCATTTTTCATGTTAGAAGTTTACAACCACTTTATCTCTTTTCTAGGCCAAATAGTGTCCACATCTAGTTTACAACCGATAATGAAGATCTGTCAGCACAGTACAGCCAGGATTAATAGTGGTAAGCACAACTCCCCAGCACCCTCAACATTACATAGAAGGGTAAAGCTAGGTGTGACTTTCCAGCAAGTAAAGCAGCAATGTTTAACCTATTTACTGCCACTAATGGATGGCATAGGTTGGCAGTGGAAGGGAGGGGGGGGTGTTTCACACATTTCTACCCGCTACGCCTGACTGCTCTGTCAGATGTGGTCCTCTATGTGCATAGGTGTGCGCAGCCTACTGAATTAGGGTGTGCACCCTAAATCTCAAACACACGTGTTTGTGTGGGTCTACATATATATGACCCCAGCACATCAATCTCCCTGCCAGCACAGTGAAAGAGAAAAGCATCTCTTATGGCAGAGCCAGAAAGAGGGAGATCTTTCCCATCTTCCTGCTGGCACACAGAGTGATGATGCTAATGTACATGGGGTGATTAGGGTGTGCCCAGGCACATCTGGCACACCCTGTGCGCACACCTATGTAGTAAAAATTTAAAGTTTACTGGGGGAAAAAAAAAGTACACTCAAACAAACCTCCTAGGCTCCTATGGAAAGTTTAGGGTAACGGTTTGTCACTGTTGGATGCATGCAATGTTAAGGCTTGGTATTTTTTTACTATGCAAACTTAGTTATTTTCATATTTTACCCCCCCCCCCCAAAAAAAAAAGGGTAACATTTTGCCTGTGTGTGCCTTAGAATAATTCTCTTTAGTTCATTTTTGGAATAAAATGTTGTGCTTGAGATATATATATATATACACACACACACACACACACAATATACATACATACACACACATACATACATACATACATACACACACATACATACATACATACATACACACACATACATACATACATACACACACATACATACATACATACATACATACATACATACATACATACATACACATACATACATACATATATAATTTTTTTGTGAGTGGGAATATGTCAACTCGATGCATTATTATTGTGCTTCTGTAAGATATAGAAAAAGTTGCAGGGTTATATAAAAAAACATAAAAAAAATAAAGAAATCTAGCATACACAGTGGGATTATTAAAGGTTGTTGTAGGGGATAAAATGAGAAACTCTTTTGTTATGGTGAAATTCATTAAATAAGACTGAACACGGTCTTGGTTACACTTTTGTCGCTTTATGTGTCTTTTGTATCGCCTTAGTGCATTGTATTTCTCAAAGCAACTGTTGTGTCCCTGCATCTTGTGCAGTATCTCTTTCCACATTTGTTTGTCTAGAGGGAAAGGCAAGTCTCCAAGGCCCTGTAAGCAGACACAGGCCACTGTCTGATCTGTAGATAGGATGAATGGATTAGGAGAGAGCCAAGCCAGCTGTTGCTAGCTTTATCAGAAAACAGCCCTGACAGATGGGTGCCAATTTAAAAAGCCTCCTGTTATAAAAAGCAATGCCTGGTGCAGGCCTTATGTTCACCATGGCATTTACCAAACCATGGCATCACTTGTCCATAGCATAATATTATACCGCCACTGAGCCAGGCACACACATCCCTTTCATGTACGTCAGATTTTGTTTTCCTCACGTGTTGATTTGCAAATGCTTAATTTGAATTACAAATCTATAAATGACCATTTAAACTAATAAATATTTAGCAATCACTACACGACTGCATGCATCAGATATCAACATTTGTTTTATTTATACAGAACCATTAAACTCCACACAAAAGAGTACAAAAGCGTACATGGGAAAGCTGCCAAAGATTCATATAGGCACACAAGTTAATAAACAAACCCATACATGGTTCAATTTCTTCCAATCTCAGAATTGATGAAAGTATATATGGATGTAAATAGCAAAACCACACTGTTAGTCGTAATTTTTATAGCCCTTAGGTGTGCTGAATTTTGAGCCCCCATTTACATCTGTGCCATTGTGTGTCTATAGGCCTTTTTTTTTTTTAAGGCAAAAAAATTAGTTCAGACATCATATACATATACACACACACACCATATTTATCGGCATATAACGCGAGCCGGCGTATAACGCGCACCCCAATTTCAGAGGGAAGTTTCAGGAAAAAAAACATATTTTATTTTGTGGTCAGTGCCTAAATACAGCCTATGTGCCCCAGCTCCAGCCTATGTGCCCCAGCTCCAGCCTATGTGCCTATGCAGCCTATGTGTTATTTAAGCTTGCAGTTTGCCTAGATGCAGCCTATGTGCCCATTTGCAGACTCACCTTCTCTCGTGGAGTGAGGGAATCACTGAGCCGTCATCTCCTGTTCATTCGGCAGCAGTCACATACCCAGTCCCGCCTCTGCCATCGGCATTGGACCAGCTTCTGTGATTGATAGAACACTGGTCCAATGCCGGTGGCGGAAGCAGGACTGTGTGTGTGATGTTAGAGCCGAGTAAACAGGAGAGACGGCTCGTGAATTCCGGCGGCAGCGCTCGTCCCCCTTCTTCCCCAAGGTACACTATCGGTGTATAACACGCACCCATGATTTCCCCCCTATTTTCAGGGGAAAAAAGTGCACGGTATACACCGATAATTACGGTATATATATATTTGTTTATTTTTAAAGCCTTAAAAACGCCATCGTGGGTTACCATCTGTCAAGTTAAATCGTTCTGGAGAGGTTGCAAAAATGTCCCATGTACATGAAGCCTTAAAGTGCGTATCCTGAAGCTCTTCAGCACTCATTAAGGCTCACATTACATTATATTTGAGCGTTATGTCATGTGAAGCTTGTCACTCGAAGCTCAACAAAGTACATGAGCTTCTTTTGAGTTGTATTTTTGACCCCTATAGACTTTAAAAGGAGTTCCTGAAAATTGTGCATAACTTTTTTTCCTCCTGCCTAGTAGCGCTGAAGACCATGTGTGTAAAAATGCGCAAAAAAAAAAATCATGCTCATGTGTGGATGGGGTTTAATAATGTACATAAAAAAAAAGGAGGAAATGCAATTCATTTACACAGCTTAGCAAAAGTCATGTTAACAGGAACAGCCCTAATTGAGAAAAAAAAAGAGAAGGAGGAAAAAAGGAGAGAGAAAAATGGAGGAGGGGGGGGAGAAATAAAGAGAAAGGGGAAAAGTAGAAAGAGGGAAATAAAAAGACAGAAAAGGAAAGAAGGAAGGAAATAGAGAAGGAAGGAAATAGAGAAGGAAGGAAATAGAGAAGGAAGGAAATAGAGAAGGAAGGAAATAGAGAAGGAGGGAAATAGAGAAGGAGGGAAATAGAGAAGGAGGGAAATAGAGAAGGAGGGAAATAGAGAAGGAGGGAAATAGAGAAGGAGGGAAATAGAGAAGGAGGGAAATAGAGAAGGAGGGAAATAGAGAAGGAGGGAAATAGAGAAGGAGGGAAATAGAGAAGGAGGGAAATAGAGAAGGAGGGACAGAGGAAGGAGGGACAGAGGAAGGAGGGACAGAGGAAGGAGGGACAGAGGAAGGAGGGACAGAGGAAGGAGGGACAGAGGAAGGAGGGACAGAGGAAGGAGGGACAGAGGAAGGAGGGAAAGAGGGAAAGAAAGGGAAAGGAGGGAAAAAGAGAAAAAAAAGAGAGAGACAGACGGAAAGAGGAAAAGAGAAAGAAAGAAAAAGAAAGAAAAAAGGAAAGATAAAAAAAAGTGAGAGAAAGAAGGAAATAGAGAAAGAGGAAAAGAGGAGAGAGGGGAGTAAAAAAAAGACAGACAAGGAGAGAGAAAGAATGAACAAATGAGCGAAAGAAAAAAGTACGTTTGGAAAAGAAAAGAGAGAAAAAAAAAAAGATAGATTAATAGAAAGGATTAAAAAAAAAACGAAAAGAGAGAAGAAGAGAGAGAGAGAGAGAGAGAGAGAGAGAGAGAATCAGAAAGGAAAAAAAAAAAGGAGCAAAGAAACAAAACAGAATATCTTTATGTAGACTAGTGATGTCACCGATTACTACAATATGTAAAACACACACAGTAAGCCAAGGTAAGCCCATTATCCACTTACAAATATTCATCAGCAGCACTTACTTACTTTGACCATTTCCTCCTTCCAGCCGTAGGCTGCAATGTCCAGGCAGGTAAGTCCTTATTCCATACAGCAGTAGGAGCTTTTCTTCCCTCTATGCCATGACAGCAATATATTTTGCAGACAAGTACCCAAACAAGCATGTGTTGCCAACAGGATCTCCAGCTGTTTCATTATTCATTGTGGATGGCGTAACCCAAGACTTCTCTGCGGCCCGCCTACCTGTATCATTAGCAGCATCAAACAGCACTCCAGGCTAGCTCAGGGCTCCCCGCCTTTGTTCTGTGAATGGCTTCTGAGCTTTGAATGAGTGCTGGGAGCACAGATGTAAACACTATAATATCAGGCCTAGAAGATCTAGTCAGGAGCTACCTCCTAATGCTTTATTTTCTTTTTTTGGCCAACATCTTTTTCTCCTTTCAGCAGTTTTAAACTCCTCCTTTGCCAATCCCCCCATTAATATACAAGGAGTGTGCAGGCTTTTTGTTTGCATGGGGGAATAGGGGGAGCAGAACAATACATAAGACTATAAGCCAGAGGTCTACATGACAAGCTGTTTGCTAACACACCCCATGCCTACCCTGTGTTGAACTTTTACTGACATTAGTTCCTTACAACAATTTCATCATTCTGCCAAATCCAAGCCTCCCAAAACTCATGCAGACAGCATTTCAAACAAACCGTCTAAAACGCAATCTGCTTTATTGAAAGCTTGACACAAATCACAAGTGTGTGTCAGAGGGAAGGAGATACAACCAGTGCAAAAAGCCAGACACAACAGGTTACAGTTTTTTCTTCCTTGCTTTGATAGTTTGCTAGTCATGTGTCTCAAGGTGTCTTTACTTTTATCTAAAAGTTGAAAACAATCAAGAGTCTCAAACAATCGCTTAATAAATTAAATGCATTATTTAAAAGAAAAAAAAAAATCGGTTTAGGTATAGTGGTTTAATAAAAGGCCACAGAGTACAAGCACAAGTTAGCTCTGTAAATATAATGAATGGATGTTTATATGTAACACTGACACACTGGACAGCAGGATGTACAAACAGTGCGTAAATCTGAATATTTACAGCTCATGGTCACTTTCATAAAAAAATAAAAAAAAATCCAACCTTTGCCAAGTAGTAAATTCACACCAATAAAAAAAAACGATTAGTAATAATAAAAATAAAAAAAAACAGTACATTTTAAAGCACTTAAGCAGATGTGCAAACATCAAAACATGTACTGCTGCATGCACATACTATATATGTTAAGCATATGCATGTGCTATATGGTCCTTAGGGTGCATGCATGCAGGGCCAGTTTATCCATAATGTGTACATTTAAGGATCTGAACTAAGCTGTATATGATGCCAGGGACCCAGCTTTATAATCTAGAGTCGTGTTCAGCTGTAGTAAAAAAGAAAAAGAAAATCCGCTTCCATAGTTAGATGTGTGGACCATATTTAAATGCTGTAATGCCCGTTCATACTAAAGTTTGCATGCATACAGCATTTAGAACAGAGGTGCCCTTTTGAAGAGCGAGGGCCACTTAAGCGCCTTGGTAACCGGTTGCGGGCCACAATGAGTGGAGCGGGTGGGTGGCATGTCTGTGTCTGCTCTGCATATGCAGAGGGGACACTGACACAGCCCACTATACTTTTTTTAGCAGATTATATTGGAGGTAGGATGTAAGTTGGTTTATGTCTGCCACTATTTAGAAGTGAATGGAGGGTCCAATTGGTCGGACTGTCAGACTGACTGTGTGAAAGGGGCCCAAGGCTGCTTTCACATTGATGGGCTGCGGTTTACCGGCACCGTGGGTGCAACGCAGTATACCTTTGGCTTTCCTGCACTTTACAATAGACTTCTATTACATTCTGTAGGTTTGGTGCACTTTCAGAAAGCTCACCAAACTCGGTGCAGGTAACCCGCAGGTAAACTGCTCTGCAACTGCGGATCAGTTTTAAAGAAGCCCATTAACCACTGCGGAAAATATATGCCCATATATACACTGTGATTTTAGTAATAAACTGACCTTTAATAACAGTATTCCATCTCAGAGCAAGAGGTTGCGGGCCACATCAGAGGGCTTTGCGTGCCACATGTGGCCCCGGGCCACTGGATAGGCACCCCTGATTTAGAGTAAATGTACTCTATTGGCATTAAATAGCCGTTTACATTAGTGCAACCTAGGACACAAACTGTCTGCTTCCTAGCAACCTAGGACACTGGGCAGCAGGAGCCATATGTATCATTGCAACAAAGGATGGTAGAAGTGCAGGACCTATCTGTATCCTAGCAACCAAAGAAAATTAGATGGCAGGACTCGCCCGTGTCCTAGCAACCTACGACAATAGGCAGCAGAAGCCTTCTGCATCCTAGCAACCAAGTGCACTATGCAGCAGGGGATGTCCAATTCCTAGCGACCAGGGACCCTAGGCAGCATGAGCCACTTGTATCCTAGCAAGTAATGACAGTAGGCACCAGGAGCCACCTGTGTTCCCCAACTTATGACGCTAAGCAGCAGGAGCTCTCTACATCCCAGCAACGAACACTAGGTGGCAAGGGCTACCTGAGCCCTAGCAACCAATCATGCTCGATGGCAGGAGCCACCTGTGTCATAGCAACGAACACTAAGTGGCAAGGGCTACCCGGCCCCTAGTAACCAATGATGCTTGATGGCAGGAGCCCCCTATGCCCTAGCAAATAAGGAACATTTGTGCAGTACATTGTACACATGTAATGTTGGCACAAACGTTACAGTGTACAATGTGCAAACAAAATTTTACAGAGGGTCTGGCTGCCAGAGTACTGTATCCAGTAGTGCAATGCTAAAGGGCCAACTACGTCATTGTGGAACCAATCCATATCTAGCATACGTTTAAGAGATTAGTGTTGCATTCATTTACATATTATATATGGGCCTCAAGTTTAGTGTTAAATTCTAAGAACACTGATAAAAATAACACCAGCAATAATAATCATAGCATTGGAAGCACAGAGGAGTAGGAAAATTGGATTAGCGGTTTACGAATCTTTTAACACCTACTGTAGTCACATCTTATGAAAAGGAAACGTTTGCAGGCAAAATCTTGCAGTTATTTAGAATGACCTTAATGTTTAGATTCCTAGCTACTTATGAAGCATAATAACTCAATGCATGCTTAAGGCAAAGGTTTTTTTTTTCTTGACACTGTCAGCTCAAATAAGTAATTTTCTCTTATATTCAGGCATTTTTAAGTGTTTTTTTATCCTGTTACAGAAATATGCATCTACAAATGTGTGGTAAAGATTATTTATTGTTATGTATGGCCTCAGAGGATCTAACCCAAGCAAAAGCATATCAGACACATGCTTAAGGAATTTCTCTAATTATAACGTAATATTTGCTATGACCCATTGTTGAATTATTTCTACAGCCTATATACTGAATGACACACTTAGTGGACTGTATAATTTATTATATTCCTATATTATAAGATATCTATTACATATTACACAGGGCAATTTGTACAACGTGTTGGCAATGTAGCATTCAGCAGAAAACAACAAAAATAAATGTATTAAAAAAATGGAGAGAGAATGCAGAATACATAGCAGCACCAGGGGAGACAACTATTCTGCATGAACACTCCTCAACGCACACGCTTAAACAATGCAAACACTTTAATTCTATGTCAAGAAAAAATTAAATAAAAATGTATGTATGTATATATATATATATATATATATATATATATACACATATATATATATATATACACACACACACACACACGTGATATATGTACATTTTGCAATGTCTTAGTCTTTTAAAATACCCTGCAAGTACGAAACAATAGCTGTTGATCTGCTAGAAAGGAAATTTACTCCTAATTTCCTATTGTTGGCTGACAACACACAACATTTTTGTGGACTGAGTGGTGCCAGCCCTGTTCAGACTGCTTTTGCTTAACGACATCATTAGTATTTTTTTTCTACTCTTTGGCAGGGTGCTGTAAAAATAGACAGTTGCACTGCAGTTTCACAGTCCCTGACAGTCCACCTTAAACGTCGGATAATACACATGTCCCGTGACACATTAAACAGGCAGTGTCCCCGCCAAATGTGACCAATTGAAGTGAGTGGGGCTGCGCCGCAACCGCCCTGAAACCATGTGTAATGCATGTGATCGAAGCGTGGTGCTGCAGTCTTTCAAGGGTTAAAACAGGCAGTGAGGAGGTTACATATCACCATCCAGCCGCTTGTTCTAGGCACCCTCACAAGTGGAAATTAGCTCTTTGTAAATGGATATAAGAAAACAAACACTTTTAAAGTGTCAGTAAACTTTCATTATATACTGTATATATATATATATATATATATATATATATATATATATATATATACACATACACACATACATACACACACAGTATAATCTATCTATCTCAATAAATGCTGTATTACATGCTGTTCATAATATATAAAATAATTTTTTCTGTATTCTGCAAAAAAAACTGGTTGATCCTGCTGCTCTCCATCTCCCCCTTCTGTCCAAGTCCCCAGCTCTACACACATGCTTAGTTTTCAGAGAGTTTCTATGCTTAGTATTTCTTCCCTATTACATCTTAGCACCCCAAGTGACTACATGGATGCAGCTGGGGGATCCCGGGTACCCGTTCTTCACTTTTTGTATTGCCTAGAGGAATCCACTGGCGTTTAACCTTATATTACATCATGCGGTTTAGCAAAACTGACTCCCGCCTTACTATGTTTTGAATACATTTGTGTTTTTCTGATACTACAGCCAGTAGCTTTCCTGTGGCTGTCTAACAAATTTGCATATCCCTTTGAAGGAATCTGTATGCTGGAATTAATCTGAATGTGCTGGTGTCACCTCATTCTTGATATACAGTTGAAGTCTGTCCTTTCTTCTTTTTGGGAAGCCAGGCCGACTCCTGCGGCCTACCATGTTCGGGATCTCCTTTTGCCGACGCTGTGTGTAGCAGTCCAATTATTTATACATCTGCTCCTGAGGAAGCCACATATGCAAAACATATTGAGCTTTATGCAAATGGATAGTGGCGGCCCGTGGATAACTATAATTGTTATTGATCCAGAGTGTGTATTCTTACACCTCTACAGCTCCTGGAGTTCCGAACACAAGCAAATTCATTTTTCCTCCTCCTGAGCCCCTTTTCTCCAGACATCCTCCCCAGGTAGGCCCTGCTTTTTTCACCTCCCCTGGAACCGTTTGGCGGCCGTCCTTTTCAGGATAAGCCACCGGATCGGCTAAACACTGGGGCCTCTTTCCCTCTCCTTACCCCACATTACCACCCACCAGTTAGGCAACCCTCCCCCGGCACCTCCCCGCCTCTATTCCCCGTTATTCCCCGTCTTCTCCCCTGAACCGCGCCAGCCACAGCTAATTCGCGGCCGCCGCATCTCAGGAAAGGCCGCGGCTTCATCCGCGGCCTAGCGGCGCGCCGCACTCTCGGCCTAAAACATCACCAGAAACTTCCCAGGAGTTCACCCCCAGCCCCTGTAGGACTCATCCACCCCTGGTTTCAACAACCAGCCCCCCCCCCCCTGCTCACCAATCCACCCAGCTGGCTACACACCAGCCTGGGTCCCATGTCCTACTCCTGGTCGACGGCCATCTTGGTACACCCCAGCAGCAGTGACAGCTTTCCCCCCCCCACCCCCCTTTTCACTACTTAATAGTACTTGATCCAGGGGTTCGCCCGATCGCCTTTCAGGGATCAGGAAGGAATTTTTTCCCCTACCAAAGCAAATTGGCATAGCATGGCTAGGGTTTTTTTGCCTTCCTCTGGACCAAGCCGGGAGAATTCACCGAATCCTCTCCATCGCCGCCAAAAAAATGACTTCTCCCTCGGTGAATGGCGACCATGGCTAATCTGCGGTACTCTGCAGAAACCATTTGGGATCTGAGGCGTTTCGCCGCAATACTGCCAGCCATCACCAAAAAGACCCTAAGAATTGAGCAACTTTTGAGGATAGATCGACGATCGACTGTCAACATTTTTAGCCGTTTACCCCAGCCTAAGCACATTTCATGTGCTTTGATCAACACAAGATCGGCAGTAAAACACCGACTTGAAATCCATGATTTCATTCTACAACACGATCTAGACTGCCTCTTCATTACAGAGAGCTGGCTTACAGCCGACTGTAACACCATTCTAGGAGAACTGGTGCCAGAAAACTACCGTATTATAACGGAAAACAGAATAGGACAAAGAGGAGGAGGCCTGGCAGTGATTTGCAGGACTCAGCTTGCAATCACCAAACCAGTCCTTCAAAACCCTCTTCCATTCATGGAAACCCTTGCTCTACAACTGCAAACAAATTCAAAGCAGACCGTCCACATTCTTCTCTGCTATAGGCCACCTGGCCCAAAATCGCAGCTGCTATCATCATGGACGGATTTCTTCTCCACTTACACCCTCAACAGCAAACATCTTTTGCTGCTCGGGGATTTCAACCTCTGGGCCAATTCCTCACAAGACCCCATTGCCGATGCCTGTATTAACCACCTGGTAGATTTAGGGTCACAGCAACTAGTATGTGGACCCACACATGCTTCAGGTCACACAGTTGATCTTATTTTCAGACAAGATCTGGAAACAAAAATTTTGGAAAAGGAAAAGTTGCCATGGACAGACCACCATGCAATTAAATTCATTATTTCCACAATCCGCAAAAAAAACATCAAATCCAGTGACAACACACTGGACTAGATGTCAGAAGAAGCTCCACTCGGAACTCTTCAAAACCACTTTAAGGAAAAAAATAGAAACAACTCAGCCGCATCAAACGGCCGCTGAAACACTGGATGCCATAAATTCGGCCATACTACAGTCAGCCGACTTGGTAGCGCCGAAACGTAAAACCCGCATCCGGAAAAACAACCGCAGCTGGTTTAACAACCAGCTGTCGTTACTGAAGCAAGAACGCAGAAGGGCCGAATCTGCCTGGAAAAGAAGTTCTTCAGAGCTGAACCTATCCATCTACAAGGCGACAACAAGAAAATACCACAAAGAAATTTTCCAGGCCAAGAAAAATTATTTTTCGGAGGCTATCAACAGCGCCTTAAACCGCCCCCGCGAACTCTTCAAGATGGTCACTCAGACCATGAAACCAGGATGTATTGAAGCCCCCAATACAGACACACAAGAATTTTGCAATGAACTATCGGATTGCTTCATTAATAAAATCGAGGCAATAAACTCCCCCCTCAGCCCCCCCTACAGCCTCTCACACAACACCCATAGTAATTCTCCTATATCGGGTAAGTTCACCCTGGAACCCATCTCCATCGAGGCCACTAAGAATATCATTGGTACTTTGCGTAATGGCACAGTGCCAAATGACATTATCCCCACAAAACTGCTGAAGGAATGCACCTACATCCTGGCTCCTCCCATCACGCAGCTTATCAACCAGTCTTTCTTGGAGGGCATAGTGCCCTCACAGTTGAAAGAGGGTATAATCCAACCCATTCTGAAGAAACCCTCCCTGGACCCCAAGGACCCACTCCACCGCCGTCCCATAACAAGCCTCAATGTACTCTCAAAGGTAATGGAAAAAGTAGTGGTACAACAGCTGCAACAGCATCTAGGTACCCACAAGCTACTTGACCCATTGCAATCAGGGTTCAGTCCCGGACACAGGACTGAAACCGCGCTGCTCAAAATATGGGACGATGTTCTCGAGGTCGCAGACGAAGGAGAATCTTGTCTTCTAGTTCTGTTGGACCTAAGTGCAGCTTTCGACACTGTAGACCACAAACTGTTACTGACTCGGCTTGCTGAAGTAGCCAGAGTCGCAGAAGGCGATTTATCTTGGTTCTCCTCTTTTCTGGAAAACCGATCGCAAACAGTGAAGTTAGGACCCTTCACATCTGAGAAACGCACAGTAACATGCGGAGTCCCTCAAGGATCGCCTCTGTCACCAGTGCTGTTTAACATCTATCTTCGTCCTCTTTTTGAGATTATCAGCAGCCAAAAACTGCTCTATCACTCATACGCAGACAACACGCAACTGTATTTCCGCATTTGCAACAAAAAGGATCACCGCCTCAATCTAGAGACATGCCTCTCTTTGATAGAGGACTGGATGACAAAGAGTTATCTTAAACTCAACGGAGCGAAAGCAGAACTTCTCCTGTTTCACGCCAAGCAAAGGAATCAACCTGCAACAACCTGGACACCCCTGCCCATTTTGGGCAAAATCATCACCCCTAGCGCCAAAGTCAAAAGTCTCAGGGTCATCTTTGACTCCTACATGACAATGGACGCACAAATAGGGTCAGTAGTCAGTGGATCCCACCATCTGTTGCGCCTACTACGCAGACTTACCCCTTTCATCCCCAAAGAAGATTTAGCGGTCGTGGTGGGAGCAGTTGTTAACTCCAGACTGGATTATGCAAATGCCCTTTACCTCGAACTCCCCAAATACCAAATCGCTCGTCTGCAAGTCGTTCAGAACACGGCGGCCAGACTTGTGACAGGGAAAAAACCCTGGTAATCCATCTCACCTTCACTGAGAGCCCTTTCACTGGCTACCAGTTAAAGACAGGATTGCTTTTAAAGCACTCTGTCTAACACATAGATGTGTGCATGGGAATGCCCCCCAATATCTATGCGAAAAAATAAAAGCTCACAACCCCAATCGCGTTCTGCGATCCACAAATCAAAACCTACTACAGATCCCGAAAGCCAACTACAAGTCCAAAGGAGAAAGAAGATTCGCCGTCCAAGGTCCCAGACTATGGAACGCTTTACCAACCAGCATTCGGTTGGAGGAGAATCACTAAGCCTTCAGGAGAAAGATCAAGACTCATCTCTTTTGATATCAAAGGAGACAGGGACAACAAGCGCCCAGAGGCGATTCAGTTCGCATGTGCCGCGCTATATAAGTTTTTCATTCATTCATTCATACAGTTAGAGGCCACCACAACCACCGACATAAGGGTGCAGGATGCTGCTATATTTTTTATTTAAGTGCTCTTATTTTTTTTTTTTACTGTGCATTAATAACGTTTGTATGAATATTTAACATTACAGTGTCGTGCCTAGAAATTCCATTGACTGTGGTAAAATTCACGTTTTGCCCTGATTGATCTAAATTAAGGACAGGGCAGCCCAGACCCTCCTCTTCTTGGGAGCCTCATCTGTGCTTTTGGCCCCTCCCTCCTGAGTGCAGCTTGCTGACTTTACACTTCCCATCCTAATCTACATGCTTGTTGCAGGTCAGTGTGTCAAAGAACTCATTGGTTTGACATAACAGCTATTCATTCACCTAGTAAAGAGGTTAGCACATTTTTCACTCACATCCTACAACTTTTGAATAGTCAAAAGTGAAGCCTTGCATTTTTAATCACATCACCCTTAAAAAAATAATAAAACAAAGCAGGAAAATGATTAAGCCAAAGGCTCCTATACCAGACTCACTGTATGTTTTCCGTAGCATGCTTAGCTGACTCTGTAGAGCAGCAAATACCAAGCGCCAACGCTATGAAATAGATCCGATAACCAGAAGACAAAGCCTTTACTCTCAGCATTCACAAATGACTCACATTTACTGGAAATTCAGGTAGTGAGCTCAGTGATGAGGGACTGAAGCCTGCCAGGTGACACGAAGATCTGAGCTCAACCTCTTCCACAGCAGACTGTACACATGACATCACCCCCATATGGCAGGCATGGCCCCAACTACCTATCTGCTCGGTACACAAAACGAAAACATAAAGGAAAAAATATAAACGTATTAAACACACATCTTTTTATGCCTGTTTAGGGCCCCTTTCACAGAATCAGACTGTTTAGGTCCACCAGTCAGTTTTGATGGTGGACCTGAATGGCTGCTCCATGCAGTCTTGTGGAGCGTCAGATATCATCGGAGACATGTCCGCTGACATACAACCCGATACGCCAAAATCAGACGGATGGCGATACTTCCCCATCCGTTCATGGCAGATCGGATCAGGTGAGGTCTGATGAAAACGGACACGCTGTCCGTTTTCATCAAATCTCCCCATAGGAGACAGGGGCGCTGGACAAGCAAGCATTATGATGTGAAGCCAGATGTTCACTAAAAAAAGCTCTCCATCGCTGCTAATTTCGATCCTCCATCACAGACATGTTTGCATGTCTTACGTGTGCCCAGATGTGCAAAAAGTGTCTGCCAGGTCTTTGGGACCCAGCAGAGACCTGTGGAACATTTGAGCACACACAGGGTTTTTCCACAGTTGGTCTGTGGGACCTTGAGACCGATGGCACCTGTGCAGTAAGCCAAGGATGTGCCAGAGGCCTATGTCAGGTCCTGAACCAGAATTCTGCAATGCGCAAAAACACCCATCAGTAAAACTTCTGACCGTGTGATGCGGACATCCCAGGAGGTGTAGGGGCACTATGTTATTCTTGCCTAGGCACAAAAAGGTACATCATTCTCGCCTAGAGCTCAAAAAGGTTAGAAACCCTTAAAAGAAAAAAAGCAACCTAATAATAAGTCATCAGTGTAGTGTCTCCTCCTTTACCAGATGATCTAATACAAAATGTCAGCCAAAGACACAAAACAGTCAGCTGTCTTTTTAGCTAGCACATCGTGCTCTGGAAATCTGTTGTCAAAGATTCAATGTTTATTTGTAAAAAAATCTATATATATAAAACTCAACGTGTGTGTATGTATGTTCCAGCATCACGTCCAAACGGCTAAAGATATTAACATGAAACTTGGCACAAAATGTTACTTATATGTCAGCAACAAACATAGGATAGGTGGTTTAACCCTTACCCACCCCCATTTGCCATGGTCGGGGTTTTTCTTTAAAGTCCCATTCAACTCTATGGGAAATATATATTTTCCTCCCCAAAAAGTTAAGATAGGAAGACCGGGCAACGCCGGGTATTCAGCTAGTTATATATAAAATATGTGTGTGTATAATACACCAATATATACTAAAAATAAGATAAAGTATAATGAATGAATGAATGAAAAAAACGTATATAGCGCGACACATGCAAACTGAATCGCTTCTGGGCGCTCGTTGTTCCTGTCTCTCTCGACATCAAAAGAGCAGTTTTAATCCGTCTTCTGAAGGTCAGGTGGTTTTCCTCCAACCGAATGCTGGTTGGTAAAGCGTTCCATAGTCTGGGACCTTGGAAAGCAAACCTTCTTTCTCCTTTGGACTTGTATCTGGCTTTGGGTACCTTGACCAAATTTTGGTCGGTGGATCGCAGAACGCGATTGGGATTGTGGGCTTCTATTTTTTCGCAAAGATATTGCGGGGCATTCCCATGGATGCACTTATGAATCAGACAGAGTGCTTTAACCACTTCAATCCACCTTCACGTCCAAAGACGTGAACAGCGCAGACCTGAGGCGCCGGGTTGACGTCTTTGGACGTGATTTGCTTGTAATTCCCCGCGCGCGCCACAGGGTGGCGCGCGGCGGGGAAAAACAGTCCCGACGCATCACCGAGGATCCGATGCGTGTACCCGGTGGCCGCGATGTCCGTCAGGTACACGCGATCGTCGGTGAGACAGCAGGGACGTGGAGCTCTGAGTGTAAACACAGAGCTTCACGTCCTGTCAGTGAGGTGACAGATGCTGTTTCTCTTGTACATAGGGAGACAGCATCGGTCACCTCCCCCAGTCACCCCCCTCCCCCCATACAGTTAGAACACACCCAGGCAATACATTTAACCCCTTCCTCACCCCCTAGTGTTAACCCCTTCAATGCCAGTCACATTTATACAGTAATTAGTGCATTTTTATAGCACTGGTCGCTGTATAAATGTGAATGGCGCCAAAAATGTGTCAAAAGTGTCCGATGTGTCCGTCGCAATATCGCAGTCCCAATAAAAATCGCAGATCGCCGCCATTACTAGTAAAAAAAAAATATAAAAAAAAAAAATCATAATTATGTCCCCTATTTTGTAGGTGCTATAACTTTTGCGCAAAGCAGTCACTTATTGTGATTTTTTTTTTTTTTTTTTACAAAAATACGTAGAAGAATACGTATCGGCCTTAACTGAGAAAAAAAAATATAAAAAAAAAAAAAATGGGATATTTATTATAGCAACAAGTAAAAAATATATATATATTTTTAAATTGTCGCTCTTTTTTTCATTATAACGCAAAAAATAAAAACCGCACGGGCGATCAAATACCACCAAAAGAAAGCTCTATTTGTGGGGAAAAAAGGGACGCCAATTTTGTTTGGGTGCCACGTCGCACGACCGCGCAATTGTCAGTTAAAGCGACGCAGTGCCGGAAGCTGAAATTTCGCCTGGGCACGAAGGGGGTTTATGTGCCCAGTAAGCAAGTGGTTAAAAGCAATTCTGTCTTTTACTGGCAACCAATGAAGGGATCTTAGTGAAGGTGAGATTAATTCCCAGGGTTTTTTCCCAGTCACAAATCTGGCGGCCGTATTTTGAACGGCTTGCAGACGAGTGATTTGGTACTTGGGGAGTCCGAGGTAAAGGTCATTAGCATAGTCCAGTCTGGAGTTCACAATTGTTCCCACCACGACTGCTACGTCTTCTTTGGGAATAAATGGAATAAGTCTGCGTAGTAGGCGCAGCAGATGGTGAGATCCGCTGACTACTGACCCTATTTGTGCGTCCATTGTCATGTAGGTGTCAAAGATGACCCCGAGACTTTTGACTTTGGAGCTAGGGGTGATGATCTGGCCAAAAATGGGTGGAGGTGTCCAGGTGGTTGCCAGTTGACTCTTGCGACTGGCATTAAACAGAAGAAGTTCTGTTTTGGAATTGTTGAGTTTGAGATAACTCTTAGTCATCCAGTTTTCTATCAGAGAGACAATTCTCTAAACTGAGATGATGATCCTTTTTATTGCAGATGCGAAAATATAGTTGCGTGTCATCTGCATATGAGTGATAAAGTAGTTGTTGACTACTGATGATTTCAAAAAGTGGGCGAAGATAGATGTTGAAGAGCACTGGTGACAGGGGTGATCCTTGAGGGACTCCACATGACACCGTGCGTTTTTCAGAAGTGAAAGGTCCCAATTTCACGGTTTGTGATCGGTTTTCTAAAAAAGAGGAAAACCATGGTAAATCACCTTCTGTGACTCTGGCTACCTCAGCCAGCCGAGTCAGTAAAAGTTTGTGGTCTACCGTGTCAAAGGCTGCGCTTAGGTCCAGCAGAACCAGAAAACAAGATTCCCCTTAGTCTGCGGCCTCTAGAGCGTCGTCCCATAGTTTGAGCAATGCTGTTTCTGTCCTGTGTCCGGGACGGAAGCCCGATTGGTATGGATCAAGTAGATTATAAGTATCTAGATGCTGTTGCAGCTGTTGTACCACTACTTTCTCCATTACCTTGGAGAAAACGTTTAGCATTGTTATAGGACGGCGGTGAGTTGGGTCCTTGGGGTCCAGGGTGGGTTTCTTCAAGATGGGCTGGATTGTGCCCTCTTTCAGTAGGGAGGGCACTATGCCTTCCTTAAATGACTGGTTTATAAGCTGCGTGATGGGAGGTGCCAGGATATCGGCACATTCCTTCAGCAGTTTAGTGGGGATGATATCATTAGGCGATGTGCTGTTACGCAAAGTGCCGATATTTTCTGTGGCATCAATGGAGATGGGTTCCAGAGTGAACTTTGTTGGTTGTAGAAAGTTTCTATGGGTGTTGTGTGGTTGTTCGAGGGGGGGGTTGAGGGGGGTATTGTTTTGCTGAATGCTTTCCCAGGTTCTCTCAATTTTATTGATGAAGAAATCTGATAATTCATTGCAAAATTCTTGGGTATCTGAATTGGGGGCTTCAAGACAGCCTGGATTCATGGTCTGCGTGACCAGCTTGAAGAGTTCACGGGGGCGGTTTAGGGCGCTGTTGATAGCCTCGGAAAAATAATTTTTCTTGGCTTTGAAGATTTCTTTGTGGTATTTTCTTGTTGCTACTTTGTAGATGGAGAGGTTCTCCTCAGAAGCGCTTCTTTTCCAGGCGGCTTCTGCCCTTCTACGCTCTTGCTTCAGTAGCGACAGCTGGTTGTTGAACCAGCTGGCCTTGTTTTTCCGGATAAGGGCTTTGCGTTTCGGCACTACTAAGTCTGCTGACTGTAGTAGGGCCGCATATATGGCATCCAGTGTCTCTGAGGCTGTTCAAAATGGTTGAATTGTTTTAATTTTATTTCCCAAGGTAGATTTGAAGAGTTCCGAATGGAGCTTCTTCTGAGATCTAGTCCAGTGTGTTGTCACCGGCTTGGGTGTTTTTATCAATGGGGGAGTTTTGGAAATTATGAATTTAATTGCATGGTGATCTGTCCATGGCAACGGTTCATTTTCCAAAATACTTATTTTCAGATTTTGTCTGAAAATTAGGTCGAGTGTGTGACCTGAAGCATGTGTGGGGCCACATACTAGTTGCTGTAGCCCTAATCCTTCCAGGTAGTCAATACAGGCGTCGGCCACGGGAACCTGTGAGGAGTTGGCCCAGAGATTGAAGTCCCCGAGCAGTAAAAGGTGTTTGCTGTTTAGGGTATAAGTGGAGATGAACTCTGTCAATGATGGTAAAAACTGTGATTTTGGCCCGGGTGGCCTATAGCAGAGAAGAATGTGGATGGTCTCCTGGGGATTTGTTTGCAGCTGTAGAGTAAGGGTTTCCATGAATGAAAGCGAGTACTGAAGGGCTGGCTTAGAGATCACAAGATGAATCTTGTGGATCACTGCCAGGACTCCTCCTCTTTGCCCTATTCTGTTTTCCGTGATAATACGGTAGTTTTCTGGCACCAGTTCTCCTAGAATGGTGTTACAGTCGGCTGTGAGCCAGTCTAAATCGTGTTGTAGAATGAAATCATGGATTTCTAATCGGTGCCTTACTGCCGATCTAGTATTGATCAAAGCACATATGTGCTTGGGTTGAGGTGGGTGACTGATTTTTTTGACAGTCGATCGTCGATCGATCCTCATAAGTTGCTCAATTCTTAGGGCCTTTTTGGTGACGGCTGGTAGTATTGTGGCAAATTGCCTCAGGCCCCATAACAGTTAGAAAATGTATAAACATAAATAGTTAAATAAAATGGACCCCAAAATGTTTGAATCACTTCACTCAAGGATAATACGTGGTATTTTAATTATTAAAATTAGATTTTTATATTTCAAAGGAATTAAACGCAAAGATCAGCCGTATTTTTACATTATATTGTCTATTTTGTATAGTAAATTCATTTCACAAAAAACATCTGGGTTTTCACCTGTTACAAAAAAATCTATCTTTTGAATACAAGTTTTCAGTAGTTAAAAACTTTATACAAAAAAAAATATTTGTTGCGAGTTAAAAAATTTTGATGAGAACATTATTATGCAAAAAATAAATAAACACAGATAGAATAACTTATGTAGATTAGTGAACTGGCAAAGAACCACTAAAGACCAAGTGATAATTTTAAACAGCACTGAGACTGGAATCTGGTCTAAGTGGCTGCAGAATTCCTTGGTGGGTATTAATAATAAAACTAAAAAACAAACTGCAAGTAACAGTCGAGGTCTACACCTAAACCTAGGAGCTAAACTGGTCATCCCCAGGGATCGTTTACTGCCACAGAGGGCCTTATAAGAACCACATTGTGGCAAAATGGTAAATTCCCTGTGATGTCAGATTGGATTGGGCACTGGTCTCTCTCTCCCTACAGCAGAGGACCACTGTTTGCCAATACAGGAAGCAGTAAAAACCCATATGTTTTTGTTGCTGCCAAGGTCTCCCATGATGATATTACATTTTTAATACAAGAAAGTAAAATGAATAATAAAAAATAAATAAAAAATATACCACCCTCCCTATTAATCCCCACATACCAAGGAATGATGTTTAGGCTTACATTAAAAAAACACTCACATTAAAAAAAAAAAAAAAAGTCTGAATTCTTGACATTTTAAACCTTTGAAAATTCCTATCTAGAGTCCTAATCATACCTGTAGTATTCTAAAGAAATACATAGATGATTTTTTTCCTACATACTCGTATTTTATAATGTAATGTCACAGGAGAAAATAAGGTGACCCTAGGCTTTATTATTCTTCTATGTGTAAAAATCTATTTTCTGCGTTAGAAGGCTTTACTGAATATTTTTTAGGTTAAATATCTGGGGCAGCATTATTTACACAAACGCTGCATTGACAAAAAATAAATAAATGGAACATGTAAATGTAGATAGCATGGCTTCCCCTCTTTGTCTTTGTTTTTAAAAAAAGAAATAAAAAGAAGAAAGGAGAGGTATAATGGTTACCTGCTCATGCCTCTCATATCTTTGCTCCCTTTAAGAGATAGATCTGCATCTGGGGATGGTGAAAGCTAATGCTGCGTACACACGATCGGAATTTCTGACAAGAAAACCGTGGATTTTTTTGGCTCAAACTCGTGTTGCATACACACGGTCGCACAATTGTTGTTGGAAATTCCGAACGTCAAGAACGCGGTGACGTACAACACTACGACGAGCCAAGAAAACTATTACGAGAATGCGTAGGATTTTTGTGCGTCGGAATTGCATACAGACAATCAGAATCTGACAAGAACTTTTCCCGTCAGGAAAACTTGAGAACCAGCTCTCAAATTATTTGTCGGAAATTCTGACAGAAAATGTCAGATGGGGACTACACATGGTCGGAATTTCCGACCAAACGCTCACATCAAACTTTTCTTGTCGAAAATTTTGATCATGTATACACGGCATTAGTTACCCACTGCACACTGAGGTTGCACCCATCCACAGCTACATTACTATAAGGCAGAATAATGATGTATAGAACTATTGGGTGAGAACCATTTTTCCCAGGCAGGTTTAAATTTGATTGGAGGCTGTGACTTCGCTAAACTTAGTACTGACACTGATACATTGGGCCTTTTTGGAGGTAAAATGTAGGAAGTAACCTACAGTGTTTCTGGAAACACTACATCACAATTACGTAAGCAAAAGATCTTTCAGATCATGGACAAAAGGGGAGGGAGCATGCTGGGATAATACAACATACAATACTTAAATGAAAAAACAGAAATGCAAGTGCACTTATCCTTGGTGAGCCCCTATGTTTTCACAGCATCCTTTACAAGAAATAATTACTTTTTTTTAAAAACCAACACTGTGTGCCCTTCTCGGCCAAAATGAGCAAGGTATGACCCTCTCTGATGAAATGAATGGAGATTATTGTTTTCATGTATGGGAGGAACAGGACCCAACAGTGAGGATCTGAAGAAAAAAGTTGTTTGGTGCTGAATAGGCACCCAATTATAATCTTCATGGAAAGGATGCAGGCAAGTATGTGGCTCATCAGGGATGCTTGGGGAGGAAATCAAGGCCTACCAGAGGTAAGCACACTTAGGTCCCTTTTACACAGCGGACCATTTGTTTCATTGGTTTAGCCATGTTTTTTTAAAAGAAAAAACAGATGAAGTTTACATCAGTTTGTTATCCATTACTCATGAGTATTTACATCAGTTTTTCTTGTTCAAATATTTTATTGAAGGAAAAATGGCAAATATAAAACAAACTGTACATTTAAATAAACCATGAGAACAAGGGTACACAATTGTGTAGAATGATGACAGAAATGCTTCCAAGATGCAATAAGAATGGAGGGTGCAAAAGTGCCATTTGACCATGATGCATAATGAAATAACTACAGACAAAATCAGTTCCATCCATCCAGTTAAACCATAATGGTGAGCATTGGAGGGTCGGATGACCTAGAAGATATTGGGTTTCCCTGAAGAAGTCACGAGGAGTGACGCAACGCGTAGCGATTGGCTGATGTAAACTGGAAGTGAGGTTAGCCGAAGCCGAAAATGTCGCAATCTTTGTTATTGATTGTTTAACTTTTTTAAGTCCACCCATATCGTATGCAATACATTTATATTTTAAAAACACACTACACCATTGGAAGCCTCCTTGTCTCTCCTACCCCACATATCCGAGCACATTAGGTTGCATTTGTGGAAGCAATGGCAACTCACAGGACTAGGGAAGGCAAATGACTACAGATATATTATAGGTGGGGAGATTTTAAGAAAAGGCTGGGGGACCACTTTTCCAGAGGTCATATCATCCTATTTATGCAAGTTTAAACATCTAATGAGGTGAGAGTTTTGATAGACCGGTCTTTGGAAACCTACTATTGTTGACAGGATACGCTTCATACATTCGTAACAATATTGATGTCAAGATAGTGTCTTTTACTATCCATTGATCCTGAGGGACTATATGCCATTTGTTTGTCTATGTAGAATTTTTGATACACTTATTCAGCAAGGATTTGCATTTTTGGAAGTTTTTATGTCGTTTTGATGACTTTTTCACAGTCTGATTATTTAGTGTTTTGGTGACTATATTATGTAGCGCAAGATCATTTTATTTGACTGATATGGGGTTATAGCAGAGGTCTCTAAAGCTGAGGGACTTCTGTAGGAATAGGAAACGAGTAGTAGTGAAACTGTGTTGTCACAGGGTACTGTGGTATGCCTCTCTACTAATTAACCTAATGAGACTTACATATTAGGAGGGTCTTTCAGTGTTGGACTTTCTGGTGTTGAAGGAATACATCCATTTTGTTTACATCCACCAGCTATCACCCTTAACCACTTGAGTCCCTGGACCATTTTTACAGGCAAAAATGAACAGTTTGTCCATTTACATCAGTACAAAGTCTGATCAGTTTTTTTTTAAACACAAGAAAAGCAGGGCCTTGATCTGTTCCAAAAAACGGATGTTGACAGAAGCAGGTGTAAATGGATGATCATCCACTTACATCTGTTTTTCCAGAGAGATGTACCGATGTCTGTTTTTCATCCGTCAACGTATGGATGAAAAAAAAAATGGACAAACACTCCGCATTTGTGTGAAAGGGGCCTAAGGCATTGATTTACTAAAGGTAAATAGACTGTTCACTTTGCATCAACAATTTACCTAGAGATTATTGAAAGGAGATGAAGCTCAGCTGACTCCCATCATTCAAAAACACGTTTTTTATTGTCCTTGCACGTAATTGTTGCATAGTGAAACGTAACCACATTTACTAAACTTCAGAGTAAATTCCAACACAAAGGTCATTTTTCGCTTGCTAAGTGAACTATTTGCATTTAGTAAATTAACCCCTAAGAATGCAGATATACAAAAACCTCTAAGAAAGTAAGCTATATACATTTCAAAATTGAGTTTTCATGTGTTCCCAAATATCTAGTTCCTTTTTTTCTCTGTATTTTACAATTGTGAAATTCAATAAGAAATTAAAGATAATCACTCAGCTTTTTTGGGGACAGGGACTAATGGGAATGGTTTATGACATGCTTTGGGATTTTAGGCTATAAAAACTTCTAAAATAAAATACCCAGTCTTGGTAGAGAACAAAGCGAAAAAAAACTACAATGTAAAGACAGCCCTGCACGTTTGTAACAAGATTATGGAATGTCTTCAAATTCCCTTGTGTTTAGGCCTAAATTATGTTTTAGATTGTCACAATTTATCAATATTGTACTACAAACTTATGGTAAAACTAAGGTTTAACGTCAAGGTAGCATTTCAAAATAACAATCACAAAATAAAGGCAGAAATACGGAAAAGGAAATGTGGCTTGGTACATGCAAAGTTATATGTTCCCATGAAAAATAATTATGTTTTTCAAATGCAAGCCCAGTCTTCCATAAATACAAAACCGAAGACCAACACATGTCATTCCCTTTGGTGTTTATTGCAACTTATTTGACACCTCATCTAGGACGATGTGTCACTTGCATTTGCTGCCGTTTTAAAAATAGCCAAGATTGTTCTCCCTCTCCATAACTGCCTCCCACTTCAACTGAGCAATTAAAGCTTTGATTACAGCAGATTAGGTTTGATTGGCATTGTTCTTCAAGAACGGAGTTGCCTCATCTTTCTACTGTGAAAAATGATATCCACTATACACAACAACCAGATTCAACAAACTCTATGGCACTAGATAAGACTTGCAAACCCGGTCATTCAAGTACACACAATTTAGACTTTTAACTGTCATTTCCCCAATGGCCAGCCATGTAATATAATGATACATCTTGTTTTTGTGTGTATGACTACACTGTACGCTACAAGAAAAAAGATAAGTGCTGCTCACACACTCCTTCCCCATTACAATTTGTGCAATGTCTTAGCACCGAATTGGTGTGGATTTTTTTTTCTGACAGTCTCCATCCAGATATTTGGAAGGGCATTCTGACCACCGGAGGACAGTACCTACACATCATTTCCTTTATCTTTTGTTACCTATCACATCTCGAACAAAGGTAGTACAGGCACACATATACACAATCTACGATAGATAAGATAGATAAGATAGATGAGAAAATCAACCAACTATGTTAAAGCAAAGCAGTCTTATTACTCAAAAGGAAAACAAAACAGCTTGATTGTAGCACAAAACAAACCTGTCCACACTCCTGGTACAAAAATCAAAAGTTTGTCTCACCGCCCATAAAACATGTTCATTAACAAGGTTACAATCTATCCTGCCTCAGTGGTCCCACAAAGAGGAGCTTTCCAGCTCCTAAATAGAATGTCAGTCATAAGCAGGCCACCACTCTGAAAACAGACACGTGCCGACTGTTTCCTTGTCCTCTTTAGATCTCTCCTGCCGGTGGGTTAATCCCTCCCAGGGCAAAGTATCTGTAATTAGGGAATTGGAGGCTCTTTTACACCCAAAGTCTCTGAATTCTGGGTTCCAAATGAAAACCTACCAATCACGAGAGTATTGTAAATCGCTCCTCTCTTCTCCAACTGGACTACCTCAGAACCATTTACCCTGCATAGGTGAGAACCCTTGAATACTCAAAAACTGAATTAAAGTCATTCCCCTTTAAGAGACCTTAACCCAAATAACAGGGAAACATATCTCTCATCCATGACATCCTGTACTATCTACAGTATCTGTCTATCCACACAAAAAGCTTGAGAAATGTACACATACCACACAATCACATATACAGTAAAAACAAATCTATCTGCATGGCATTGTAAGCTCTCCCAATCAAAAAAAACATATTGGTAGGTTCATGCACTTTTATTTTAGATGTCAACCCTACCACACTGTGCAGTTGCTGGGTTCCACGCAGTTCCTTCTCCAAAAGCTTATTGGTTAGTTACTGCTTCTTCTGTGCATGCTGCCACCTGAAAATGCTAGTTGCTTGGCTCTCATGCCAACCTGGAAGTTAGCGGAATAGGAGATCTGACTTCACAGACTAATCTGCATTCTTGGACCAGGTGTGTGACTCAAAATGTTGATTAATGACAGCCAGGCAACTAGTATTCCCCTAATTTTACTTAAGCAAGAAAGCTATTTGAAGTACACACAATTGCTTAAGAGACAATGGCTATCCCACTCTCCAAGCCCTAATTTCTCTTTTTGAGCTTGCAATAAAAACATTAAAGTAGTGCCAGAAGTTACCAAAAAGATCCAACTATCTTACTTACACTGTCAAAACAGTGTTTTATTCCCATTTTTTTGCATTTGCAAATTGTCTTTTTCGCAAGCACATTCTTAATTTCCCTGACATCAATTTAATTAGCCTCTCTGAAGTCTAGGCACAGACAGAAAGATGGAATTATTCATTAGGGGAAGGAATTAGAAGGATTTTAAGCTTCGGTAACCATAGAAGGCTATTAGCTACACTGGTTTCTAGATCGGTAAAAGCTGTACTTTTTTTTTTTTTTTTTTATCCTCTGGTGTTACCAGAAAAATGCTGAAAGGATATCAAACACCTGCCCCTTCTTGCATTTAAATGGTAAAAAAAAAAAAAACTCCAATTGGTACAGTGGATTATTTTCAGGTTACATTGAATTTATGGTCAGACAAACAAACCATTGCTAAACGATGCAGGAATATAAGCAATCAACACAACAATCAACAAATGTACAATTAACCAGATATGGATTGTAAAAAAAATGTTAACAGAGAGGCAGGAATTGTGCAGACATTCAAATCATAGCACATGCTATTGTAACTCAAATTTTATCTGTTACAGTCTGTGTAGCGATTTTAAACTGAATATTCACACAACACAAACACAAAATTCCCTATATGGTTTTAATAATAATAAATGATACATGGTTTATGCCCAGTCTAAGAACTTTAGGAAAAAAATGATACACTGTTGTATACAAGCTTTTAAGTGTCTGTACCTTAAAAAAAAAACATGACAGAAAAATAACCTTTTAAAGCAAATGCAAGCTTCAAATTACGTCTTAGCACACTTTTTCTTTAGTGCCTCACGTGGCACAAATACATGCAACACTTTGTCTCATTTCATTTGGTGCAGCTCTCGACAAATAAAATGCCCACAAATTGGGCTTCTGGCAAGGGAGGAGCTGACAGACTGAATGGGGAAATGTAAAGAAGAGATTATTTCCACAATCATTTGTGTCTCTCTGAAGAAGCTAATGTGACTTTTATCTGCAAAGTATATCTGATCCAAAAAATTTACAGCCGTCACCAGAACAGTAGGTGGGGGATATCTTCTAATAAGAATAACTATTCTGATGACCATTAGTAGATCATTCAGATGAGATTTTCTGCTTTTTCTTTGAGATAGGGGTTTTTCAAGCATTTTTAGGGTGCATTCACACTTTAACTGTTTGCCGACCGCCCGCCGTCATATTACTGCGGGAAGTCGGCACGCCTGGGCGAGAGCCCGTAGCTATACGTTCGCTACATTGCGGCCACTAGGGGGCGCATGCCCGGCGGGTACGATCGCCACCGGGCACCCGCAATTGCGTGTTACAGAGCGGGGACCGGGAGCTATGTGTGTAAACACAAAGCTTCCGATCCTGTCCGCGGGGAAAACGCTGATCTTCTGTTCATACAATGTATGAACAGAAGATCAGTGATTTCCCCTAGTGAGGCCACCCCCCCATACAGTTAGAACACACACAGGAACACACTTAACCCCTTCCCTGCCCCCTAGTGTTAACCCCTTCACTGCCAATCGCATTTTTATAGTAATCCAATGCATTTTTATAGCACTGATCGCTATAAAAATGCTGATGGTCCCAAAAATGTGTCAAAAGTGTCCGAAGTGTCCCGCCATAATGTCGCAGTACTGAAAAAAAAACGCTGATCGCCGCCATTACTAGTAAAAAAAATATATAAATAAAAATGCCATAAAACTACCCCCTATTTTGTAAGCGCTATAACTTTTGCGCAAACCAAACGCTAATTGCGATCTTTTTTACGAAAAATTTGTAGAAGAACACGTATCGGCCTAAACGGAGGACAAAAAAATGTTTTTTTATATATTCTTTGGGGATATTTATTATAGCAAAATGTAAAAAATATTGCATTTTTTTCAAAATTGTCGCTGTATTTTTGTTTATAGCGCAAAAAATAAAAACCGCAGAGATAACCAAATACCACCAAAAGAAAGCTCTATTTGTAGGGAAAAAAAGGACGCCAATTTTGTTTGGGAGCCACGTCGCACGACTGCGCAATTGTCAGTTAAAGCGACGCAGTGCCAAATCACAAAAAGTGCTCTGGTCATTGGGCAGCAATATGGTCCGGGGGTTAAGTGGTTAATGCACCCTCTTGCCGATTAGATGCAAGAACCCAGAGGGGGTTCCAGAAGATAGCTGCCAGAGACCATCCCACTGAAAGCAACTGGAGGCTGCCAGCTCCTGCAGCCAATTGAGCCAAGTTGCATGTAATCTCTCATGCAGTGATCAGTGATTGGCCTTGGATGCAGTCCGCCTGCCCCCCTACGGCTTCATACATAAAAGGGAATCCATTTATCCTCCTGCAAAAGAGGTGTTTTTTAAGCAGAGTGTACATGAGGCCTAAGGAAGCCGCAAAAAAGGGTGAGCATGTGTTTATTAAAAATATAAAGGTAATGGGTTATGATAAACAGTGCTTTAGTAAACTAAACTCTATTCAGTTATGAGTTAAAAGTTTCAGTCAGGTGTGTGAAAATGAAAAGTCAGCAGCTAAAAAAACTGTATAATCAATCAAGAAATCAATCAAACAGACACTCACCTACCCAATGATCCAGTGCTGTCCCCACCCAATCCTGTTTCTTCAGCAGTCTTTCCCACCATCTCTAGCTTGTTAACTATGTGGAGCTGGTTGTGACTTCTTGCGGCTTCACAGCTGGCTACCCATTGTGCATGTGTAAAGCTTGCTGCAATTTAAGAATGGTGCCCCAGCCTTCTGGGACCTGTGATGTGTCCCAGAAGGCTGTGGGTGAGGGGGAAAATAACTTCTGCTATGGTCGCCTAGGCCAGTGTTGTGCTCATGCACTTTGCAGTGTAGATGAGCATCATGGGAAATGTAGTTCCAAAACATCTGGGGTGCCAAAGTTGGCCCTCACTGGCCTAAGCAATCCGAGAGGAATTTGGAGCAGATACCTGTTAAAATTAGGGGCAGCGGGGTAAAGAGAAGAATTTGGTTGAAGTTCTGCTTTAAATATACTTCACAGTGATGATTAAATACTTTTTTTTATTTTCTAAATAACAAACATATCATACTTACCTGCCCTGTGTAATGGTTTTTCACAAAGCGGCCCTGATCCTCCTCTTCTCAGGTCCCCCACCAGCACTCCAATCCCCACCCTCCTGTTTAGTGCCCACATAGCAAGCAGCAGGCTCACTCCCGAGTTGTTGCTCGGTGTGTGCATTTGCCATGGCTCGGCCCCATCCCAGCTCTTTCCTCATTGGCTCACTGGCTGTGATTGAAAGTAGTGGAAACCAATGGTTACCACTGCTTTCTCAGGCAATGTGGAGGGAGAGACCTGGGAGAGCCTAGGCTCAGGTAAGTTTTGGAGGGGCTGGGCACTGCTGCACACGGATAGAATGCATGAAGGTAAAAAACCTTGAGCCTATACAACCACTTTAAGATACACACAGTGGTAGTAATTATAGTACACAAATGCTCTTCATACAGAAATAACAGTGAAAGTAAAATAAAAGTAAAGCATTGTAACTTTGAAAAAACTATCTACAGTTAATTGTGACAGACTTCTTAGTAAAACAAAAATAATTAATTATAGTTATACGACCACGGTGGTGAAATCATTTCCTTAATCAAAATTAGAGCCCATTATTGAGAATTGTGTACGTTTTGTGAATAGGATTAAAAAATAAAAATAATAATACTAAAACAGCAACGTAAAACAAACATGGCGTGTTTATTTGGCATCAGCACACATTCTCATTCCTTTTTCCGCGGCACGGTAAAGCACTTTTATGTGTAGACCAATATTAATGTAAAAGTTTATTCATCTGTACACAAAGCCATAAAAAACTAGCATGTGATAGTTTCGCTCCTCTGTGACAAAACCATTTTGGTCTCTTTGGCAGTGCCACGGCTGTCATGAGAAGTTATCTGAGTATAAGGGGAAGGGCAGCTTCACAGAATACTAAAACTGTGCATTTAATGACTGTCACATTCAGACTTCACGCAGCGCACCAAGGGTTTTCATCACCCATCATTCTGACTGAAGCGACCCTCATCCTGCTATGTGCTGTCTCAAAACTCGTCCTTTTAAAGAAAACTAGTAGACAACTGATCTCACCAGTCTGCCAGCAAACCTAAAATGACAGGCTAAAGGCAATGACAACATCTAGTACATTTGTATAAGCCTGTGGTATCTCTTTTGACACGCATGACAATTTTCAAAAGGTACTTTAATATCCAAAAGAAGAAAAAAAATCCTTCTTTCGTACTGTGCAGCTAGTTCAAGAATGGAGGATGATATGAACTATCAGCTGCAAGGAATTGGACACTGCCTACAAGAGAAGTGAGTTTTGGGTGCAGTTCCTTTATTTCAAGCAAGAACATTCTTTTCTTTTGAAAATCACAAGTGCCTTACTAGGAAAATAACTGTGTAGATGTAAACTCTAAATGAAGAGCCTTCAGGTTTGTTAAAACTCTGCTCATCATAAACAACTGCCATTTTCTAAAATACTGTGATGGCTACGTTTTTTTTGTAAGGGCAACACAGTGGCAACAATCCATCACACCTTCTTAAAGCAGACCTTGAGCCGAACATTACACTCTCATTCTCTCTCCCCCCCCCCCCCACCCCGTCTCCAGCATCTTACACAATCCATTTTATTTTTTCTTAGGAAGGATGTACCTTTTTTGTGGTACTTGCTTCACTTTCTCAATCTTTGCTTAGGCTCAGGCAAGGATGACATCCCCTCAACCTGCCAATAGCCTCCTGGGAAACCACACATTTCAGGAGGCTACAGGACCAGTCTCACAGCAGTCCCTAATCTTGCACATGCGCATTAAGGGGCTGGCTGGGAGTTATCAAAGTGCAGCTGGCTCTTAGATGCAAGATGGTGTCAGAAAAGTTTAAAAGCTCTAAAGAATTGGATGCATGAAAGACATTTTTATCTCCTGGTGCCGACTGTGCTATATATGCTTTTGTTGATCACTACAATAAAAATGTTGGCATTGTCCCGAAGTATTCAGCCAATCACCTATTTTTCCCTGTGGATCTCGGGGCCAGCTGGGCAGGCACCTGTGCCACACTAGACTTGCAGCAGTCACACCTTGATGGGTGTTTCCTCATCATTGGACATTGAAGAAAGTGCTAGACTTCATGGGCTAGTAAGTATGTGTTTGTTAACGTGGTTGTTTACAATCACGTTAACACATACTTACTAGCCCATAGGCTAAAGTGTTTGTAAAGGGTTTACCCTTTACAATCACTTTAGCCTACAGGTAAGCCTAGATTAAGGCTTACCTTTAGGTGCTTGAAATATCTCCCAGACCGGCACGTCGTAGGGCGATTTCTCCTTCACATGCGCCGGAGTTAGAAAGGGCATCAGGGTTTACTTCCTCTTCAAAAGTCAGCAGTTACCGTACTTGTAGCTGCTGAATTTTAGTTTTCCCATACTAGGTTGATGTTCTGCATTGAAACAGCCACATAAAGCCCATGTAACAGGATGAAATTGCAGTAGCACAACTGGAAGACTGACATCACACTGTCACTCTAGAACAGGGATCTCCAAACTACCGCCCTCCAGCTGCTGTGGAACTACACTTCCCATGAGCCATTGTAAAACTCTGACATTCGTAGACATGACTAGGCATGATGGGAATTGTAGTTCCTGAACACCTGGAGGGCCATAGTTTGGAGACTCCTGATCTAGAACAAAGTGCCTGAACTATGATCTTTATAATAGGATTACCAGGTATTCTTTTAAAGTTAGAAGAGTAAATCTATTTTAAAAAGATTTCAAGTTCTAGTTGTACGTTTAGGATTTTTGTTGATATTTTATTGATTGGGTTTACATATACGTCACGCTTTTAAAGTTGGCTATATAGGAGAACATGTGCCTGATAAACCTAGTTGCATGACACTGAGCACATTGCAGGAAGCTTTTTTTGTTTTTTCGAATAGTTTTTGTTTTCAGCTGTCTACAATAATAATGCAGGCAGAGCAAATGAGCTAGTGGACCTTTTATTTTAATTAGTATAGCTTACATCACTGCTTTTCTGGGGTCTTGTTTGTAAAGGTGCAAAGAAGTTCACCTATCAAATCTATTCTTTTAAGCACTTGATTTGGAAATACATTAAAGCCTTTTTAATACAGTAGGGATCTGCACGTCTCACTTCCATCTCATATCTCCAAAAATAGGACGTTATTCCTCATTTTAGAATAGTGGACACAACAAATGCAAAGCTTTCCTTCATGCCATATGACCATGTGCATCTAAAAACAATGGTTTACAGGATAGATACGGTGTAATAATATACAGAAACTTTTTTCAAATTCACAGCTTTTATACAGTGGAGAAAGGAGAAAGAAACTGTAATCTGACCTTTACTGAAATCTAGAAGATACATTTTTCATTTACACACATGCATACAAGTTTGAAATTAGATGTGCATTGCTTACAGCTTAATATAAAGGATAATTGCACTTTCAAGCTAAACTGATGCCACCTGCTCCTTTAAATGGATCTAACCGATGCCACCTCCCTCTTCTGGCTGGAGACAGAGATAAACAAGCCCTATTATTATACAGGATTTATATAGCGTAACAGTTTACAATATAAAAGTGTGACAATACAGTTGTAATACAATAAAATACAAGAGAATGAAGAGGGCCCTGCTCAGAAGAGCTTATAGTCTAACTGTGGGGAATGAGCTGATGGAAGTGGTAAAAGATTAGTTGGAGACGTGATAGGCTTTCCTGAAGACATGAGTTTTCAGGGATCGCCTGAAGGTAGCAAGAGTAGGGGATTGCCGGACAAATTGAGGTAGAGAGTTCCAGAGGATGTGAGAGGCTCTCGAGAAATCCTGGAGACGAGCATGGTCTATAAACTTCTATTTGGGCCCTACTACTCTGCAGGTGTGTCTTAGAAACAGTGGACTTACGGCACAGGATGTAAACAATCTGGAGGTCCTGGTCATCAGTTTGAATAGAGGCAAGTATGCATCTCTAGGGGAAGAGGGCTTAAAGAGGCAAAAGTTTCCCTAAAAGCAATCAACATTTTTAAGCAAGGAGTTGAAAGGTTCCCACAAGAATAAGGGTAGTGTACTCACTGCTCTGGTGGCCCACATCGCCTAACTTTCCTTCAATCAGTTCTGCAGTCTCCATCCGTTTCTTTAGTATTTGACACTTCCAGGAGTGTCAAATACTTTTCCCACACACCGTAATTTACAGTAACATAGGGGTCAGAAGATGAAGCCAGAAACAGAAGAATCTGACACTCTTGGAAATATTGAATGCTAAAGACATTGGCAAACTTTTCAACAGTGGAGCACACAAGCCAATAGAGCAGCAAGAATAAGTTGTTCTCTTGCAGAGAACTATCAGCTCAAATTTTTAAAGGACCTGCCAAGGTTGCTTATATAGCAATTCTAATCAACAAGGAGATAGAATAAAAAAATGAAAAGATAATAAAAAAAAAATGATTTTTTTTTTTTCTTTTAAATGAGGAACAAAATAAGGGAAAGATGAATGTGAGTTTTATTTTTTCTACTTTATATGTATTGTAAATAATTTAAAATACGTATAAAAAGGTAGAATATAAAAGCAGACAGACAAAATGTAAATAATTGGCAAACAGACTAGTCACGGTTACACAATTACATAGACTGCTGCTTCCCTTACCTGACAAGTGCCATCTTACACCAGTTTGAATTACTTTCCAGCTATTGCAAATCAGTGTTTGTAAGAAGCTATTAATTTAAGAATCTCCTTTACTGGCATTAGGTTCTGCAGGCTCTCAGAAATTAATAAGCGGAGATCAAGTTTAATAACTGGTCTTAGAAGAGGCATCAAAATCAAACAAGAGCCAATATGCGTTACAACAAACACAGGAAATGTATCAGTTACAAATGACACCGATAAGGAAGGCTGCTTTCATTGCACTTTTGCTCTCAGATCATGGAAAACCACTAATACTAGTTGCACTTCCAGACAAAAACCAAAGTGCTGTATTATTATTCCAGACACAGCTAATAAAGTTAAAACAAAACAAGATGAGATAGAATGCTCTCAGAATGGAAAAAAATTGGGTTTTCCACAATTTTTTTATTTTTTTTCTAAAGGAATCCCTACTGCTTATCCCCTTAAGGACCGCTGCATGTACATTTACGTCGGCAGAATGGCACAGACAGGCACATGAACGTATATATACGTTGCTGCCTTGACGTGGGTCAGGGGTCCGATCGGGACCCCCCCCAGTACATGCGGCGGTCCGGTTTGCTGAAGGAGCGATCCGTGCTGAGGGGGCGGCGGTTTCGTTTTTGTCCACCCCCTCCGGATCGCTCCCAGCCAATGCGCGCGCTCCCCGCTGTGTCACTTCCTCCTCCTGTGTAAACACAGGAAGAGGGAAGTGATGCGATTTCTGCTCTCGGCGTTTTTTTCAACCGCCGCTGAGGAGAGATCACATCGCAAAGTAAGTATGCACAACACTACACTGACACCAGTACACGCAGGCACACTTAACCCCTTGCAATCACCCCCCCCCCCCCTCCCCCTGTCACAGTGTCACTGAATGCAGTAATCATATATGTACGAGTACTGTATTTAGTGTCAGTGTGACAGTCAGTTAGTGTTAGGCTCATGGTAGCCCCCGTACCCCCCTAATAAAGTTTTAACCCCTTGATCACCGCCCTAGTTAACCCTTTCACTCCCTATTGCCAGCGTCACTAAGTGATCATTTTTCTGATCGCTGTATTAGTGTCGCTGTTCCCGCTAGGTAGCTATTTTTTTTTTATTGCAATTTTTTCTAACTAAAGACATGTGGCTAAATACATTTTGGCCTAAATGTTTGACTAAAATTTAGTTTATTTGATTTTTCTTACAACAAAAAGTAAAAAATATTGTTTTTTTTTTCAAAAATGTCGCTCTATTTTTGTATATAGCGCAAAAAATAAAAATCGCAGAGGCGATCAAATACCACCAAAAGAAAGCTCTATTTGTGGGAAGAAAATGACGCAAATTTTGTTTGGGAGCCACGACGCACGACCGCGCAATTGTCAGTTAAAGCGACGCAGTGCCGAATCGCAAAAAGGGGCCTGGTCCTTTACCTGCATTTTGGTCCGGGTCTTAGGTGGTTAAATTAGTAAAATGGAAAAAAAACACTGCGCTAAACCAAAAATGGTGGAAATGCTGCTAGTACCAAAAAAATAGATACATATATTGGAAGAACTTGGAAGGGAGTGAGGTACAGCGCAAAACCAATATGTGTGAAATTTGTGATAATGATATCAAAATATAAAAAATTAAGTGAACAATCAAAAGCCAATCTGGTTATCACGATTGGTAATGTGAAACATATGTCAAAATTAGTGAAAATTAATAACAGTAACAAGTGTATAATAATAATTATACCATAAAGTGGTTGAATAAGTACAACAAAAGTATGCGAAACCTGAATAAAAATGCAACCAAAAATAAGATAACATGCACATCAAAATAATTAAGTATGAAACGATGAAGAGTGCAGCAGCCAATCCCAGACGACGTCAACATATGACGAAACATGTAGGTGTGGCCTGCGTTTTTTTTATGTCATCACGTTTTTTTTAACTGACCCAGGAAAGAGAATCAGAGAGGATGCCGAGATCTCGTGTTTGCAGACCGTATATGGTGCATTTGTTTGAACCTTCTTGTAAGTGCAATACATTCTTTTTATTAAAAACAGGAGTAAAACAACTGAGCATTGGGACTTTTTTTGCTACACTACCAAAGGGGCCTGTGGTCCCTGCCTGCAAAGGGCATTTGCTATGGTCCGATTGTGCCATCGTCAGACCATCCTTACAGTGCCAGCTAGTCCTGGGAGTTCTACAAGCAAGATTGTGCTGGGGGTAAGAGGAAAGTGTATATACAGGCTGTATATAGTTTGTGTCCCTGAAAAGTTCTGTGTTTGATCAAGTGGGCATTCCATGGTACCCTCAACCCTATCCAAGTTTAATTCCCCTAATAAAATACAAAAACAAAGCTGCATGGATGGTTTTCTGACTAGTGTGCCTAGCTGTGCAAGTTGGAGATATTTCTTTTACCACCGGCTCCTGCGGGGGGCAGCGCTACACATAAAATATAGGTGTCATAAAATATAAAAACTATAGCTAGACAAAATTACAGTCCACTACAATGGTTTGTGCTTCTGGTAACTGTACAAACGTGACAAAAAATCAAAGTCGTAATTCTAAAAAAAAAAAAAAAAGTATTTATTGGATTTTATGAAGCCTGTTATTAAAAACATTTTTAAAATACAGCAAACAGACATTGGTTCATTTTTTCTGGCCAGCTGCTTTCAAAATAAGTGAAGGGAAGATATATTGCATACCCACTGCAAGACAGAAGTGCACAATACTCATCTCGACAGTTAACTCCTATTTAGAAATGATTTTCCATCTTGAACAGGAGAGTA